>LPNX010062799.1:2766-13596 GCA_001517045.1 Pseudotsuga menziesii | reverse complement strand
GTAAGTTCCTTTAGAGAAAATCTAGTATGTGGATAACATCATTATGATAACAAATAATTTTCTCTTGATTATCCTTCATAAAGTATTTAATCTCTAAACAAGAAAGCAGAATGTTGCAAGATAATATAAGGAAAGAAAAACATAAACCATTGAGACACAAAAATCAGAGAGAGACATGAAGTACGTGGTTCACCCAATCCATGAGATACGTCCACAAAAATGGTCACCTCATGTGACCTTTATTAAAATCAAGGGTTGTATTTCCAAAACATCATGGTTTCCAAAATTCTCTTTCTATTCTTCTTGCATACTCTCTCTTCAAGAGTATCTCTAAGTCATATACAAACATAATGAGTTATATACAAACATAACTAGAGAATCTCTTGTTTAACACAAGTATATTGTACTGAGGTGGATAATTCCCTCATTCTCTATGTAATAATATGAAAATAAATGTTTGTACCCTTGTTCAAGTTCAAGGTTAACACTCCCTTTTTCTTATTCCCTTTTATTATCACCCAGCATTACTTTATCGAGGCTACGGTTGTGCATTAGTTTGTTAACACAAACTACAAATAATAAATTGTTGTCGGTGTATTTGAAACATGTTAAAAACACATTAGTAGCACCCTATGCAAAATATATATCGATATAGTGGTTCATTAATATAGGCATTATCTACGCTTAGAGCATATCCCTATCGGACCCTAGGGAACACCTTACCCCATGTTATAGTTTCATAACGAGAATAATCTTCGGAACATAATTAAGCATCTAGCAATAAATTTTCGACTAAGATATATGCCTCTTATTTATAGGTTCCTTATTATGAGAACTATCCTCAACATACTGAATACCTATTAATAAGTTCTCTTCAACCAAAACTACTTTTCTTATTTATATATTTATATATATATCCTTCATCATGATTCATTCTCGCGGGTATAACCATACTTGTAAACCTTGTACATTGTGGTACTTTACTTAGCTCTTAATCAATTTTAGGACTCGATTTATGTTTCCACCTACTAAGGCCATTTAAAAAGTACTCTAACAACAACTATGACTGGAAGGATGCTCTACGTTTGGAATGCTCTTCTAGACTAGAAGGTTTTGCATAATCACGAGACCATGACAACACAACTTAAATGTAGATTTAAGATTTGATGGTCAGTAAGGATATTGACTTAGCCATATGTAGACTGATCGATACCGAATCTTAGATTACATAAGAAACTTAGATTATACGTGTGTTTCCCTATTGAAATCATTGTAGGGGTTTACTCCTTGGATTTAAAAATTATGCACAAAACATGGCGAGACCTTTAACCTTTCCCGAAAATTTTTGGAATGGTTATGATTGAATTTGATCTATCTATAGGATCAAACCCCAAAAATATGTTTTAATTTTAGGGACACTATCCTTACAATTTTTATCTGGTCATAGTAAAAAAATATTCAAACAATAGACTTCACGGAAATCCAAACCATATTAGGGGGTGTCTTAAAACACTTAGATCAATTTTAAAAAGGGTAACCCAAAACTATGTAGCGCTAAACTAACCATAGACAGCCTCCCATATCTTTCTAGGCTGGTAATCTCATAAACAAAAACAGACTGGTTCCAAGGAAACCAATCAGGTGAAAAGGCACCAGAGTGCAAGCTTATACCTGCTAATGCAAAATGTAACAAAATTTTGGAAGCAACACTAGAGAAAAATTATCAGAGAACCATCAAGCATTCTATAAGCCATGCATTCCTTTGGAAAATGCCGATCTCATGTCATGACTGATATTTGTGAACCCCATCAAATCGAGTACCCTCCAACATAGAGGTTGTCCCATATTTGAATCTTTTGTTAATCGTGGTTGCATCAATGTTTTTGCATGGAACAATAATTCCACCTCTTAAATTATAAGTAACCCCACTTGCTCCATATTCCTACTATACACGACATCCTACCCCTACACAAATCGCGCTTAGCTTTGGTCGCAGAAATAAATTTACAAATATTTGGGAGGGTTGCACAGATCTTTTTCTCCCCCTTCTCAAGTTTTTTCCCCTTTAAATAACAAAACTGGTGGAAAAAGTCTTCCCCACTCTACTCCATGTTTCCACAAGTCACGGCAGAAATCCTACCACTAAATTTGTCGAGGAAGGTCTCCCTCAAATTCATCATCTAGTAATTATATGAATTATCTGAAGGCATGCATCCAGCCCCAAAGTGGATTTTTCCCTTTATTATTCATTTTCTTCCTTACTAATAAAAATATTATTTCTTGAGTAAATAAAATGGTCAATACAAATTTTTTGTGTTTTATACTTAAGAAATTACTTGTCTAAAATAATATTTAAAACCATGACTTTCACTTGTCATAGGAGGGACAAAACTCCTTAT
Organism: Pseudotsuga menziesii; assembly: GCA_001517045.1. Lineage (NCBI taxonomy): Eukaryota > Viridiplantae > Streptophyta > Pinopsida > Pinales > Pinaceae > Pseudotsuga > Pseudotsuga menziesii. The sequence goes on along the minus strand of LPNX010062799.1, from coordinate 11,197 downwards.
AATAGGTATTTATGTGTTATTTTATCAATGGTTATTCCTAAGTATTTTTAGGATTATTTTTCAATAGCTATTAATATAAGGGATCCTTGTTATGATTATAAGGGATCCTTACAAGTTTAACATTTACACACTCAAAAGTTCAGCCATAACTTACTTTTCTTCCAAGGTAAGAAATACCTTTCTTCTAGTTTTGCAAGGATAAAATGTATATACTTGAACAAGGATCACTTGGGATGGCTATATATCTAGCCAAGGGATCATCTTGATCACGGATTACTCCCATTTAGGTTTACCCCTAAGGCTTAGTTCATCGAGGGAAATCATTACGTTTTCTCTGATTTTCCCAAGTGCTCGACGCCCTTTCCAATGGAATAGCCCATCGCTTGTCTTACACCTTGTCTTCCTCGTTGGGTTATCTACAACCTTGAGTTCTTATATATATATATATATATAACCACACCACCAATGGGAGTGCGCTAAAATGGCATGCGATAATTATAATTTACTCTTCATGCCTACCAGTGCAAGCATCCCCTTGTGTATATACATACATAATTTACTTCATATATTAATCACATATATGCCAAGTATAGTATATGTCTCTATGGGTTAGTTGGGGTAGATGGTATTTATTAATGAGGTGAGCTGAAGGTGTCTTAGTTGGGATAAGTTTTTTTGGAGTAGGAATCCCTCATAGGGGAAAACGTTATCCCTAATATTGCCATAATACAAATGATACATAATACCATGGTATAAATTTTGGATCTTTAACCGTTCATTTTTATCCCTTGTGGGTTTAGTTGGTCTATTGTTAAGTTGTGTCATTAAATCATATAGGCGGCATAGTTTTCTTTCTAGTGGGGCCTTGGATTTGATATACTCACTAGAAGAAAGTACAATAAACATTTGTGACCATAATAATTAAAGTTATGTAAGAGGGATATTCCAGTATGTGTTTGTGGGTAGAGGTAGAGAGGGGGTGTTATAGCTACAAGTTTTTTTTTCTAAACATTGTATGCGAGTGGGAGTTCGAGGTGTAACCACATTTTATTTATTGCATTCATGTCTTAAATATGATGCAATCCTTTTATTTAAGCAAATAAATGCGTTGGGGAGCTAGGAATCATGCCCAGTTTTTTATCTTCTTTGTTTGCATTTTTTTATGTAAGTGTTGTAGGGAATAATTCTATGCATGCGTCCTTGAGATAATGAATGTGGGTGGTATCCGGAATGTGGCTTGGATACTTGATATTTAGATTTGAAAACATCTTTGTGTAATTCTTTTATGGCTATGATATAGATCTGTGAAGGGTCGAAGTGAAATCCATTGTTGTAAAGAAGATATAAGAACTTACCTAGGTATACATGATAAATTTCTATGCGTTTTGATGTGGAGAGGATTGTTGAGAACCTAGAAGGTCCAGATCCATATTCGTGTGCATTTCAACTTATTACAAACCTACCCTAGTGGATTTGTCACCTAGCTCTTGTGTGGCTCTCGGCAGAACAACATACGGTAGATGGAGCCAATGGTTGGGAGGAAAGTTGCAGTCAAGCTTCGAGTCGCTTGAGTCATTTCGAGTCACTTGAGTAGTTTTGACTAGTGTGCTTAAGTAAATATTGTATGTTGTATGCTTGATTAATGTGCTTAAGAAAAATGTTGTGTTATGTTCAATGAATGATGAGTATGGTTAAGTAAACATTGTAGTATTCTTCATGCTTAACATGTTTTTAGTTAAATATTAGTATTGATGATATTTCTCCCAATCTTTCATGAGCTTCTATGTTTAATGACAAGTTGTGATTGCAGAGTATGTGTGGCAGGGGAAAAGTGGGAACCTTATAAGAATTATTGTTATGGAATGTATTAATCGTAACTAAGGAGCATGATGATTTAGTGTCGTTTTATTCAAACAACAGCTTTGTAATCCAATGTTTTGTATACATAGTGGCATTCATTGTTATTTAATAAAATACTAAGAATATCCTAATACATGTGTGTGTTGAATTACTTGAAGTTTTGGAAAACATCACAAGGACATACTTTATTACTCATGCAAGGGAAGGGTAAGAGCAGGTGTGTGAACCCAAGGGAAATGTGTATATGATAACATTTATATACTTTGAATATTCTTTTTTATTGTGTTTAGTAAGTGAAGAAAGTTGTACTTGAATGCAATAGAAACAACAACCTTGAATGCCTTTTCTAAAATATGATAAGGATTTATGATATTAGTGATAGTGGAGATTTACAATCGTAGATGGCTTATGTTGGCTATATTGAGGTATCCCTATTAATTAAGGATCATATTGGAAAAATTAAAAAGATATATAATATGTATTTTGGGAATGGTTGTATTTTTAATATAATAATTCTTGGGATTGGTTAAGCTCATTATTCAATGGGATTAACTAAATTGGTGTACCCGAAAGATATAAGTTTAATTTTTCCACAACGTACCCCAAATATCTATGGATAGTTGTATGAGTATGTTACAATCCGTGCATTCTTAATTATAGTGATAACAACACAGCTAACCATAATAATCACCTCATTGTTGAAAATTAGACAATATATGTTTACTTATAGATCCCTATGATTTAAAGATCATACCTTAGACATGGTTCTAATAGTCATAAGCATATCAAATTTATTTGTGGGTTCTCTAGATGTAAGACCAATCATTTGGAAGGAAAATTCATTGTAGAACAATAGGTCTAGAATCAACACATTTTTTCATTCAATCTTGGTAGTCACTAGTTATAATTCCCTAATAATTCAACTACTTTATAAGTCACCATAAGAATACAATAAATATATACACACACACTACTTCTTTTATGTCACAACCTTAACTATATCAGTTTAATCAAACCACATATCATCCCTTTTAAACACACATTAGTCCTTTTGAACATTAATGCATATATAATTATTAATAACATTTTACCTTTATATCACATAAATTACTTCAACACTATCATGACCCCTAAGTTTTAACTATAAATGCCTATAATTATAATTCTAACAAAATTTCGCTAGTCATAAATTTATAGTCTATAATAAATAGTGTAAATTGTGAGGGTATCCATTTCATCGATTGATTAACTATATCATAACCTATTTTATTGGACTTTACATCACTTTGAATAAACTCAAATAACAACTTCTAATTAAATAAAGTATGAGTTATAATCTTATTTAAAATTCCATTGGAGTATTAAAATTTTTACATCTTAAACTATTTTTCATAACATTAATATCAATATTTATTTAAACAATAAATATGTATAAAAATTTTCCAGCTTCCTACATTTTAATCATTTCCAATCTATTCATATTTATAAAACAATTTAATTTACCAAATGCTTTATTTTACCATTGGAATGCATTCTTTTTACAAACCATTAAGCTACATTCCAATTTTATTCCATATTTTATAGTAGTTGTATGGGTGTTAGATAGTAAGGTTTTGTATGGGTGGAATGGTGTTTCATTTACTGATTTTTCAAATTATGGAAAAGAAGGTTCCAGTTTATGGATATTTCCATATATTTCTCCAATACAATAAAACTTAAAAATCCCCATTTTAATCAAAATCCTCATGTATAGCACAATATTTATATTATACATGAATCCAAGATGTAATAAGATTAGATCTAAAAGATTTTTTTAATAAAATTGTTTTATATATTTTTATTTTTATGGCATTTAATAAAAATTATATATATATTACATACCTACAAATATATACATAGTGTTTTATTGAATCTTTTAATTTTTTTATTACCTTTAGATGTAAAAAAAATACCATAGTTTTTAATAATCTCATTATAAGTGGAAGGTCTACCCAAAATGAATCTATCACTTATAAATTTGTATGAATCCATAAACTTACACCCAAAGTATTAATAAACCAATTACCTATACTATACTATGGTATTAGAGTAAAAAAAAAAACCTAAATTACTAACTATGAATCTTATTTGACAAACAACCAGTAAGTACACCCAAAAATGTGACATTTAATTTAATTTAATGGGTCCACACTTCTTAACAATACAGAAGAGGATTATTTCGGTTATCCTAGATGGAATGCAAAAGTGTAACCGGGGTAAGCACTAAGACTAATGTCAATAAATAAAATAATAGGTTGAGATAACAGATAGTCCACAAAATCCATAATGATCGGCGATATCCATCTCAAGTGCATTTTATTTCAATGTCATATCCACATGACCAAACTAACTACCGGCTCATAGCGCATTACATGCAATTATTACATATCTAAACATCCAACTTTAGAGTAAAACTGGCAACTGACTTGTCGAATGGTTACTTGCTGGAGGCAAATTGATGAGACTAAGGTGACTCACATATGAAAAAATCTACAGGATCAGTTGGTTAAGTATTTATGTCGGCTTAATGAGTTACGAATCAATGAAATTACCGAGTTAAAATCAGTCATCACTACAACAAGTAGGTAATTAACGATAAGTTAGGTGATCGCGAGATCTTCCCTTGATTTATAAGATTTAAAGGTAAGCGAACATGGTTTTCCCTCCCATGATCTCCCACTATCAGATCAACCTATGTTGCGTATAGAGCAAGGTGAAGCTATGAGTTGTTAAGTGTGGAAACATATGGTAAACATGCCACTTGGCAGATGTATGTAAATTTTCTAACCACAGTGTTCCAGGAAATTTAAGCTGGCATTTTATTAAAACAACTTTTGTGATTCTGTGAATTACACTTTTTTATAATTTTATCAAGTCGGACCCTTCTTTTAAGCAACAAGAAAAACTAAGCTTAATACGAAAGAACTCCAATGGCTCTGCCGTTGTCCCCAAACTTCATAACAAGAGTATATAGTCTAGTTTTGATCAAACATGAAACTCCATCGTGAGAGCCTTCTTTCCTTTGTGTGAATGTCTCTCCCCAGTAAATGATAGATTCCCAAATCCTTGACTTTTCGCTTCTGGTGAATGGTTTTACATAATGATAGACTAAGAGAGGGAACATTTGGATGGGACCGTTGTCTCTATTTCTCAACAGATTGCAACCATTAACAATGTAGTAGGAACATAGTTTATTTCTTGTTTTTGAGATCAGTATTGTTAAACATCAATGGAACCAAAAAATATCTTCTCCTTCGAAGCATGTGACAATTACATTAACATGACATATATACTACCACAATACCATTGTAAATAAGGTAAATAATATTGTACTCGGTGCATAATTCTAACTAAACAATTAATTTTTTTTTTTAAATTATCCAATACATAAGATAAATATATAACCTCTTTACGATTGTTACCAATTTTTTAATCATAAAAAATAGGATTGTTACCAATTTTCTAATCGTAAAAGAATAGATGTAGTTGATAGCTATGTAGCTCACTTAATCTAACATAGCTATGTAGTTGGTATATAATAGTGATACTTTAGAAATATTAGTGACAAAAAAGAATTAAAGACGATAAAGACATAATAATGAAAGAATTCTAAGTTAGAATTCATTGAATTTATTTTCTTATTTTCTGAAATTTAAACTTTGTGATGTTTAAATTATGGTTTTAAATTTATAAATAAACTTGGCTTTTTTTAACACCCATATTCTAAAAATTTAAACATGATTATTTAGAATTTTGAAATTTTCATTCGAATTCCATTTAAAACAAACTTATCCAAAAGCCATACTAATGATGATGGTCTGATGTGAAATGGCGTAATCATCTTTTTTAAATAGCCATTTAAAAGAGAGTCGTTGTTAAACATCTTATTTAAAAAAGAGTCGTTGTTAAAAAATATATCTTGCGTGCTTTTAAAAAGGTAGCTGTTGTGCTTTTATCTTCTGTGATTTTAGAAAGATGGCCGTTGTTAAAAATCTATCTAGTGTGCTTTTATCTTCTATGTGCTCTTCTTCAGGGATGGGTTCTGGTTTTCCATCTACCTAACGTTTCTTTACCCGTGTCGCCCCACTTCCAATACCAATTTGTTTTATAATTCTGGCCAGCGAACCAAATCCAAAGCCGTGAAATGAAATCCGATAATATCTATGTCCCCGCCATCCATTCCATTCTAATTGGCCTTGGTCACGGGTTCCAATTCCTGCACCTTCATTATTCTTCTCTCTGAAGATGGCAATATCTCCATGCTGTGAGAAGGCTCATAGTAGCGAAGGGGCCTGGACTTCAAAAGAAGATGCTCGCCTCATCGTTCGAATTCAAGCCCATGGCGAAGGCGTAAGGCGCCTGGCGTTCCGTTCCTAAGTTCGCAGGTTTCTTGCTAAACCTCTGCTTCTTCAATGGAATTAATGAGTAGCTGCTTGCAAATTTATGTGTGGAATTATATAAATTTTTGCATGATTTTCCAATCGCAGGGCTGCGGCTATGCCCGAAAAGCTGCAGGCTCTGGATAAACTACCTGCGTCCCGATCTGAAGCGTTGGTACTTCTCTGAAGAATAAGATGCGCAGATCGTCAAGCTCCACTCCCGCCTCGGAAACAAGTAATTCCATCCGCTCTGTTTGTTCAATAAGGTGAATCTTGATTTATGGGGATCGATGCGGGTGCTGCTCTTTGATACGAGTAATTACTACTTTCATGAATCCAGAGCTTCATTCACCATCTTTGGAGTTACAGGTATTTAAAATTTTGTTTTCTATTCAATATATATAATGGATAGTCTAGTGTTATTGGGTTTCTATATATAATTGATATATTTATGTGTTTATGGTTGGTATTGCTTTTTTTCCAATACATAATAATCGATTTATTTATTTGTTTGCGTTGGTTCTTCTGTATCTCTCCAAGAAATTACCCTTCTACTTCCTTTCTTAACCGTATTTGATAGGAATTTTAATCTTTGGAAACAACGGTCAAATATCTTTGTATACATTTACTTGGTTTGCAGGCAGAGTTTATTTGTATATATATTACTTGGTTTGTATGTAATACTCTGTTTATTTTCGTATTATTTGTTTTTTTAATGGATTAATTTATTTCTCTGCGTTGTTATTCCAATCTAAATTTTTTTATCTTCCCAAGAACTCACCCTTCTTCAAACCCTTCTTCAAGAGAAGGAAAACATGGCGATGACTCTTACAAGTTTTTCATGTCTAAATTGTCACAATTATTTGCCAACCAAACCAATTATTTGCCAACTCGTCAGCCATTTTGTTTCTTTCCCTACAAACCTGAGTTGAGTTGGAGCATTTGTGTTGCTCCAACTCATTTGGTTTTGTATCGGGTATTGATATTCGTGAGGAAGGGTATTTGATATTCATTTAAAACCGTGAAGGACCCCAATGTAAAGTATATTTGGTTCATCTTCCTTGGCGCAAACTTGGATATCATTTTTTATTTGACTGTTAAACATTTTCTTAAATTTGTAAATTTATATAAAGTGTTTCGTTTAATTTACACAATTTTCATCTCTTAATTTCTATTTCATTTTAATGTTACATGTTTCTAATTTATGAAAAGAGGCTGTAAGTGTTTGCAATTTTTTGTTTTTAATTTTGAGAATTTGTATTTAAATGTTTTTTTAATAATCTTTTAATGTGTTTTTTTTATAATATTTATGTTTATTTAATTAAGAAAAAATAGATTAGAGGATACATTTATAGAACATGCACGAATCCAATATTTAGTGTTTTTTTTGTCAATTAAATTATTTGTATTTTTAATAAATGTTGTGCTCAAAAATGTTTTTTAATAATGTGTATTCAAGTTTATTTAATTAAGAAAACATAGATTAGAGGATACATTTATAGAAGATGTAAGAATCCAATATTTAGTGATTTTTTTTTGTTAATTAAATTATTTATATTTTTTTTACTCTAAAATATAAATGTTTATTTATTACAGTTATTGATGTGTTTTATATGCTATTTAATTTATGTTAGTTTTATATAAAGATAATTATTTAATATAAATATTCATCTCTATATAAAACTATTATTTTTTTGCTTTCAAATTTTGTTTTCATTGCATTGTAAATTTACTTGTACGAGGGACACATCATTCTTAATGTGGGGGTCAAGCATCTACCATAATCTCTATTATAACATTAAGCAAAGGAGGGAGAGAGAGTGCATGAAGGGAGCGTGTGAGGAAAGGAGGGAGGTATGGAAGGGAGAAAGAGGGAGAGGGAAAGAGAGGTGGGGGATAGGATAGAGATTGATCCCGGGAGATAGAGAGAGGGAAAGGGAGTGAGATAGTTTTAAGGAGAGAGAGAGATATATGGGGACAAGCAGAGGGTGGAGAGAGGGAGAGGGTGAGATGATGAGAGCGAGAGGGGGGGAGGCAAAGGCGAAGAGCGAGAGAGAGAAAGGGAGAGAGCGAGAAAAAGGGAGAGGGAGAGCAAACGAGAGGGGCAGGGGGAGGAGGGGCAAGAGAGAGGGGGAGGGAAACAGAGGGGGAAA
>LPNX010062764.1:168702-232052 GCA_001517045.1 Pseudotsuga menziesii | reverse complement strand
CATATATGTTGGAGATATATGTTTGATTTATATGCCGAACATATAATAGTACATATTTGCAAGCAGCATTATGTTTGAAGATTTGGTATATTAATTACTAGCCGTAGTTGGAATCACTATGCCTTGAATAATGGAGGAAAATTATGACTGCTATTGACCTTACTTGGATTATAGCATTTTAGTTAGTGAAGGCGTTATTGGTGGATGGGATGAATTAATTATCTAAGAGTACGTTATACCATTCAATTAGTGGGCAATGACGAATACCATTAATTCACTCCATTCTGATTTTTCAGTCATTTTTAAATTTCCCTGATTCATATCCTGGAGGATGCTGAAAATCCCTGAACGTTGTTGGTATGATTACTAACGTACAGCAGTTATTATAAACGCCGGATTCACATCCATGAAAGAGGGCGTTGTGTAGGGAAGTGGATATGCAAGGAGAGCTATGCATTTCAGGGGAGCGTCGTGTAGGGATTTGGGGATGGGAGGAGATCTCTACAAATTGGAGGAGAGCTCTGCGATTGGGGAGACGATTTTGATCTCTGTGATTCTTATAAGATTTGATCTATATTATCTGGATAGGGGATTCAGATCTCATCAATTTTATTCTCTACGATTTATATAAGAAGAGTTGATCTCTGCGATTGAGGGAGAGGTTTTGATCTCTGTGATTTTTAGAGAGAGTTGATCTCTGCGTTGTTGATGGGGAATTGGTCTCTATGATTTTTAGAGGAGAGATGGATATATCTCTGAGATCTTGATTGCTCCAGGGAGAAGTTATGTGACCTTGATAATTGAAGAGATTCATCATTTGATCCGATCTGGTCTTAATCGGGTATGAACTCTTGCACAGTTGCATCTTAAGAAATTGAACGTAGGACTTGTTAACTGGTGGTGTTCCCGTAGGTATAGATTATTTACTGTGTGCGATTTATTGGTTTTTCTCTCTATATATGCAAATTTTCAAGATACACGATTGTGCATATGCATTATAGAGTACTTCCTATAGGTTTTCTTTTGGGCATGAGATTAAACCTAGTGAAATAATGAATGACTCTTGAGCTTGGATTTGGGTCTAATGCATATAGTTATAAACCTGGAATGTTTATGTGCTTCCAATGTTTGCATATGTCTTCATTTGCGAATAGATTGAAAAGCTGAATGTTTATTGCATTTACCAATGTTTCATATGCTTATGGGATGTTCCTGTACCGGGTTTGGATCTGACTTATGAATTTGGATCGAACATCTACATTTGGAGTAGATCTAAACACTGAATATTTTTCTTTACCTTTGATTTTGATCTAATGCCTTGGAACTAAATGTTCAAATGTTTGATTTAGATTCAAGTGTGCTACTTATTTTACTATACGGTATAGGCACGTGTGATTGAAAGGATCAGAGCTTGATTCCAACATCAGCTTGCCCCAAGGCTTCCATTTAGATTTAATATATCTTATATGTGCATGATGGGAGTAGGTACTCGCCAGGGAATGTGATCATGCTTTCCTTATAGTATGTTAACGTAAGATCCTATTGCCGGATTTACTGTAATTTGGCAGTATAATTTGTTGTGTGCACTTCTTTTAAAATCCACTTTGGAAGTTAAGATGAAATACTAAAGTAGTTGTTGAATTATCGAGAGAGTCGAGTGTTCGGAAATTTTAATCATTTTGATTACTTGACCGCATTTTGAGCCTGGAATGGGCTAAGTTTTTATTCTTAAAATATGCAGAATTTGACTATGTTCTGAGCCTGGGAATGGGCTGAGTTTTTATTATTAGAATATGCAGAATTTGACTGCGTTCTGAGCCTGGGAATGGGCTGAGTTTTTATTATTAAAATATGCAAAATTTGACTGCGTTCTGAGCCTAGGAATGGGCTGTGTTTTATTATTAAAATATGTAGAATTTGACTGCGTTCTGAGCCTGGGAATGGGATGAGTTTTTATTCTTAAAATATGCAGAATTTGATTGCGTTTTGAGCCTGGGAATGGGCTTTGTTTTATTATTAAAATATGCAGAATTTGACTGCGTTCTGAGCCTGGGAATGGGCTGAGTTTTTATTCTTAAAATATGCAGAATTTGACTGCGTTCTGAGCCTGGGAATGGGCTGTGTTTTATTATTAAAATATGCAGAATTTGACTGCGTTCTGAGCCTGGGAATGGGCTGTGTTTTATTATTAAAATATGCAGAACTTGACTGCGTTCTGAGCCTTGGAATGGGCTGTGTTTTTATTATTAAAATATGCAAAACTTTGACTATGCTTGAGCCTGGGTGAAGCATATCGATAAGTGTTAGAATGCGCTTCAGCCAGTTTGTGTAACTACACTCACTACATTTAAGTCTGTTGTATGCATCTCTACCGAATCTACTTTATAATTTCTCTGCATCTTTCTCTCTCTATATATATATACTTCTCTATGTGCAGGCGTGTATATTTTGCTCAGGAAGGTAAGTCTAGTTAGGAGTTATGACTTACTAATGAATGTGGAATCCTAGCTTATGCTAAAAGTACCCTATGAGGGGAAGTCCTGAAATGTAAACAGGAAGAGAAGGCAACATAATGGTTGCCATTTGTAATCAGCTTTTGGAAAATATGATGATGCTGCAGTTTGGTGGACGTAACCCCAAGGTTGGGGTGAACCACGTATATCGGTGTCTTGATGTGTATTACTTGCATTATGTGTCTTGATGTGTACTATTTTTATGTCCGTGGATGTCCTTGGTTGATCTCTTTATCTGTTATGGTGTAATTGGTTGTGTGCCCTTTCTGTGAATGTTTAAATGCAAAAGAGAAATTAGTTTTACAATGGTTTGGTTTAATGTGCATTTACTCATGCTAATGGTTTGATTTAATTTAACACACATTGACCAATGGTTTGGTTTAATATGCATTTACTCATGCTAATGGTTTGATTTAATGTAAGATGCATTGACCAGCGGTTGGGTTTAATATGCATTTACTCATGCTAATGGTTTGAATTAATATGCATTGACTTATGTTAATCGTTTGATTTAATACGCATTAACCAATGGTTTGGTCTAATAGGAATTCATTCATGCTAATGGTTTGAATGAATATGCATTGACTTATGAGTTGATCATCTTGTTTTGCAACTTGTAAATGATTATGAAAATGATGATCTAATGTTTTCTTTTCAAGGATAAGAACAATGTTCTGGGTTTGGACCTTTACAATACTATTGATAGATGATTTCAAAAATAGGCTAATGATATGAATGAGTATACGTTTGAAAGGATCAATCATACATTCGACACTAATGAGATGGACTTGGTTTTAGTAACAGTGAACAAAGTTTTTTTTCTTTTACCCATTCTTCATACACAATGGAATCTAGGTACAAGAGGTACATTACAAGTTAGCTCCTCTGATGTAGGATACTGAGCATGTTGATGTTGGACTAACCTCTGCAAACAAAAGAATATAAAACAAATTAGAACAAAGAGATAAATCAATCAACTATTCCAAAACTTCTCTACAAGTCACATTATCATTCAAAAGATGCTTGCCGACAACAAATAGAAGAGTTTAAAGGAAGGAATTTTTTGGTATTGATTAAGTTGAGGATTGATTTAAATAAAATTATACCCACTGCAAGAGGCTATAAAAATGTTCTCCCAAACCTTAACAGTGATTGCATATTTAAGGAATTGATTTAAATAAAATTATACCCATTTCAAGAGATTATCAAAATGTTCCCTAATGTTCTCTCAAACCTAAACAATGATTGCATATTCAAGGAATAATCTCTACCGAATACTCCAAATTTTAACCTATATAACGATCCTAATCTTAAAATATAAATAGTTCAATTAGGTATTTTCCTTGGTGGCCTTCCAAAACTTACTGCAACAGATATCCCTAACTTATCTGAATCTATTACAGACCCATTTTACTAAACCCACTTGTATTGGAATCTGTGCCCAAAAATATTTACAAGTTTATTTCAAAAAATCTGAAGATTCGATCCTTAAAATTTAACAATAAATCATAAACCCAAATTAAGGAGCTAAGGCCTCATACTTAGTGTCACTCCTTAACATACAAGATGAAACAGTGCAGATGTACTTTTATATATCCAAAAATATATCAAAAAGATTGTGTGTGCAGGATTTATATAAAAAAAAAGGCAGATACCATGCATATTATTGATTTTTGGCCTTCTGCTAGAAAATCTCATGGTTCAAACGTAACCCTTTAGAAACCACATTCTCACCGCTTCATACTTCAATGATGTGGGTCTCCCACTCATGATTTTGCTTCTAGCAGTCCCCATGGGGATCCAGTACACTCTCAAAATCACCTCACTCATTGGGAATGAAGGGTTGCTACTGTATTTTTATCTAGAGAGATGAATTATAAGAGCTATAGCAATGTCTAGCTAGAGGGATGAAATATTGAGCAAAATAATTATAGGGATGAAATTACTAAATTGACATCTCTTCAGTGAAAATTTGTTGTGAGTATTCCACATAGACCTGATGGTAGGCCCAATTAAATTTCTCAAATCTAACTTTGATACTAATAAAGAAACACCTATTAGAGGTCAGTTATCATGTCTAGATTAGGGTGGTTCAAAAGCACAATCCTGCATCTGGTTATGTTTGAACTAAAGGGAAGTACAAGGTGGATTCATAGCATCTGCTTATTCTACTCCATATTGCAACAGTAGTGTTAATGTAATGTCATTCATTTTTGTTTAACCAAGATCAATAACAATATATTATGTTGATAAATGTTTTTTAAGGTGGGATAAAAGGGATGAAAAGATTCACCTTGTCTTTCAACATATGCAACAAGGTAGTATTTCCTGCATTATCTAGGTCTAGAAAAATAATCTTGGCCTCTTTCTGCCATATCCATAGAGTGGCAAGAATACTGTAAAACCAATCGAATAGAAACATCTTAGATCCTTCCAAGAGTTTTGTACCTAGAACCTGTGGCTGATTGTGTAGAACCAAGGACACCCAAATGGGAAATCAAATCCAAAACAATAATATGCAAATAACCCACTAGATATTTTACCGAGGTTTTGGCCCCTGGGCACACATTCGACTAGAATCAGCAGTAAAAATCCACCATGCTAAACTCTGGCCACACTAGGGCTCTGGAAAATGAAAATATGGAAAGGGACTGATTCAATTCTAGGGAGTCCAGAACTAAAGTAAAGAAGGCTCTTTTCCATATCACTAAATTCAATAAGGTTCCTTCTTATGTCCCTTTAGTTCAAGGTGTTTCTTCTGCCACAAGAAAATGGTCTAAAAAAGCATCTAGGCATGGACCCTAGTGGCTACTGTCAAAACCAAAGGGCATAATTCTTTTATGAAGGTTTAGGTCTCAGGTTTCTAGTGGATAAATTTTCAAGGGCCTAATCATACTGATTATATGAACATACTATGATTATGAAAATAGCAAAATCAAGTGGCAAATCAAGTGTTCCTAGCTCCTCTTCCTGAAGTTCTAGAGGACCCACCATACTATTCCTTTTATAGGACAGAGGGAGCCATAGTCACCATTAAAAACACGGAATTTGAGGCTCCCCTATATATAATATACGCCTCAATGAACTCAGATGGATTCAATAACCACAAAAGAGGAACCTATTAGAAGACGAAGAAATATCCAAAGAAATAGGAGGTGCTCTATTTTGATCTTCCTTAAGATCAATAATTTAACAAATATATGATAACCTTCACCATGATGAAGAGGAATATCCAGGGATGATGATGATGATGGAAGCAATTGGAAAAAAAATTCCTATGGTAGAAGTAATAGGGAAGGTAGAAAAAGAAACTAGTGAGATTCCAGAAGAACCATAGCCAAAGGACCCCTTTTCTTACCTTAAGGCCCTCCCAGTAATGCAAGCTATGGGATACTTAGAAGAAAATGGGTTGGAAAAATAGGGCCAAGGAATTACAAATTCCATCACCTTAGAAAAAATTTCAATAGTATTAGAATTGGGGGAATATCCAAATGCAGCCTGGGCTAGGAAGGTGGATCTGTTTGAATAATTTACCTTCCTTGTCTCATGAGTCACATTACCAAACAATTGGGATCAAGGTGGAATTGTTTTCTCTAGGCATGGCTATAGATTTTTTAAGAATATAGGTTAAGGGAAGGCGAAGCTCTGCACCACACATGTTGGAGAATGAGTACACACACAGCTTAGCTATTTCCATTCTTGTAAAGGATGAAAACACATCAATTTTAGACTTCTCCAGCTCTAATCTATCACTCTTATGAAGCTAGTAATTCATTATTGCATATCTATATCAGCATGTCAAAACAACTAGTAGTCATAGCCTACTCGAAACAGGCCTAAAAAAATTGCATCCCTTTCTAACAGGATGAACAGACCTTAGTACATTTACGATTCAAACATAGAGGTCTCACAATGATCACAACTTAATCTAAACATCCTTTAAATAGTCACAAATGAGTTTAAAAATTTAACAAGTGTTCATGGTTCAGATATAGAATCCCTTAAGGTTCACAAGCCATATCTAGAAGCCCAAAAAGTCATGTCTCTATCTACAACAACCCACAAGCTCAAGAAAGGTCACAAATGTCGCGACCCAACATAGAATCACCAATACATTCACATATTAGCCTAGGAAGGTTCAGTAAGGTTCAGTAAGGTTTAGTAGCTTGATCAAGACTATGACCCTATGGAAATTGAACCCAGGTGTTAGAACAATTACACTCACAAAAAATTGCCAATTACACATACAAATTACACACAAAGGAGATTGAATATGGAGCAGAACACTAATCTGTATTGAATAAGTGTACAATAGCCAACCTTGTGAAGTCATAGGCTGCCACAATAAATAATTACATGATATATTTGAATGCATTGGGATTCCATTTGAATTGGTCAAAAGCAGGCTTACTAAAGCTAAGCAAATCCCCCATAGGTGCATAAAGCAACTTCCAAATATTTCTAGGAGCTCACGAATTGGAAAAATCAATTAGGGAGGCTAATAGGTGATGGAAGGACAACTCATACATGCTTTTATTAGGAGAAAAGAGTCGAGGATGATGGGGACAAAAAACATGTTAACTTCACCTAGTCAAACTTTCCCAATTGCCTTAAAACTCAGTAAAAGCAACAATAAAGCAGAAAAAGTAGATATGTGCTAGGAAGGCTAGGAATAAAGAAAAAATGATTCCAAGAGGTTTCCCAAGCACTCCATGACTCATTTTTAGCAATTTTTACCATCTAGGACATGTGGAGGACAACTTGCATAGAGTGGAATATGGAAACTAGGCAAATAAGACAAAAATGGAGATAATTAATGTCTAAGGTAGCTAACTATGTGTTGATTATTCTAACACCCCCCATTAATCCTGACTTATGAGTAAAATATCATAAAATAATAGGGCCTAGCAACAAGGCTTAGTCACCCTTTACATACTGCATGTCCATTTAACCAAGGAAAGAGGCAAAAACCCAGTGGGAAAAATCCTCCCTTAAACATGGACAGTAAAACAAAATTTGAAAATATTGTCATCAATCATGCTTCACAGCATGGTCAGTAATCCCCAGTAGTGATTTGATATTGCTGAAAGTATTCTCACAAAAAACTTTGGTGAAGATGTCTGCTACTTGTTCTGAAGATGAACAGAAGAGTAGGTGAATGGTTCCATCATGCACAAGCTGTCTGATGTAGTGCATATGGATATCAATGTGTTTGGTTCTCTTTCTCTGAACTAGATCATTGCATATTTGAATGGTACTCTGATTATCACAATATATAGTAGTGGAGTATTCTGATTCGAAGCCACACTCACCAAGTAACCCCTGCAACCATAAACATTGAGTTGTTGCATTTACAACTCCTCTAAACTCTGCTTCTGTAGATGAGAGTGCAATGGCACTCGGTTTCTTACTTGAGCAGCTGATTGGTTTTTCAGCAAGCATGAACACATATCCTGATGTTGGCTTTCGATCTGTGTTGTCACCTACCCAATCAATTGAAGATCAGATTTAGCTTTGTAGAAGATCCCATGAGTCCTTGTTCCCTAAACAAAGTTAAGGATCCTTTTGGTTGTTATCCAATGGATCTCATGAGGCTGATCCATGTATCTTGGAGCCACACTTATTGCATAAGAAATATCAGGTCGATTATGTGTAAGGTGTAGCAAACACCCAATCAGTTTCCTATACAGTGTATTATTTACCAGGTGAAGAATCTGCTTCTTCAAGCTTAACTCCTAAAAGGAAGGGAGTCTTTCTTGGCTTGCAATATTTCATGTTGAACTTGTTCAGAAAATCCAAAGCATACTTGGACTGATGTAATTTTATTCCATGTTTGGATTGAGCAATCTTGAGACCCAATAATTGGCTCAATAACCCCAAATCAGTCATAGAAAATGCATGGTTCATTGCATCCTTCAAGGAGGAAATTTCATCCTTTGAGATTCCTATAATGAGAAGGTCATATACATACAAGACAATAATCATCAAAGAACCATGAATCAGCTTAAAATAAACATTAGGATTATACTTCCATCGAACGAAATTCAATGGTAGCAGAAAGCCATCAATCTTGGCATACCAAGCCCTAGGGGCTTGCTTAAGCCCATACAATGATTTCTTTAGCCTACACAAAAGAGATGGATTAGAAACAAAGCCTTGAGGCTGCTGCATGTAAATATATTTAGTAATATCTCCATTCAAGAAAGCACACTTCACATCCATGTGATGTACGTCCCACTGCTTCGAAGCTACAATGGCTAAGGCTAGCCTGATGGAGTCCATCTTTGCCACTAGTGCAAAGGTCTCATTGTAGTCTATGCCATATACCTATGAGTATCTCTTGGATACCAATCTTGCCTTATATTTCAAAGGTGAACCATCAGCAGCAAACTTGGTTTTGAAAACCCACTTAGATTGAACTAGCTTCCTCCTTGGGGGAAGATCAACCAGCTCCCAAGTGTTGTTCTTATGGAGTGAGCTGAATTCTTCTTTCATGGCTGTTTTCCATCGTGGATCATGTGCTGCATATTCATGTGTCTCTAGGTCTGATTCAACCATCAGATAGCATTTCTCTGCAAACAATGGGTCTTTCATACACAAAGCACTCTCAAACTGGGATCTAGTCCTCCTAGAATCACTAGGATTTCCAGCTAGTTCCCCAGCTGCATGAATGGTATTTGCTACCCACTTTGGTCTTGTAGGAATTTTAGGATATTCAATTAAATCATCATTATCAGACATATCAGAATAAGCAAAATCATTTATCTCTTCACTTACATTCAGTGGTTCTGGTGGTGAAGAAGACTCTCCAACTTCAACTGCTGCTAAAGGCTCTTCTTGGAGCTAAACACTTCTTTCAATGAAGGATTTGTTTGTTCTCAAATTTATTAGATTGTACCCTTTTGAATCTTTAGAGTACCCAACAAATAGACACTCTTGGCTTTGGGGATGCAAAGTCTTCCTCTTTTCTGTTGGAATTCTAGCCCAAGAACTTGAGCCAAAAATCCTGAAATGGGTCACATCTGGCTTGTGCCCACTCCATGATTTGAAAGGATTCATACCATCAAGCTATTTATGAGGCACCCTATTCTAGATATAGGCTTCACAGTTTCTATCTTTGGCCCAAAACTTTGGTGGCAAAGTCTTAGCCTTTGCCATGTAGGTTGTCATCTCTTTCAGTGATATGTTCTTCCTCTCAGCAACACCATTTTGCTGTGGTGTGTAAGGAATATAATGATGCATCTGAAAACCTGCATCTGCACAATATTGAATGAACTCAGACTTGACATACTTACCACCATTTTCAGATCTGAGGACCTTGAGTTTCCTCCTAGACTGGTTTTCAACCAAAGCCTTAAAGACTTTGAAGAGGCCAAAAACTTGAGACTTGTGTTTCAGGAAGTAAACCCAACAGAACCTGGAAAATTCATCTATGAATGTCAATGCATATTTGTCGTGACTCATTGACATATGAGGAAATGGGACAGCAACATCACTATGGATCAACTCAAGAGTTGCAGAGGTTCTCTCATGACTAGCTTTCTCAAATTTATGCTCTAGGTGTTTTCCTAAGATGTAACCTTGGCAGACTCCTTTGGAAAACTTAATCTTTGGTAACCCTATGGCCATTTCTTTTTGAGTAAGATTAGAAATATACTTATAGTTAATATGGCCAAATATTTCATGCCAAAGCTTGCTTGCCTCATTAGCATGAATAAGAAGAGTAGAAGGGTTTGAGTAGGGTAGAAAATGTGAAAACATGTATACCTTCGAAGTGTGATTTGCAACTCCTTTTGCAATGAA
Organism: Pseudotsuga menziesii; assembly: GCA_001517045.1. NCBI lineage: Eukaryota > Viridiplantae > Streptophyta > Pinopsida > Pinales > Pinaceae > Pseudotsuga > Pseudotsuga menziesii. Next base: position 221,736 of record LPNX010062764.1, on the reverse strand, counting down.
TTTACCACTTGAGATCTGTATGATCTCAACTTCCTCAGGGGAGAATATGACCTTTTTTGGAGACCTTGTGTGGGTCATTTGATACACTGATAAGAGGTTAGAGGCAAGACCTGGAACATACAATACATTGCTGAACTTACCATGGTCAAGATCAATCCTCCCTTTGCCCAAACTTTCAGTGAGAGAGTCATCTCCTAGTACTATTGGTGGACCTTTCAACATGTCAAGTGAGGTGAATACCTCCTTGGTCGAAACCATATGTCTTGAAGCTCTAGAATCAATGATGAAACTAGGTGAGCTTGATGTTCCAGCAACCAATGCATGAACTCTCTCTCTATCTTCTGAATTTGATCCTCCTTCCCTCTTCTTTGAGCTATCAGGAAGGGGATGCCATTCTTCTCCAGGAGTTGGGTCAGCATGTCAATTTGATTCTTCATGCAAGAGCTTTCAGGATGATTTCCCTTACTACAGTATGCACACTTGCTCATTTCTCCTTTGTTCTTCTTCTTATGGGGGTTCTTCTTGGAATCTTGGGGCTCCTATGGAGACTTGTTATTGTCTCTCTTTTGCTGAGGTGACTTCTTAGCTTTCTTATTTCCTTTTGAATCCACCCTTGAATCTCCAGCAACTAGAGCTTGGTCTTCGGAAGTTTTGATGGTTCCCATCATCACCAATTTATCTTGTTCTTGTGTGAGAGATTCCATGAACTCTGCAATTTTAGGCATCTTCCAGGCTTGAGCTGTCAACTTGGTGGCATGGAAGGTCGAAAAAAACACTGAATAGTTAGGGCCAAGCTTCGAGAGTATGGCCAAAACCAGTTTCTCCTCCTTCTTTTCGATTCCACACTGTTTTAGCTACAAAACAAGGGCTTTAAACTTGTAAAAGTAGAGTTGTAGGGATTCGAAGATGCTGGGACTCAAGGAGATCAATTCATTCTTGATTTAATGTCCTCTCATCTCTTTTTTTTACCAAAAATCTCAAAAATATTCTCCCATACTTCATTTGGTAATGTCAATCCATCAAGATGGAAAAGGAGGTCTCTACATATGCTCAGACATAGGAGACCATAGGCCTCATCCCTCCTGTTGTGCCATTTAATTTTCTCTGCAGCTGCATTGGGATCTACTTTTATTTCCATACTCACTCTGTAGAGGCCTTTCACTCTCAACAATATATCCATCTCTACTTTCCATTCAAATAAATTAAATGGAGTCAAGATGATCTTCTGAGATTGATCCATAGCTCAGAAATTGTCCCTTCAGTCAACAGAATGCTCCTAGTCAATGATGTTTAAATTGCAATAACAATATGGAAGGAGAGAAATCAATATGCAGAGGGTCTAATACCATGTGGAAATTGAACCCAGGTGTTAGAACAATTACACTCACAAAAAAATGCTAATTATACATGCAAATTACATACAAAGGAGACTGAATATGGAGCATCCACATTCGGATATAAAATGCACAAAAGAGAACTGAAGAATTATGTTGATGCTGCTAGCCGAAACGTGTGGGAAGAGGGCCCAAGGGATAGAAGTGAAGGAATGATAAATAAAAAGAGGAGGAAATCTAGTAATGGAAGGGCTACACTAGCCTAGCTATTTCCTTTTGACGGAGGTAAAAAAGCACCAATTACTGAAACACAACAAAGTCTCCTACCTATTTTTTTTACACTAAAGCTATCCGGTGATTGCTACAAGGAACCAGTGCGAAGGTTGTGATTATGCATGGTGGGAATCAAGAAAGTCGCAGGATATCATTCAGCAGACAATTACTATATAACAATTAGCTTTGCAACTGGAAGATATAAGACTAGAACAGTAGGCTATTATCGAACAATTTTGACTGTAAGAACCCACGCTAATCCTGGAACTATCAAAATTGAACTACTCCCTATCCATAGTGCGTGAAAGGTTTTTAACGAGACTCTTTCAAATTGATATTTTTGGATATTTTACTTTAGTTATAAAGTGAATGAACAACGAACAGGCTATACTAGGGATTTAACTTCATACATTATCATAATAGCTTTATAAAAAAGAAAATGAATTATGAGGAGATATCCTTTCAATCCCTTGACCCTTGTCACATTCCCCTAGAATATATATAAAATATATAGGAAGGAATTCTTCTCTACCAATCTATTAGGAAGGGATGCCCCCCCGCACCCTATCTATATGTTTTTTCTACTAATTTCATTGGCTTTTTGTTAGATTCATCCTATCCGTAGGTGAAAATTCGAGGAATTTCACTTCCATATGCTTTAGAGATGGTGAATATATTCAATATATTCAAGTATATAATCAATCATAGCAAAGTACAGTGGGTGAATGCCTACTAAATATCGGACGAGTGTGAATCATGATGGTATGAGACTAGAAAAATTCCGTGTTGATTCAGCTTCAACCCTATACTATAAACTAGATAAGAAACAATTTAAAGAAGATTCAAGAAAATAACCTATAAAAAACTTGCATATAGAAGAAACCTTGTGAAATTTCTTTCCACGAATCTACTCAGCCACTGTAAAGACATGATTTGCAATTGAAATCAAGCTTCATGTTGAGCTTGACTCTTGCAACATTATATAGGTAAAAATCATCCTCACTTGAGTAAATCTATCCATGTTTTTTCTCAAATATGAACCAAATCCAGTAAAAAACTGCCCCCAATTGACTAAATCTCCATGTTTTTCTTAAATAATTGTCCACAAACCCAAATCCAAGATGAACTATGTCAAATTTACTCCAATCGAGGTCAAAGTAAGACCAGTTTACCCAAAGGTCCATAAATCCCCAGCGAAATACCAAATTTTAACCTATTATCCATAAATCCAAGGTGAACCATCTTCATTTCTCCTCTCAATTGGAAAAATTTAGGCGAATGTGGGAAAATATCAATATTTTCCTGGGCTAAATTTCATTTTCCAGTTTTTTGCTATTTCGCGATGAAGGTGATTTAACTTGGGCCAGCTATATATAAAATAAGTAATGGGCTAGTTTATTAAATAAAATAAAAAACATTTTATTATAAAAATTCACCAACATTTTTTTGGCTACCCGTTAAAATTCTCCCATGGGATAAAATTCACCCTTAAAATCATCCCTAGTGATGTTATCATGTGCGATAGAATTCACAATTCTTACTATAGTGCCTCTACTTTCATCTCATTCTTCATGTTCAACAAACTGAAAATCAAGACTAATTATAACCTTCCTTATGACAAGGTCACATAAATTATATGCTTTTTTATCTTTTGAGTAACCAACAAAAATATATTTATGTCCCTTGTTATCTAATTTCTTCTTCAATTCATATGGAACATATGCATATGTAACATGACCAAACACTTTTAAATGACATCCACTATAATTCATATATGTCCAAGCCACTTAAGGAACTTTGTTCTTCACACTTAATTTTCATTGGACACATATTCATGATGCATACATCAAATGCTACTAACTCAACCCAATATTCATTTGGAAAATGTTTTGATGCAATCATACTATGCACCATCTCCATAATAGTTAAGTTCTTCCTCTTTGCGACACCATTTTGTTGTGGTGTATATCACATGATGAATTTATTATGTCTGCCATGATATTTAAAGATAGAAAATAATTTCAAACATATGCATTGCCTCTGTCTATCCTTAACACCTTGTTATAGTTTCCACTTTTCTTTTCCACAAGTTCCTTGAACAAGTGAAAACATCCAAATGCTTGAGATTTGTGTTTCATAAAATAAACACTTGTTCTTCTTATGAAATCAATAATGGACATGAGAAAATAATTGCAATTTCCTATTGATGGTGTTTGTATAGGTCCATAGATATCTCAGTGCACAATCTCAAGTGGTGTGTGTTCTCTATATTCCTTGCAACTAGAAAGAACTCTCCATGTTGCTTGTCAAAAAATGCATCATTGACATATTCTTTATGTTTTTTCAATCAATGGAAAAACTTTCGTCATATTCTTCAGTGTGTAGTAAATTCATCCCTCCAAAATTTATATGTCCAAATATGAAATGCCACAACCAAGACTCCTCCTGAACTTTCAATTTAAATGCTACTTCTATTTATGTACCACTATCTTTGTATTCCTTTGAATAGGTCTTGTGTTCGTCTTTACTTTTTTCATTGAACGCAGCTCCAAAATTCCCATTATGTCCTTCATGAACAAAATGATATGTATTTTCCTCCATATTAGTCATTATTATTATGGAAAATAAGTTCTTTCTTGTGATTTTTACCTTAGCTATGCACCAATTGCTTTGATACTTGTCCTTGACAACAAAATTATTGTCTTCCATATAGACTTTGTAGAACTTCTTAGATAACAATCCAATCCTCATAAAAAAAAAATTTAGACCTATGACGTAGTAATCATTGGGAATGACTTTTTACTCCCCGATTTTGGTCAGAATATCAACAAATTACATTTTTCGAAAATAATGACTAAAATATTCTTTCCAAGCATAACATCGCTTTGAAATAATTTATCTAGACTGGACAACAAATATTGATCTCCTGTCATATGGTTACTATGACATAAATCTAAATAATATATGTCACATGGGATTTCTTAAGAAACATCAAATTGAATTCAAGATGCACATTCCATAAACATTATGGTTGTGGAAGTACTAGTGTTGCTTGACTTCTTTTGACCTTGCTTTATTTGCTCATTTTGTTTTTTCTTTGATCCATATGCATAATGCCCAAATTTATTACACTAATGGCAGTGTATCCATAATTTGTCAAATATTTTGCCACTTGGCTCACTTTAATTTTTATTTTTACCTCTACCAATAACATTTGTACTACTTTTCCATCCTCCTCTAGAAAAATGTATTCCTCTATCTCTAGGCTTAAATATCTCCCTTCGTCTTCTATGGATTATATGATTGTGTTGCAAGTGAACTTTATAGTGATACATTTTATCTACTTAATCTATGTTAATGATTGATGAGAGAGGCTTTCATCTCATCAATAGTAAAGTGGGACAAATCTCTGTTTTCTTTCAAAGTCAAAACTAAAGATTGAAATTTGGGAGGGAGACTCCTACAAACCTTCTCAACAACCTTTCTTTCATCTATGACTTATCCATGGGACTTAGTTTAATTAATCAGACCAACAACATGAGTGTAAAAGGATTCTACTAAATATAAATTTTTCATTGATAGAGTTTCAAAATCTCTTCTAAGAATTTGTAATTTGGAGTATTTACTTTGTCAATACATTTGTTGGAAGTTTGCAATGTATCCCATGCTTCCATGGAAGTATTTGTTGCTACTAATATTGGTAATATGTTCTCATGCATTGCTTGATGTATGTATAATAAGCATGTAGGGACTGATCTTGGTCCCTGTATTCATAATAAATTCTAACTTGTTCAAATAATTTTTTTCTCTCATTTATTTGTGTATCTTTGTTTTTTTGCTTTGAAGTTCAAATTTCATGTTCATTGTGCATCTGTGCAAGTTTCAAAAGTTAAATATATATGTCTACAATGATAAATTTAAAGTAAAAAAGAAAAAAATCCAACATATAGTAGTAAAAGAACATCCTTTGCTTCTTTATTTTCATACATCTTATGTAATAAAACTTGTAAAAACTAGGGAAAGTACATGTATTCTTGTAGTTTCCTTTCTAGCTTTTTCCTCGTTTCTTTTCCCTTTCCTCTTTTTCCAACGTTGTCCCTGCAAGCTCCCACAACTAAATTTAACTAACCAAATTATTTTTCCACCCTACCAACTAGGAAAGGATCGCCAACTTCATAGCTCAAAGAGATATCTTATTGGACCCCTAGTCCAGAACCTAAGTACAGAGTCCAACCAGTTTTGTATCCTCTCCATTCTCTGAAAATTTCATCCCCTAGTGAATTTTCTTGAATGCCCAGATCCCCCCTCCAAAACCCATCTAACTCCTTTTTATATAATTCCCTCCCTTCAGAGAATCTCCCTCTCACATTTAATGCCCTATCCCTTCCTTAAATGTTTCAACCATGTGACCCATCTACCCTGTCAACTTTATTTAATTTTCAATTCCATCATGGATCAATGCAAGGGACATATTCAAGAAACAACAACAAAATAATAGTGTTTAACATTTATTTATTGTAATAATAGCTGATTTTTTCACACACACTTGAGAACCTTTTTCGGCATAACCTAACCCGTTTTTTCAATAATATATGTATTCAATATCTAACTATACATCCTTTTCTTTTCAAAATGATAATAATAAAATAGTAAAATGTCATTTTTTTCCAATTACCACCCACCACTATCAATAGTTATTATCTTATAATTAAGACTCAATTAAATTTACTTATTACTAATTAATAATCCTTTGAATTTCACGATTACGCATGGAGCTATTTACCACATTCAACCATTGAACATTAGCTATAATTAATCATTACTAATACTCATTTATCACTACATTCTAATTAATGATCATTAATAATAATTAATTATAAATAATCCTAATTAATATTGATTTATTTCCACATTCTAATTAATCATAATAAATGCTAATTAATTATAATTGATCCTAATCATCATTCATGGAACTATTTACCATGTCCAATAACAAAACCTTAATTATAATTAATCCTTTAATTCACATTTATTAATTAAGTTTATAATAACCTTATTCAGAATAATTAACCCCATTAATACCTATTTACTGATTTAGTAACCAAGTATTTCATTCAACTATTAATTTAATCAAAATCTTATTAACATTATTAACATCGTTAACATTATTTCACCTTTATTGGTCATAATTAATAATTAACCCCAATCACATTTAATCAACCATTCATTGCTAACTTGATGCAATAATATCATTTGTTAACTAAATAGGTAATAGTAAAATAATTAGTCATAATTATGGCGTATCAATTCCTAATCAAAATAGTTTGATATTAATTCACACAAGATTATACATATGTAGTTGAGTTATGTAATCATAGCTAATTCTTACATACATTATGTGTGCACACTGATTGTACTCAACAACAAATCACACATAATCACACAAGTTATTATTTGTTGATGCATACATAAACATGAATTTGAAATGTTTGGACACTAAATCATATCATAATAAGCTATGAAACCAACATAATATACTAAGATACAACACAGTTCACTAGGATTCCTTCTAAAAAATCCATGATATTTCGATCTACCTACGTTGTTTTGTCTAGTTCGAAACTAACTTACACACCATATCCTTCCTCTATTGGACTACCCTAGAGCGTTAACTACACAACCTAACTCCAATTAGAACCCATAAGTAGAGGTGTCGACTCGATCGACCTAGATTCCCTAGTAGGTGCCCACTAGTCATCATCACACACGTTGGGAAGCATGCGATATCATAACCCCCCATGAATCTAGGATTTCGGGATAAACGATGGGTAATTCCTCCAACCGCCCTAATGGAACAAGGGACTATGATTACATTGACATAGTGAGTGCGTTGCAACTATTGTACTCAAGTTTTGTCATCGAATAATGAATTTGAGTGATTTCTTTTCTTAAAACCCCACACCAACCCACACATAATGATAATAACAATAATCATACATAACAATAAATATTCATTCTCATACCAATTCTCTTCTGGAATTCATAATGTCGATGCACTTCCATTTTGTAGGGATCAAGTATTCCTTAGCTCTTAAAAACCTATTGGTTACGATCATAACAAAATGTCATGCAATATCGTGTAATCATTGACATGTATGAATGTTTCGTTAATACTAACACCAATGTAATCATTTTCGTATCATGCATTTGGAATCATAGTAATTTATTCAACACATAACTTTAAATTGGTACCCACGTACCCATCATCTATTAAATTTTTCATGCTAGAGACATAATAAAAAAGTGAAAATAATTCATTATATTAACATCACACACACATATATATAAATTATAAAAAATAATGAATCCATAAATCCACAGTGTCATCAGATTGATGAAGCTTCACAATACTAAGCAAATACAAACAACCAATGATAGTTCAGGTAATAAGGTCACATCGGGACATTACATACACCCACCTTTCTAGAAAAGTCATCACGAAGTTATGGTCACTCACATTCATTCAAAATTCATACATCTAAGTGTCATTGTGTCCTCTTGTGAAGATCTTGGCTAGAATTTCCCCATTGGGTTTTCACTTCACTAGACATATCAATATCCCTTCAATTTTCTCATCTTAAGCAATGGGAGGTGTTCTCGTTCTCTATTTAATATTCAACATTGGTATGATGTTCTCAACTCTTTAATATATTTATCTAGAAAATATTTACACCATTACTTATCAATGAATAACATATTATTACTCAACAGTTTTTTAGTAAGAACTTCAACCGATGACTCTCTTGATATACCATTTCTTAAATCTATTTCAATTCTAATACAAAGGTCATTCCTTCACTTGCTAAAATATTTTGTATATACTCCTTATGACTAGAGCTTAGGTCCATATATTCAGCATACTCTCTTGATTAATGTTTGTTTTCCATGGACACACATACTCATCATGAGTAATTTCATTTAAATGTAACTTAGGAAGTGAATTATTGCACTGCTGACATATAATCTTATCATGACTTTCATAGGAAATGCTTCAAAATCCCTACTATATAATTGGTCAAGTTCACATAACTTTCTGTATGTACTTGAATTCATTACTATATTGAATATGCCCTATCCCCAAATTCCAAATATATTACCATCTAATGAATATCTTCGTGATTACTCTTAATTTAGTCATAGTTAACATATTTTTCATTATTATTTACTTCTCTTAAATTTCTATAGAATTCTCATTCAATTACTACCCATTCATCTAGCAACTAATCAGATTCTCATTTCCATCTTTATGAACCTTTATTAATTAAAAGTAAAGTTAGACTTGAATTTCGACTATCACTCTATACTTTAATTAAAATTTAAACAATACCCCAAATTACGGGCGTCACCCGATTCTTAATTTTGTGTCATCTTTAATATTTTATGATAGCATTAAGATTTATAATGGGGCATGTTCATTTCATGATCTTCGTTTTTCCCCATCATACAACACTCATGGTATGCATACATGAGCAATCCTTGATACTATTAAACATATTATCTGCACAATCAATGCAAACTACATATCCTTTAAAATATAGGTTTAAATTACAATTGCATTACACACTTTTTTCAATTAATAATGCACTTTAATTATTAAGTTATATTTTAATTACCAAAGTTTTATCAATTTATAGTTTAGTTAGTAAGGTCCCACCAAAAATCAAAGTTGAGGTTTAAAATAGAGTATAACAACATTACCTTAGAATATATAAGGAAAGAATGCCTTCTAGATAAATTGTATAAATAAATTATTCATGATAACAAGGACAACACTATTATAATATTATATCAACAAATAATATTATTGATCCTTATTACTAGATCACACAATATAATAAAACAAAATCTCTCATTTATTTTAAATTTAATTAATACAACACACGTTAATAAAAATTAATAATATTTTATTAAAAAAATAAAAATACGAATCATATATTTAAATAATAACTCTTTGTAATATATCACCTAAGATATTACAAAAGGGTTAAAAATCCATTATGTTACATAATTTAAAATTTTAATATATTACCATAATATAATAAAGACTATAATTAACATTATCATAATTTTAATTTCATGCCACTTAATTTTTATTTAAATTCATTATTTTGCGATTTTTTTTATAACATAAAAATAAGAATAACGTTCAACCTTCATTCAAATCTCATATTTTCATACTTTAAAAAATGAGAGGAATATTCGGCAATTACTATTGTAAATGTATAAATGCTCTTTTTGATATTTTTCATTCCCTTTTATTCTCTAATTACTTAAATTTGTGGAATTGGATTTGTGAGTTGTAATTATAGAAATTAAACTATACTATAATCAAACTAATGCGATGATTGTTCTCTTGTAATATTTCTAATATTTACAATATAAAACAATTTTTTTTAAGTATTCAAAATCAAAATCAATACATATATTTTTTAAGTATCCAAAATCAAAATCAAAATCTATATATATTACTTGTGTATTCTTTTTTAAAGTTATTTATTTATTTCCAAACTTATAAATTTAAATAACAAAATATATTTAATATACTAAATTACAACTAATTTAACATTAACATATTTTACAAATTATTGTACTTGTATTCAAACTCAAATATAATCTAAAAATCAAGACATCATTTTTTTTTCCTTCTTTATGAAATTAAATGTTTTTTTCTTTTTCGAAAAAACAATTTACCTTCCATGGAATCCAATGCCTATGCAATTATCATTCAGAACAAATGATCAAAAATACAAAAAAATCCAATATATGTGGAATAAATATTCACAAATTATCAAAAATACGAAAAACATTAAAATTTATATCAAATTAATATTTGTTGTTGTTTATTTAATATCTTATCCGCATTTTTTATATGCAGTTATCTGATTCATGCATACGCCATGCGTTGGTGAAAATACGAAAGAGATTAAAATATATATCAAATTAATATTAAATTAATATTTATTGTTTTTCTAATATCTTATCCCAATTTTTTATACGCAGTTATCTCATTGATGCATATTCCAATTATGCAGCGGCCTCGGGTAATTATAGGATTACATCCCTTGCACCCAAATTTTGCAATTTTGATCTTAGAGCCCTGGGCTTGTGATTAGTCTTTCCACCATGACGGTTACAAAGCATAAATAAATGTTAGTAAGATTGTAACGTGTATATATAGTATTATAAAGTATATAAAAAACATGCTCTTATCGACTGTTGTAAACTATATAAACAATAATACTAAAGTGAAATTTAAATTATAGAAAGATTTTTTTTTATATCATATTAAAGTGAAATTTGACACATTTATAATGAGTCACCTTTATGACAGTCAAAACTGCGCCAGAATTTCAGCCACTTACTTACAAACAAGCTAGATGCTATATTATTCAATTCAAACTAAGTTCAATTCACATAAGTCCTAGACCAATAAGTGTGGTAAATTGTTGTATATATAAAAATCATAAAAATAAAGAAAAATAATGGGTTCACCCCACTCCTTACTTAAAAGGACCTTTAAAATTACAATGGGTGGCTTGAGTACCAATTAAACTTTTTTTTTTCTTAAGTTTTCATTCTTTAATAAATTCTTATGTATTAATAACATGGGAGATTATAGACTTTTTAAGCTAGCTTTAAATTCCAGCCAAAAATCTTTCGAGGCTTAAGCGAGGTTGGTATAAAGATACCAAGGCCTGGTTAAACCATTGGGAGATCGTCGAAAGTATTGCATTGCAAAATATTAATAATATTAAAAATATTGTTACTTCTAAATTTAAAGAGAAAATGTGGTGCGAGAAAGACTTAGAGTCTAAAAGAAAATTAAGATATCATAAAGAGGTCATCAACCCTACTCTAGAAGATCAAAAGTATCTCTCTGTTTTAACTAGTGCAAAGAAAAAAATTGACATACCAATATAAGAACGAACTCTCATGAGCTCCATAGTAAAACAAGTCATTGGACAATTCCTAAAACACCATGGGTGGAAAGGATCTGCCATCTTTGTGGGAATATGAACATTGAGCATGAAAATCACTTCCTCTTAGAGTGACCTTCGTACATCCACATTAGATCTCAATTTCATAATCTTTGTTGTAATACCAAACTTCCTAGCCTTTTAGCTTGTTAAGATTATAGTGAGCTCGGGGCGCTTCTGTCTAATTTCTTTGAGCATAGAAATGCAATTTTAAAACAAACTAAATAATTCGTTTTCTTAGTTCCGATAGACCAAAGTTTGGTCTCAGAGGACGTTAATATTCATTGTCATCGTCGTCGTCGTCATCATCAATAATAATTCTTATTTTTATTTATTCTTTATCATTTTTTTCGAGTCTCGTGGATTCTAGTTATAAAATGAACAACCCTGTTCTCATTAAGTCCAACACACCTACTTTTCAAAGACAATTAACTTTATAGTCAACTCCATATGATTGTAGTTTTATACTATAATTCTTTGTTTTCTTTGTATTACGAACATAAACTTTTTTTAATATGATAATTTTTAATTTTATAAAAATAAATGTATAATTTGAATTTCCGTCGTTCATGGACGGGGGATTTAGTTTGTTGAACAATATCTTATCACATTCTTTCGTAAAGAGGTTTTAAATTATGAAAAATAAGGTCAATATATTGTAGGTATTTGTGGATAGGGTAATGGACGGTTTATAAATATTTGGGGGTGTAAAACAAGGTCTCCATTAAAATAGAGAAAATCCCATAAAAATATGGTTTTTTTAATTGAAAATATATATTGGGAGGGGCGCTCAACAAAAGGATTTTGGTAGGTATTTAGCAATATCTAGTGAAATTAGGGGTATTCTTTAATGTCTCATGAATGAGGGAACTATGGCATAGTTTTACTGAGTGAAAACTCGATGCGTACATGGAAGGGCATGTGGCCATGTTTCTGGCATCTATGACGTGTAGATAAAATATTTTCATGATTGTTTTTCCCATGATTACACCTCTTAACTATATGTCAATAAAAAAAAATTGTTTGGCAATTTAATAATTCACTGCATTTGCATGTGACCCTCGTTCCACCTAGAAGTAAAATGTGGCATGCCATCCATCTGCCTCGTGGGATGGTCTACCATACTAAGTGGTCAATATTTATTAGTTGACCAAAAAACTGAGTACTCTTTCCATATCTCGATGTGTGGGTTTGCATGATGGCCATGTGGTTGTTCATCCGCAACGAGGGATAGGAACATAAATCCCCCACTATAACAACTCCTCGATTACCTCAACTCATACATGGCCCCAACGATAAAGTACTGTTAATTTTGTGCATTTCCTAGTTGTAATTTTATTATGTAGAGTTAGGAGATTGAGAGCTTGAATTGACTGAATGAATGAGGCACAAATCCACTAGGGGGAGGACTAAATGGCTCAGAAGCCATGTCTATGGAGAACAAGTGTCATTTTAAGTGTCACAGACACTTGAGTAAAAGTAATTGTTCACTGATTACTTGAAAATTTTAAGATTCTTCCTACACACACACGTTAGTGGCTCATTGTCGTCGGGATTTAGTGAACTCTTAAAGTCCCGTTAATGGTATAAATTGATTTATTATTAAATGGTTATTAGTATTTAATTAAATTATGTTGCTAGATATGATTAATATCCTAGCTTCAACAATAATGCTAGGAAATCTCGTTAATATTCTAAGAGAAGTTAAGTCATGTCACTAACCTAAATACTATTAAGTATTATTATTATTTTGACATAGTAAGCCATTAATGATTATATAAAGTAATTATTAATTGATTAAACTAAATACTCTGATTATCAAATTTTTCAAATATTTGATTTGTGTGAAGATGTTAGATTTCATATCCTTTACAAGTATTCTTAGAAAAATAACTATTATGAAAAGAGATTACCATCACAGTTAGCATATATGTGTTTGTGTGTGTGTGTGTGAGAGAGAGAAAGATCATATCAAATAGATAAGGATGATATTATCATAAAGAGAAATCATTAAACACAGTACATAATAATTTTATATGTTTCAAGTTAAAATGATGGGTTATTATATGAGAAGAGACCGTAACTAATTTATTATTAATAAATATAAAAACATTAATGCTTTATAATGAAACCAATATTGATTTTATAATTTAAAAGGATATTGAAAATATTTTAGTTGGGTGTGGTTATGTAACCACTCAGGGAGGCCCAGTGTTTTTATTTTGTATCTTTAGAGAGGGACCATCAGATATTCAGAAAGAAGGTTCATGCAAACCTGGGGTTGTTATTCTTAAAAAACAATAGAAAAATTGAAGAAGAAAAGAAGTTGGAAACCAATGAAGAAAGGAAATGGGCATCTCAACATTTATAGTAGAAAAAGAAAGGTGGATGCTACAAGAAGGGGTAGATCATGGAAGAGAGCTCCTATCATCAAATAAAATATAACAAATGATTGATAAGTTTTTGCATTCTTCTCTCTTTTGTGATTTGATAAGATTATATTGAAGAGGAATGTTTTTGGATTTCCTGGTGAATAGTTTTTATCTAGAAAACATTTTTTCGATTGCCTGGTAAAATGTTTGGAATGCCAAAATTGAAAATGTTTTGCGTGTGTTTTGGATTTCTTGATAAAACTTTTGATCTAGAATTTTTCCCTAAGTTTTACCAAATTATGTATGAAAGATAAAATATTTTTGGATAACTATGGAATATTTGTTTCCAAAATGAAAACATAAAACATTGCCATAGATTTATAATATTTGGCATGCAAGCTAAAAATGTGTTTTTTCTTTTATATTGAAAAACTAAAAACGTTTTTCCTGAGATTTATTAGAAAATTGGGAAATGTTTTCCGGAGGTTTGTTAAAAACATTATGCGAGAGATTCATTAGAAGCTAAAAACGTTTTCATTTGAGTCTTGAAGATGTTTTCCTCAAATTGAAAAAGTGAGAAGGTTTCCTGAGTTTTGTTAAACCTTACATGCCTAGAAGAAATGCGATCTGCTAAACATCTCCATAGAAAACATCTACATGGGTTTTTATTTTAAGTTTTGCAAGTTGGGAGGAAAATCAATTTGCCTAGGTTAATATTGAAAGGAAATGATGCCTATCTTTGCTGCTGGGAAGAATCCAATGCCAAACTCAGATTTTTAAATAATTAGTGATTTAAACATCTATGTTTAATAAGAAGGTTGGGTGTCTCTCCTTGGAGAATGACCCATTTAATATGTGCTAATAATTTCATTGTCCTTTAGGTAGGTATAAAATGTTTGAATGAGTAAACCATACATTCCCTAGAAGTTGGGTGTTTCTAGAAAAAATGTTCCCATGCAAGAAAAGCTTGCTATGTTTTGTAATTAAAGGTCCAAATAGTTTTTTATTGGGAAAGGTAATTATAAAACTAAATATCCACGGAGAATGGATGCAGAGTTAAATAGTAAATTTTACTAGTTAAAGAGAGTAAGGCCTACTGTTAGGTTTGGTAAACATAGTTAAAGAATATTTTTCTGAGAACCTTTTAAAACAAGATCATGAGTTCTCTGGTGTGAGGCATCACTTCACCTGAAACCGTATTAAGATGAACATAAGTAAAGATTCAATTAAAGAATTAAGAAATAAAGGGGATATGTTTCCCTTGTTCCTTATCCTAGTGGATTCATACCTGCTTGGGGGTGGCCCTTTCGCAGATGGAATGAACAGCGTATAAGTTCAAACGGATGGAATGAACACCATATAGGGCTAGATAGATGGGAGGAAAGTCGAAGTCAAGGTTTCAGTCGCCCAAGTAAATACGTTTAGGTAAGATTCCTTCAGCTGCAAGGATCTACCTTCTTAAGGTAAGTACCTAATGATTTCTATGATTAGTTAAAATGATTTAGGGAAAAGATAATTAATCCTTCAGTATATTATACTTGTTATAAATTTAAATGTCGCTAGTTTCTTAAGATTAAATGGTTAGATAATCATGTATGACTAATTCCCTATCTTATTATGTTTATACATGTATTTAATACACAAGTTTAGTTTATAATATGTTTCAGATCATATTCGAAGAAAATGGACATTTGAAGGGTTCAAGTTGTTAATAAGGAGGTATGTGAAAGTTGTTTCGTTAAACTAGTCGTTAATTTCATATTATGAAATAAGTATGTGATTGTTGTTATTTCAAATGTATAAGGTTTATTTTATTCCCATTTGTATTAGATGTGTGAAATTGATGTAATTTATTGAGGATTTAATAGCTATTCTTAAGGATATTTATTGGGTTGTAATAATTCACATTGAGAATTCACAAGATCATTATACTTAGACTAGTAAGTTAAATTTGCGACTATAAATTTGGTGAGCATTAAATAATTTTGCATTCATAGTATGGTTGAGATTAGCTAGTATGTTCTTGATTAATCATTTAAGAAGTCAATGGATTTTCAAGTAAGGAACTTATTTGAAATGATCACATCATAGTGAATAAGATTAAGTTATAAATATGTATGTTAATTATAGTTCCTTTGATGTTACAATAAAACCTTATAAAGGTAAGTCTTAGATTTAATTCTACATTTCATATATTAGAAAGAATGTAATGTGTCTCATAATGCATAGAGTTATAAATATGGACTCTATTAATCATTATAGACTAACTATAGTGTATAGAAGGAAGTATATACTTGTTTTATCTTTCAATTATTTCATTGAAGTGTACAAGTAGATAGGCTATGTGAAATTATTTTATGACTTTAACTAATATTGAAAAGAGAGATGTTATAATATGGCCTTATAAGGGTTATATATTTAAATAGATAAGTTGATGTCACGTGTTTATTTACGTTTAGGGTTATAGATTATATCACTTTCAATGACCTTTTCATCTAACCATCATGACTAGCCATGTTGGTTGTTTAACTAAAGCAAAAGCGAAAAAAAAATGTGCCCAATTTTCTCAGAAATTACACCGAGGAAATTGTGTATGTCACACTGACTTCCCCATAAGCAGGTCATTTTTTCATATCGATGTTGGCTACGATCTCCACAACTACGCCATGGCTCAACTGCTACACCACTTCATCCTTAGATTGGTATCTTTTTATTCATTAGTATGTATCTCATCTCAAGTGTGTGACAATGCATTACATGAGTTTGCTCCAACTTTTGGATAGGTTTTCCATTTTGTTTACTGTTTTATTTGTTTAAATTAGGGTTTTTGCTAATCCCTTGTATGCTGGTTCTCATGGGTTCCTCACCTATTATTGTTGTTTTTAGTTTTCCAGAGGGGAGGCCTGACGACCAACCCACATTTCCCTTGTTTTCCATTGTATAGGAACTCTCACCACTGTACCCATGATCGACATGGTTTCTGCTAGGATGGGAACCTTCCCATCCATTCATGTTGTGGGATGTGGAGTTATGGGAACAACCTACAACTTGGAAAACACCAAGTATGGAAACATTGATATATTTTAGAGACATTTTAGACCTGGGATTATGCACAATCATGGACTCCTTTAAAGACACTTTAGATGCCACTTTATAATCGTAAGATCGTAGTCTACAATATCCTATATTTTCATAAAAAAATATTGTGTATGTCATATCAAAACACGCCATCTAAACTGAGCATATTGATAGAGTTCTAAAAGACAAGCAATAGCCCTGGTTTATTTTTCCTACCCAATAGGTTCGGTATTTTGAAGCTATTTCTAAACCTAATGCCAAACCTTAATCCCTCCAATTATTTTAATTTTAAAGTAATGCATATGCGTTATAGCTTATTCATATCGCATATGCGATATAATGCATATGCGATATAACGCATATGCGATATGATAAAGTTATAATGGATATGCGTTATAGCTTATTCACATCGCATATGCGATATGATAAAGCTATAACGGATATGCGTTTTGTCTTAACTAATTTGGTTTTTTCCTAACGCATCATTTTTCATCACCCTCATCCTCATCATCATCACCAACCTCATCCTTATCATCATCATCATCATCATAATCACCCTCATCCCCATCATCATCATCATAGTCATCATCCTCCTCCTCATCATCATCAACATCATTGTCTATCATCATCATCGTCGTCGTCATCATCATCATCATCATCCTCACATCATCATCGTCATCATCATCACCATCCTCATCATCATTATCATCATCATCATCATCATCATCCTCATCCTCATCCTCATCCTCCTCCTCCTCCTCCTCATCATCACCCTCATCCTCATCATCATCATCATGGTCATCATCATCATCATCGTCACCCTCATCCTCATCCTCATCATCATAGTCATCACCCTCCTCATCATTTCCATCATTGTTCATCATCATAATCATCTTCATCGTCATCCTCCTCCTCCTCCTCCTCATCATCACCCTCATCCTCATCATCATCATCATAGTCATCATCCTCCTCATCATCACCATCATTGTTCATCATCATCTTCATCATCACCCTCATCCTCATCATCATCATCATCACCCTCATCCTCATCATCATCATCATGGTCATCATTATCATCATCATCATCATCATCACCATCATCACCCTCATCCTCCTCCTCCTCCTCCTCATCATCATCCTCCTCCTCATTATCATTGTTTATCACACTCATCCCCATCATCATCACCATCCTCATTATCATTGTTTATCACACTCATCCCCATCATCATCACCATCCTCATTATCATCATCATCATCATCATCATCATCATCATCATCCTCATCATCACCCTCATCCTCATCATGATCATCATGGTCATCATCATGATCATCATGATCATCATCATCCCCATCCTCATCATAATCATCATCATCATCACTGTCATCCTCCTCCTCCTCATCATCATAGTCATCACCCTCATCATCATCACCATCATTGTTCATTATCATCTTCATTGTCACCCTCATCCTCATCATCGTCATCATCACCCTCATCTTCATCATCATCATCATGGTCATCATCATCATCATCATCACCATCATCATCATTACCCTCATCCTCCTCCTCCTCCTCATGATCCTCATCCTCATACTCAATAGCATCATCATCATCATGACCCTCATCCTCATCAGTTTCATCATCATCATCATGATCATCATCATCTTCACCAACCCCATCCTCATCATCATCATCATAGTCATCATCCTCCTCATCATCACCATCATTATTCATCATCATCAATCTCATCTTCATCATCATCATTATCACCCTCATCGTCATCATCGTCATCACCCTCATCCCCATTAGCTTTATCATCACCATCATCATCATCGCCCTCATCATCCTCCTCCTCATCATCATCACCCTCATCCTCATCAGCATCATCATGGTCATCATCATCATCCTCATCATCATCCTCATCCTCATCCTCATCCTCATCATCATCATCACCCTCATCCTCATCAGCATCATCATGGTCATCATGGTCATCATCGTCATCATCATCATCATCACCCTCATCCTCCTCCTCCTCCTCCTCCTCCTCATCATCATCATCACCCTCATCCTCATCATCATCATCATCATCCTCATCCTCCTCCTCATCATCATCACCCTCATCCTCATCATCTTCAGCATCGTCATCATCATCATCACCATGATCATCCTCATTCTCATCATCATCATCGTCGTCGTCAACCTCATCATCATCATCACCCTCATCCTCCTCCTCATCATCATCCCCCTCATTCTCATCATCATCATCATCACCATCATCATCATCACCCTCATGCTCATCATCATCATCATCATCCTCATCCTCCTCCTCATCATCATCACCCTCATCCTCATTAGCTTCATCATGGTCATCATCATCATCATCACCGTCATCATCATCACCCTCATCCTCATCAGCTTCATCATGGTCATCATCATCCTCATCATCATCATCACCATCATCATCATCATCCTCATCCTCATCTTCATCATCGTCAACCTCATCACCATCATCACCCTCATCCTCCTCCTCCTCATCATCACCCTCATCCTCATCCTCCTCCTCCTCATCATCACCCTCATCCTTATCATCATCATCATGGTCATCATCGTCATCATCATCATCATCATCACCCTCATCCTCCTCATCATCATGATAGTCATCATCCTCCTCCTCCTCATCATCATTGTTCATTGTCATCTTCATCGTCACCCTCGTCCTCATCATCATCATCACCCTCATCCTCATCATCATCAGCCTCGATCATCATCATCATTGTTCATCACCCTCATCCTCACCATCATCATCATCTTCATCGACACCCTCATCCTCATAATCGTCACCATCTTCCTCCTCCTCCTCATCATCATAATCCTCCTCCTCGTCATCATCATCATCATCACCCTCATCCTCATCATCATCATCATTGTCATCATCATCGTAATCATCATCATCATCACCCTCATCCTCCTCCTCCTCCTCCTCCTCATCATTATCCTCATCCTCGTCATCATTGTTCATCACCCTCATCCTCAACATCATCATCATCTTCATCGACATACTCATCCTCATCATCATCACCATCCTCATCGTCATCATCATCATCATAATCCTCATCCTGATCATCATCATCACCCTCATCCTCATCATCATCATCATGGTCATCATCATCATCATCATCATCACCATCATTCTCATCATCATCATCATAGTCATCATCCTCATCCTCATCATCATCATCATTGTTCATCATCATCTTCCTCATCACCATCATCCTCATCATCATCACCATCCTCATCATCATCATCATCATCATCATCATCACCCTCATCCTCATCATCATCATCATCAGAGTCATCATCCTCCTCATCATCACCATCATTGTTCATCATCATCTTCATCGTCAACCTCATCCTCATCATCATCATCACCCTCATCCTCCTCCTCCTCATCGTCACCCTCATCCTCATCATCATCATCATGGTCATCATAATCATCATCATCATCATCACCCTCATCCTCATCATCATCATCATCATCATCATCCTCATCCTCACGATCATTGTTCATCACCCTCAGCCTCACCATCATCAACAACCTCATCCTCATCATCATCACCATCCTCATCATCCTCATCATCCTCATCATCAACATCATCACCCTCATCCTCCTCCTCCTCCTCCTCCTCCTCATCATCATCATCACCCTCATCCTCATCCTCATCATCATAGTCGTCATCCTCCTCATCACCACCATCATTGTTCATCATCATCTTCATCGTCACTATCATCCTCATCATCATCATCATCACCCTCATCCTCATCCTCACTATCATAGTCATCATCCTCCTCATCATCACCATTATTGTTCATCATCATCTTCATCGTCACCATCATCCTCATCATCATCACCATCCTCCTCCTCCTCCTCTTCCTTGTCATCATCATCATCATCATCACCCACATCCTCATCATCATAGTCATCATCCTCCTCCTCATCACCATCATTGTTCATCATCATCTTCATCGTCACCATCATCCTCATCATCATCACCATCCTCATCCTTATCATCATCACCATCCTCATCCTCATCATCATCATCATCATCACCCTCATCCTCATCATCATAATAATAGTCATCATCCTCCTCATCATCACCATCATTGTTCATCGTCATCTTCATCGTCACCCTCATCCTCATCATCATCATCACCCTCATCCTCATCATCATCATCATCACTCTCATCCTCATCATCATCATCATGGTCATCATCATCATCACCCTCATCATCACCCTCATCGTCATCATCGTCATCATCATCATCATCATCGTCATCCTCAACATCATTGTTCATCACCCTCATCCTCACCATCATCGGCATCCTCATCCTCATGATCATCACCATCCTAATCATCATCATCATCTTCCTCATCCTCATCCTCATCCTCATCCTCATCACCATCATCATCATCACCCTCATCCTCATCATCATCATCATCATCATCATCATCATCATCACCCTCATCCTCATCATCATCATCAAGTCATCATCCTCCTCATCATCACCATCATTGTTCATCATCATCTTCATCATCACCGTCATCCTCACCATCATCACTATCCTCATCATCATCATCATCATCATCACGCACATCCTCATTATCATCATCATAGTCATCATCCTCCTCATCATCACCATCATTGTTCATCATCATCTTCATCGTCACCATCATCATCACCATCATCATCATCATCATCATCATCATCATCATCATCATCCTCACAATCATAGTCATCATCCTCCTCATCATCATCATCATTGTTCATCATCATCTTCATCGTCACCCTCATCCTCATCATCATCATTATCATGGTCATCATCATCATCGTTGTCATCATCATCATCCTCATCCTCATCCTCATCATCATCATCATCATCATCATCATTCTCATCCTCATCATCATTGTTCATCACCCTCATCCTCACCAACATTGACACCCTCATCCTCATCATCATCGACACCCTCACCCTCATCCTCATCATCATCATACTCATCGACACCCTCATTGTTCATCACCCTCATCCTCATCATATAGATAAATGTAAATTGCATATATTCATTGAGCACTAAATCGCATATGCGATATATCTCATATGCACTAAATCACATATGTGATATATCGCATATGCGTTGTGGAGAACATGTAGAAACCTGACCGTTCATTAAAAAGATGGAATTCAATATCGCATATGTGATATATCGGAGGTGTGTTACATCGCATATGCTATATGTGTTTTATAGAAAATGTTGGGTGGCGTCGTGTGGGCCAGGTTTATTGTATCAAAAGACATAATTTGTCTAAACCCATGCATAGAGAACTGTTTGACATGCAATTTTTTATCATTACTTACATAATTCCATAGTTTTGTATAGGTTTGGGTGGATTTCAATGGGGAATGTATGTAATAGAGGACGAAATTCAGCAAGGAAGGTGCTTACACCGGAAGAAGCAGAAAATAAAAAACAAAAAAAAGGGAAGATTCAAGAAATCGTCGGCATTCATTACATGAGAAAATAGTTCCCATTCCCCCTCAACAGATACCTAACGTAGAGGCTGAGGAAGATAATGCAACATTAAAGGAAGCTGGTTATACGGAAGTTGATATTATTGATCCATTAGTAAATGGACAATCTTGTGAAGAGTTCAATAATTATGTTACTCTCGGTGCAAATGTGACTCAGTAACAACCATGTTCGGTGGTTCAATCTCCTAATCATAGTTGTGAGCTGGTAGTGGATGTAACTGTCACTCCAACATTTCAAACGGCAACAAATTTTGCATCAAAACGAAAGAGAACTCCTAAACAAATACAAGTGGATGAAAGCGGATTGACTTCCATGGAAGGTAAGGTGGCTAAATGCACTATCCTTCGTCATTCTTCTCAAATAATGAGACAATATTTTGATAACAAATCTGAAGCCAGTAAATGCCAATTGTTTTTAGCTTTGCTTAAATCTAGAAATATGGAAACTATTAGAAGAGTTTTAGTCATAACAATAATGAATAATATCGAATCAAGTAATCACATTGTTAAATCTCTTGCTCCTACATTCACATCGATTGCTAAAAAAACTCGTTCACAAGACTATAATGTGGCTCGTCGTGCATTGGTTGAATCAATTATATGTAGATCAACAAGACAACGTCATTTACTTAAATGCACATCACAAAATGTGCCTTTACATCCAAAGACACTTAAAAAATATTCAGTAAGAAGAGACAACCTTGATGTAGAGGGACAAATGGAAACATTATGGGCATTTAGTTGTAGGTTTCCCCGCGAATACATGAAGTTAGTCGAAGTAGTGAAGGGCCTAGTGCAAATTTTTTGGCATGATAACACTAGGTCTTCTTCTAACACAAAGGATGTGTCAAAACATTGTAGGGTTTCTAGAAACACTGAACCTCATATTAAACATTATCTTGACATGACACAAACTCAACTAGTCGAGATGTTTAAAGTTTCCCACATAGAGCGAAGGCTCATGCAAAGATCTTTTGAAAAATTCAAGCCTTGGTATGTTAGAATCAATACCATCCGGAAAACTTGTTGTTGTAGATACCACATAGAGTTTGACCTATATTACCATACATTTGCACATATACGTCATTTTTTGCATCCTAACCATGTGTAGGAATGCTAAAGTACAGTACTGCCAATGTGATCCAGAGATTTCATCCATAGCATAATGTGTCCGAGGCAAGATGGGCAGACACATTACTTAAAAAAATGTCTAGACAGTTCAATGCAACAATTGTGGTGGGCTATCATTATGGTCTGATTGCATCTGTGAAAGTGAAGATCAAGCATTTGGGAATGCAATTGTCAAGAAGCAGAGCTATCAGTATGAGACATATTAGCTAAATGATGGGAAAGAAAGCAGAAAGATTAAATTGGCGACTTCACAGGTAAATTATTGAATATTGACAAATTAATTTTCATGTACACATTTTTTATGTGGTTTATTGACATATTAATATTCATGTACCAGGTGCGAGTATGTGATTTTATTCCAGAGTTTCGTGGAAAGATACAACAGTACATTCAACATGTGGATATGGCATGGTGGCAAGATGAGAAATTCAGAATATGCCGAGACACCTTCCCTCTCGGAACAATACTATCAGTGGTTGAATTTGTGGAAAATTACACCCTACAACCACAAAATGAAATTAAAATTCAATACTATCACTCAGAGCAAGTGAGCATAATGGTGCATATCATGTATCGACATGGGAAAGATAGCAATGAAGGGAAATGTGTGATACTGAAAGAAATTCACTTCTACATAAGTGACAAGTGGACCCATGACATCCATTATGTGCAACATTGCTTTAAATTATTCTATGTTCACGTGATAGCTATGGATATACCATTTTATCATCATTTCATTTGGTCAGATGGTTGTGCTGGATAGTTCAAGAACGCACGTGTATTTGAATGGTTTTGTTTGTTGCACATAAAATACAAGGTGCCACATGTATGGAACTACTTTGAAACTAGTCATGGAAATGGAGAGCACGATGGTGTTGGTGCATGCATTAAAACTGACCTTTGAAGGCAAGAGATGAAGTTTACAGGTGCCCCTTTCGAGACGCTGCATCTATAGTCCAATGGTGTGCATATGTCATGGGAGAAAAAGCAACAAGGAAAAACTTAGTGTGAAGAATACTCTGGGAGGTGACAAATTTGGAACGATCACAAACACCTCGGGTGAACACAGTGCATGGAACTTGATAGTTTCATTCAATTAGAAGCTCAAACAACTCGGCCCTACAAATTTGGACAATATTGAAGGCTTGCTTTTGCAGTCCCTATAGCATCAATGAATGGGATGATTGTGAGCATACAGATACCGTTGATACATGGGATCAAGTGACACTTGGCACCAATTTCGATAGGGTTAATGAAATAGACCATTTGGAAGATGATCAGACACATATTTCTACAAACTATGATCACATATTGGATCTCATAAAAGCAAGTACATGAGTAGTACCTAAATAAGAAAATGCATTTATGTATTGTTTACTCTACCTATGTAGAATTTAATTTATGTAGAAATTATAAATGCAATACCTTATGTACAAAATGTATTGTTAACTCGACCTATTTCCTTTCACAGGTCAGATATATGCAATGGTTTCCCCAAAAAATAATGAATGGGGTTCTGACTATTGGTTGGCACATTACTTAGAGGGGAAACAAACCCTTCTAGAACCTATTACAAATTATGAAAATATTGAATTCCCAACCAACTTGATGGTTATAAAAGGGGAGTACTTGACACTTGCAGCACAACAGAAAAGGAAGAGTGGGTATGTATATTAGGATTATAGACCGAGAGCTATTGTATACCACTTCACCAACCTAGTAGTTGGTATAAACATCAAGCTGCACACACTTGGTCATGATGTACGATACTCGCTACCTCATATAGAGCATGAAATATTGATGGACACCATCAGCAGCAGAGATGATCCGGATGGCCTACTTGTATGAGTGCATTGTCAAGTGCGTTATTTAACCTTTAATGTGAATTTTGAAGCACAATTTCCATTATTTGGCCTTAATTTATTCCCAATGTAATAAACCTGTGATTGAAAGATACCATTCAAAGACATAATATTATTCAGAGGATACTGGACACTATAAACATGATCGTACAACCTCGGGTGAGTTATCTATAAATCATGTTTTCACATTTTCATTAGGCTCTCTTTTCTTTCTTATGATGTTACTAATGTCTAGCCTTTCATGTGCCTAGGATACAAACACTATCTACGGCACATTGGAGGCGACAAGAATGGTGTCTTTAGACACCGCCAAGTAGAGTTCAGAAAATAACAAGCTCTCGAGTTGTTGAAATTTACATTTCTAGATGTTTTTAGTTTAATATACATTTAATTACATTTCCACGTACAGCTCGGAAACCAACTAGGATTTCGTACTTGCATGCACCAAATAGGCTTTCAAGAACACCAATTTGCATGCACCAACTAGGGTTGACAAGGTATGAGATGGAACTAGGGTTTAGTGAGCAATTTGCAAGTTAAGAGAGGAAACTAGAAACACATGATCACCAATACCTGCATGCACCAACTATTCTTTCATGAACACCAATTTGCATGCACCAACTAGGGTTGACAAGGTATTAGATGGAACTAGGGTTTAGTGAGCAATTTGCAAGTTAAGAGAGGAAAATAGAAACACATGATCACCAATACTTGCATGCACCAACTATGCTTTCATGAACACCAATTTGCATGCACCAACTAGGGTTGACAAGGTATGAGATGGAACTAGGGTTTAGTGAGAAATTTGCAAGTTAAGAGAGGAAACTAGAAACACATGATCACCAATACTTGCATGCACCAACTAGGCTTTCATGAACACCAATTTGCATGCACCAAATAGCGTTTACAAGGTATGAGATGGAACTAGGGTTTAGTGTGCAATTTGAAAGTTAAGAGAGGGAACTAGAAACACATGATCACCAATACTTGCATGCACCAACTAGGATTTCATGAACACCAATTCGCATGCTCAAACTAGGGTTGACAAGGTATGAGATGGAACTAGGGTTTCGTGAGCAATCATGTAAGTTAGGAGAGGGAACTAGAAACACATGATTACGAATACTTGCATGCACCAACTAGGCTTTCATGAACACCAATTTGCATGCACACCAACTAGGGTTGACAAGGTATGAGATGGAACTAGGTTTTAGTGAGCAATTTGCAAATGAAGAGAGGGAACTAGAAATACATGATCACCAATACTTGCATGCACTAGCCAGGCTTTCATGAACACCAATTTGCATGCACACTAACTAGGGTTGACAATGTATGAGATGGAACTAGGATTTAGTGAGCAATTTTCAAGTTAAGAGAGGGAACTAGAAACAGATGATCACAAATACTGGCATGCACCAACTAGGATTTCATGAACACCAATTTGCATGCTCCAACTAGGGTTGACAAGGTATGATATGGAACTAGGTTTTAGTGAGAAATTTGCAAGTTAAGAGAGGGAACTAGAAACACATGATCACCAATACTTGCATGCACCAACTAGGCTTTCATGAACACCAATTTGCATGCTCCAACTAGGGTTCACAAGGTATGAGATGGAACTAGGGTTTAGTGAGCAATTTACAAGTTAAGAGAGGGAACTAGAAACACATGATAACCAATACTTGCATGCACCAACTAGGCTTTCATGAACACCAATTTGCATGCTCCAACTAGGGTTGACAATGTATGAGATGGAACTAGGATTTAGTGAGCAATTTGCAAGTTAAGAGAGGGAACTAGAAACACATGATCAGCAATACTTGCATGCACCAACCAAGCTTTCATGAACACAAATTTGCATGCTCCAACTAGGGTTGAAAAGGTATGAGATGGAACTAGGGTTTAGTGAGCAATTTGCAAGTTAGGAGAGGGAACTAGAAACACATGATCACCAATACTTGCATGCACCAACTAGGCTTTCATGAACACCAATTTGCATTCACACCAACTATGGTTGACAAGGTATGAGATGGAACTAGTGTTTAGTGATCAATTTGCAAGTTAAGAGAGGGAACTAGAAACACATGATCACCAATACTTGCATGCACCAACTAGGCTTTCATGAACATAAATTTGCATGCACCAACTATGGTTGACAAGGTATGAGATGGAAGTAGGGTTTAGTGAGCAATTTTCAAGTTAAGAGAGGGAACTAGAAAAACATGATCACCAATACTTGCATGCACCAACTATGCTTTCATGAGCACCAATTTTCATGCACCAACTAGGGTTGAGAAGGTATGAGATGGAATTAGGGTTTAGTGAGCAATTTTCAAGTTAAGAGAGGGAACTAGAAACACATGATCACCAATACTTGCATGCACCAACTAGGCTTTCATGAACACCGATTTGCATGCTCCAACTAGGGTTGACAAGGTATTAGATGGAACTATTTTTTTAGTGAGCCATTTGCAAGTTAAGAGAGGGAGCTACAAACACATGATCACAAATACTTGCATGGACCAAGTAGGATTTCATGAACACCAATTTCCATGCTCCAAGTAGGTTTCACAAGGTATGAGATGGAACTAGGGTTTAGTGAGCAATTTGCAAGTTAAGAGAGGGAACTAGAAACACATGATCACCAATAATTGCATGCACTAAATAGCCTTTCATGAACACCAGTTTGCATGCTCCAACAAGGGTTGACAAGGTATGATATGGAACTAGGGTTTAGTGAGAAATTTGCAAGTTAGGAGAGGGAAATAGAAACACATGATCACCAATACTTGCATGCACCAACTAGGCTTTAATGAGCACCAATTTCCATCCACACCAACTTGGGTTGACAACGTATGAGACGGAACTAGGGTTTATTGAGCAATTTGAAATTTAAGAGAGGGAACTAGAGACACATGATCACCAATAATTGCATGCACCAACTATGCTTTCATGAACACCAATTTTCATGCTCCAACTAGGGTTTACAAGGTATGAGATGGAACTAGGGTTTGGTGAGGAATCATGCAAGTTAGGAGAGGGAACTAGAAACACATGATCACCAATACTTGCATGCACGAACTAGGCTTTCATGGACACCAATTTGAATGATCCAACTAGAGTTGACAAGGTATGAGATGGAACTAGGGTTTAGTGAGAAATTTGCAAGTTAAGAGAGGGAACTAGAAACACATGATCACCAATACTTGCATGCACCAACTAGGCTTTCATGAACACCAATTTCCATGCTCCAACAAGGTTACCAAGGTATGATATGGAACTAGGGTTTAGTGAGAAATCATGCAAGTTAGGAGAGGGAACTAGAAACACATGATCACCAATACTTGCATGCACCAGCTAGTCTTTCATGAACACCAATTTGCATGCACCAACTAGGGTTGAGAAGGTATGAGATGGAACTAGGGTTTTGTGAGCAATTTGCAAGTTAGGAGAGGGAACTAGAAACACATGGCCATGTACAAATTGGAAACCAACTAGGCTTTCATGAACACCACTTTGCATGCTATCACTAGGGTTGACAAATAATGATCCATGGAACTAGGGTTTACTTCAACCAATTTAGGGTTTGTAGGGTATGATGTATGTTAGTATGGTATGATGTTAGTATCATAGGGTATTGTAGGGTATGAGATGGTATATATTACACATGCATGCATGACTTAGCGTTATGGTACATATTGTTAGTATGTTATGTTATGGTACATGTTATTGTATGTTAGTATGGTATGATGTTAGTGTCATAGGGTAATGTAGGGTATGTTATTGTGTGTTAGTATGGTATGATGTTATTATCATAGGGTATTGTAGGGTATGATAAGGTATATTACACATGCACGCATGACTTAGTGTTATGATGTTAGTGTATGGTATATTACAATGTTATGGTATGTTAGTATGGTATGATGTTAGTGTCATAGGGTATTGTAGGGTATGCTATTGTATGTTATAATTGTATGATGTTAGTATCATAGGGTATTGTAGGGTATGATATGGTATATATTACACATCCATGCATGACATAGTTTTATGATTGTTAACTTTAGTGTATGGTATGGTTATGATGTTAAAAAGTTGAGGATAACCATAATGTTAAAAAGTTGATGAGTCATAAATTCTTGCTTTAAGTATTTAAAATTCATAAGTTAGCACACATGTGAACCACACATATAATTATATCACATAGGTGAACCACACATATCATGTTACAAGATCAAGTCAACCATATATGTATAAATTTGAACCTTGCTTTATATTATATATGTATAGAAATAATGTTACAAAAATTGTCATGCCACATGGCCATAATACAAAATAGTGGATCAAAAAGTACATCTGTGTGTACATATGAACAAAAACTTACATCTATGTATGCCCCCTATACATTTATTCTAGTTATACCCCCTTTTTCTGCCACTGCCAGAGTCTTCGGAGAAGTCTAGCTTTCTTTTTCGACTGCTCACTGGTGATCCCCATCGCTGAACAAGAGGGATAGGTCGCATTAGTGGAGACTGCAAAAAAATCAAATTTTGTAAGTTAATTTACCAACCTTTAAAAATTCTATGTACATTTGTTCAAATTCCAAAACCAAAATAACATTTCTACTTACTGTACGTGAGTAAGTAATGGTGGGTCCTGGTGCCTCACTAACAATGACCCTGATTGGGTGCTCTTTAAGAACCACTTTCTCACTATCAAGCTGCATAAAAAAATATATATGCCAATGTCAACAAATATACATGTACCTTGGGGGGGAAAAGGTGGGTCACCAATTTGGGTCTCTTCAAGCACCAAATCAGAGAAAGAGATACACAAATGTACAAATAAAGCAATCTACATAAACATACCCGCTGGATCATCAAAAGTGGGTCACAGGTTTGGTGCTCTTCACGCTTCGGTGCCTCACTAGGGGCCTGCATATAAAGTAACATATATGTCAATTTCAGATAAAATAGTGAATCAGAGACATATATACTACATGGATGGAAAATGATGTTACCTTGAAGAAAGTGAAACATACATACCTGGCTGGGAGGAAGAGGTGGGTTGACAACAACCTTGATTTGGTGCTCTTGAAGCACCACTGTCAAAATAGGTTGGTGCATAAAGTAACATATGTCAAAGCGATACAAGTAAAATCATTTTTCCAAAGAAAGTGAAACATAATTAAAATCATATTTCAAATAATACCGGTGTCTAGAAATCTACCTCTGCATGAGAGGGAATAGGATGCAATAAAATATACTCATCCTAGTCACCCTGCATAAAATATGTTGTATCAAAATTAGGAGGTATTGAATGTTACAATCTATACTATTAATATGTAAATAAAGTTGACAAATTAACAAGTATAGTTCTTACCCCTATTGGTGAAGAACCAAACCCATATGCAATATTGATAGCCACATCAATATTTTCAACATCGATCGATGGACTATGCGATTGTGGTGTGCTATGGGACACCAGCTGTATATTTGTTCACATAATTTGTTATATAATTAAATAGAAATAAATTGCAAAACAATTGAAAATTTTGATATGAAACAAAATTTAATATGAAAATAATGAGTTTTACTTACAAAGTGAAGTAATCCATCATCTAAAAAGTCTTAAGAAGGGCCATACCATATGCCTCCACACAATGTGCAAGGGTGTGGAGTAACATGATGCTTTGAACGCTCTACGTCTCTTGTGTGATCTGTAGATGGTCCCACCTTAGAAATTCTATCCCCTTGGTGTACATTGCCTTGGACATCAGTCCCATGCTGAAGTAATGTATCTGCCAAGTTAAATAATGCCTCATGTGTATTCTCAATCACATGACCTACAGGAGGATATAGCCAAGGGGGTTTTGGTGTGCGTGGAGGGCGTGGCACATGGTTAGGATCCATGTTGGCACCTAACCTATCTTGGGGCATCCCATGACGAACACCCTAGAAGCCTAAGAGATCGAAGTAGTTAACATGTTTCCCTAGGATGAATTCTGCATACAACTTCCTAAGGAAATAAAATGGGATGTCCCTATTCCCATGAGGGTCTTCGTCGAAGACCATATACCAACGATCCATCCAATTGGCCTTTATATTTGGTTCAATGCACCAGTCTATGGAAATGTGTGGTCGACTAGTGGGTGGAACCAATCTGGTGCTAGGGTCCCAAAATAATGAAAATAATTTGTCTTTTGTAATTTTAAGGGCTTTGATGTCTTTATAACTCAATCCATTGGAGTAGTATTTCCTCCTAGATTCTCTGTACGAGCTAATGTTGTACAGAGATCCTTGGGATTTGGCAATTGTGTTTGTTATTGTGTCCAATGCATCGGATAAAGACTCTCTCAAATGATCCCACCCTCTAATAGATGAGCTAAGGAACCTCAATGACACCAAACGTGCAATAATCTGTGAGTTTCGATCTTGTTCCCCCTCCGGGTTTGGGTTTGGGTTAGATTGTGGGTTAGGTTGTTGTGGGTTAGGTTGTGGGTTATTAGAGGGTGGGTTTTCCACATTTTCTTGTTCATTTGTGTTGTTTGTTAAGATTTAAACAAAAAAATACAAGTTATTTTACTTTTAATAATTCTTTGATCTCATTCAATTTTTTTTTTAATTTGTTTAAAATAATTATAAAAACTATAAAATTATGGAAAAAAATAAAGAATCGAATACTAAGTGAAAAGGATAAGAGAATTTACCTACCATTGGAGACAATCCACCTCCAACTCGACCTCCAACTCGACCTCGAAAAGCTAAAATTCAAATCGCCTCTGCGCTATTTCTCCCTCGCGGTTTTTCGTTGTCCCGATCCTGTGCAAATGATATTTGAGGGGCATGCGGCCTTTGTTTTATTTATTTTTTTACTTTTCAATATCGTATATGTGATATATCGCACTTGTGATATATATCGCATATGCAATATTGTAAGTGTGAAATATCACATATGCCCCATCCTTCTTCCTACCTAAATAATTAAATAAAAGAATTAAAATTTAGTAATCCTTCCTCATCATCATCCTTCTTCCTACCGTAATAATTAAATAAAATAATTAAAATTTAGTGGATTGTAAGTCACTTTATGTAGTCTATACAATATTTTTTGGTAATGTGAAGCATGCAACTAGAAAGGTTATTTTTCTCATTATGTTAGTGTAAACATATTGTTATTGTTCTAAGCATTTACAAACATGGTTTTGGAGCCATAGTAAAGGCCATTCAAACCAATTGAAGAATTAATTTAGTGTGGGAATACAAACAAGATATGCCTAAAATAATGTTATCCAACAAGCATGAACTTGAATAAAGATGAGAAGGAGGTTACTAAAATTTCAGTGAAAATTTATGAGAGATGGGTAACGGCAAATGAACTTGACAAAAATCTACAAGAGGAAATAAGAAAACTAAGTAGTCATATTGTCGGTGAGTGATTCATTATATGTCTTTGTATTGATTTTATTTATAAAATTTTGTATCATTTTAATATTTCTTATGTACACTAATTTTATTCGATTGTTTTAATTATAAAAGCAAATAATCCTAGGTTTGTTATGAATAATGTGTCAATTAGTAGTATAGAATAGTATTGTACAAGTTGAGGAATATGGATCAAATATTGAAGATCGATTTAATCCTATGGGAGAATATGACACTAATAATTCAATTGAGGATGATGGGATAAATCGATTGATCTAAGACACCCTCACACAATGTAGCACTATTTTTTCTAATATCTCAAGTGTGTATTAGTTTCCTCCCAAGAATGCTTCTTGGCATTCCCATTCCCCTCCCATATCACACATGTGGATAAAATATGCTCCGGGGAAAAAATATATTTGTTACAAAGTGGACAAGAGACAATTTGTAGTTTTCCTAAATTAGGATTTTATCCTAGTTAACTTTTGAAATCATTTTTTTTAGTTTGTTTACTTCCCAAGCCTTATTAGGAACTAAAATTGGGTGTTTGTTGTAATTGGACATGAAATTCTTTCCCTTGGATGCAATTTATAACCTTTTCATAATGTCTCAACCTACATGAGGTTATCTTTTCCAATAATACCATTACACATGCATTACGAATCATTATAATCATCGTGGTCTATTTTTTTTATAATAGAAAAGTACATGATGATGGATATATGTGTATGCCATCATAATAACATAAGTGCTCAAAATTACTATTAAGGGATTTTTAATTAAGTGAATACTCATTCCAATCATAATGTAAACACATGTTTCAAGGAGAAATGTTAGTTAAAATCAACATATAACAAGGATATATTGAGTCCTAAACATAATATCCTAATAACCACTACAAGATGGATATATGTATATTCCGTAATCATAACATAAGTGCTCAACATTACTATCAAGGAATTTTTAATTAAGTGAATAACAATCACAATCATAATATAAACACACGTTTCAAGGAGAAATGTTAATTAAAATCAACATATAACAAGGATATATTGAGTCCTAAACACCATCTCATAATAAGCACCACATGATGGATAATAACTAACCATTTATGAGAATCAAGATCCACATAGTGGTAATATACTAGGGTTTTCACAACCCCCCCCTAAAAAAATGTCTACGACCTTGATGTTCAATCATCATTTACAAAAATGCATATGCGATATTCAACATTTACAAAAAGCATATGCAATATATCGCACTTGAGATATATCGCATATGCGATATTTAACATTTAGAAAATGCATATGCAATATATCTCATACGCGATACTTTTCTATGAACCTTAGCCTTGTGTTTGGGCTCGGGTTATTCCGAAAGTACCATCAATAACGCATATGCATTCTTGATTTGCAGTTCAGAAGTGTGTTTCTTATTTCTTAAGTGGCACCAAAAAGTGGAACCAACTTTGTGCGAGTGCCCACCTATAACAATGAGCTGAGAATGGATATAGCATACCTCCCAAAGAAATTATCCCTCTCTCTCTCTTCTCTAGCCTCAATTTCTTTTTCCATTTATTCATTAATTGATTTTATATATGCATATTATGGTATCCTGGTCGCATTGAGCACCAAGGGTATCTCCCAACATAAGACGTGGCTAAAGCACCATCTATGGAAACCCTTTAGTAGGGATAGATTGACACTATACCACATTGGTAACAATAAACTTCTTGAGGTCTGTGACTTATTGTATGGATTGTTGTGGACGAGTACCGAATTGAAATTCTCGTTTTTGTTCTAATTTTTTTTCTTAAATTCATACACACACACACTTTGTGATTATTTAATTAATTTTTTTTTGAAACTCTAGTGAATGGATTGGCTAGCGAACTTTGACCTCAACCCCAATTGTGTCATCCCATTACACATTCATCTGGGAGGAGATGAAATAAATGGTGTGGTTAAATGGAAAATAAGTGATTACCTATAGGTTAATTTAATTACGTGATCAAGAAGGGGAGTTCTAATTCCATTGCATTTCTCTTTTTTTTTCTCGAGCAATCTTCCTTTTTCCATAATTCTTCAGATTGTGAGGTAAAGTGCCTCAAGCATTTCGATCTAGAATATTATGTAAAATCTCAATTTTTTTTTAATTTCTAGCTTCGACTGATCAAATATTTTGTGATTAACCCTAAGTAGAATTTCATTTATATATGTACTTTCCTATAAATTTTCTCAATTATTTCATTTTAATGTTTAATAAAATAGCATCTACATGGAAGAGGCCTAATCAAAGACAAACTCTAGCATAGGTTGGACCAAATAATTTGTATTGTATTCAAAAACAATTGTTTCCTTTGCTTACTTTTTAATACACCTTCCCAGTGTGACTTCCAAATTTACTGTTCTAGGATTCTTTTAAAAACTGTTATATTCTATCATATGCAAATTTCTGCTCGCTTCTACAATTTCTTTTTCTTTTTAGTTTATGTTTTGTTTCATCTAGAAAATAATATTTTAGTTTCTTTAGGGTCTATGACATTCACATTTGTCGTAATCCCACTGGTTCTAGATTTGGAACCATGCCTCTGATATAATGTGTGAGGATGATCCTAGTCCGTAAATTGATAATAAATTATAACTTGTTTCAATTAATTTTTTACTTTGATTTATCTATGTATTTGTTTTTGTTTATTTGAAGTTCAAAGTTCATGTTCATTGTGCATCTTTTCATGTTTCAGCAACAAAACATATATGTCTATACTAATAAATTTAAAGAAAAAAAATATTTACATCATATAGTAGTAAAAGAACATCCTGTACCTCTTTTTTTCATACAACTTATATAAGAAAACTTTTAAATACTAGGGAAAATGCATGCCTTATTTTAGTTTCCTTTGTATATTTGTCCTTGTTTCTTTTCCCTTTCTTTTTTATCTATCTGTGTCCCTAAAATATCGCATAGCCAAACTCAAATGACTCAATTGGTTTTCCACTATGCCAACTACAAAAGTCTTGACGACTATGCCTTATTTTAGTTTCCTTTGTAGATTTGTCCTTGTTTCTTTTCCCTTTATTTTTTGTCTATCTGTGTGCCTAAAATATCCCATAACTAAAATCAAGCGACTCAATTGGTTTTCCACTCTGCCAACTATGAAAGTCTCGACGACTTCCTAGCTCTAGGAACTATGTTCTTGGATGCCCGAGCCCAAATGCTAAGTACAAAGTCCAACTAATTCTCACCTAATTCTATAGAATTTCCATTATTGGACCCCCAAGCCCAAAATATCAGCATAAAGTCCAACCAGTTCTTTATCATTTCCCTTATCTGAGAATTTCAACCTCCTCTGCTGAATTTTATTCAATGCCTTGTTAGATTTTTATCATTTAATCAATATGATATAGCATCTTATCTAAGAGAATAACATGCACAGCAATAATAAAAAAAGACAAGAGACACAAATAGTTTTCCTCGGGGAAACCATAAAGGAGAAAACCCCACAACGTTCTCAGAGATATAATGAGCAGCAATGGTAAAAGTAAAACCCAAAAACAGAAAGATGATCTCTTACAAGTGTTCTCTCTCTCACTTGTGCAAGATCCTCTTCCCTCTCATGTGCTATAATTGAGTGGGTGTGTGTTGAAAATAGAGATTCTCTCTCTCTATTTATACTAGTTTTCCACTTGACAATTACTTACGAGGGATGACCTCACTACGAGAGTCTAATAACCATAGTACCCCTCAACTAAGGGGAATGTTGCCCCAATGTACAATGGAGGTTTAAACTCTATGAATTTACATGAATTTATTATATTAATGATTATCTTGATATGAACATTGGCATATAATGAAATACTACATAAGGTATACAAGTGCATACATTTCGAAGTTAAAAATACATCAACACTCCCTCTTAACTAGGAGGGTGTTCTCTTGACGCATTTCATCAGCACAAGTCTTCATCAAAGGATCATCATCAAAGCTGGATTATCATCAAAGCTGGATCATCATCATCACTGGAGCATCATCACTGCTCCTGCTATCTTGATCAAATGGTGTTATCTCTCAATTATACTTGTCATAGGAAGTTCTACAGAGCGAACCTTTTTTCATTCTAGTTGTATTCCTAGTCTCTATGTAGGTCTTCTTCTTCAACACTTATATCATCAGCATGGTAGGACACACCTACTACCATTCGAGAAAGGCTCCATCACTTACATCCACTGGAATGGTAGGAGACACCTACTACCATCCAAGAAAAGGCCCCATCACTTACATCCACTAGCATGGTACAAAACACCTACTACCATCAAGGGAAAGGCCCATCAATTACATCCACTGGCATGGTAGGACACACCTACTACCATCTAGGGAATGGCCCAAGCACTTACATCTACTATCATGGTAGGACACACCTGCTACCATTTAGGGAAAGGCCCAAACCCTTGCATCCACTGGCATGGTAGGACACACCTACTACGATGCAGGGAAAGGATCTACACATACATCCACCAGCATGGTAGGACACACCTACTACCATCCAGGGAAAGGATCTACACTTACATTTCCCAACATGGTAGGACACACCTACTACCCTCCGAGGAAAGGCTCCTCACTTAAATCTAACTATGGGAGGAACCAATCATGCCACCATGTCAGAAAGGAACAAAAATTATATCTGACCATCTGAGGAACCAATCCTACCAGCATGTAAGAAAATCACAACACTTATGTCTGACCATGGGAGGAACCAATCCTACTACCATGTTAGAAAGGCACAACACTTACATATGACCATTGGAGGAACCAATCCTACCACCATGTCAGAAAGGCACACAGACTCATCACTTCCCCTTAGAAGGAATATTGATCTCGAGAACACCAAGCCTCACCATGAAGTACTAAAACTTTACTCTAGCTAATGGATTGGTCAACACATCAGCTATCTATTCATTTGTCGCAACATACTGGAGCTTCACTGCTCCTTTCTGCACCATATCTCTTATAGAGTGATATTTTATCTCGATATGCTTCGACTTTTCATGAAACACCAGGTTCTCCAACAAGTTCAAACAACTATGGTTGTCACAATATATAAAAGTAGCATCCAACTAAAGATCAAACAAATAAGATAGTAGCTTCCTTAGCCACGCTTCCTCACAACTATTCGAACAAGCTACTAGATAGTTTTCTTCAGATGTACTCAGTTTCATGCAGGATTGGTTCCTGCTAAACCAAGGGATCACACTTGATCCCATACTGAAGCAGCACCTCGAAGTGCTCTTCCTATCAATGGAACTTCCTCCCCAATTTGATTCCACATAACCCTCTAGATTAATCTTTTGATTCTCCTCATACTTGAGTCCATAATAAACTATACCCTTTAGGTACCTTAGACTATGGTTTGCAACAATCAGGTGAACATGTCTCGAATCCATCAGGAACTGGCTCAATGTGTTCACTACAAAGCAAATATCTGGTCTTGTATGCATCAGGTACATTAAGGACCCAATCATTTGATGATATATCATAGCATCAACCGAATATTATGAATCATCGCTCAATAGCTTCAGGTTCAATGTCGTAGTTGTGGTCATGGCCTTGCAGTCCATCATCCTAAATCTCTTCAGGATATCTATTGCATACTTCCCTTGTCCCAGGAAGATTCCATCCACATTCTTCCACACCAGCATGCCTAGAAAGTAATGCATCATACCCAAGTATTTCATATCAAAATCGGTAGTAATATTCCTCTTCATGTCAGGAATCAACCCATCCTCACATGTTACAAACAGGTCATCTACATACATTAGGAGTATCGTTTGGTTCCCTTCATCAACCTTGTAGTAAAGGTTGGAATCTGCTTTACTCTTGGTAAAGCCCAATCTAGTTAGGAAGTTGTCAATCTGGCCATACCATGTACCGGGTTCCTATTTTAAACCATACAAGTCCTTCTTCAATTTTCACACATGAGTCTCCCTATCACGTGTCTCGAATCTGAGTGGTTTTTCCATGTACTCTTCCTCTTCCACTACACCATTAAAGAACATAGTCTTGACATCCATCTGGTGTATCTTCCATTTCATCACTGTAGCTAGAGAAAGTACTAATCTAATGGAAGTGTACCTGGATATAGGTGCAAAATTTTCTTCATTTTCTATCCCTTCCTTCTATGATAAACTACGTGCCATGAATATTGATTTATATTTCTTTATGCTACCATCTGCAGCATGCTTGATCATGTAGATCCATTTGGAAGTCACAACAGAGTTCCCCTCTAGTTTGGGACCACATCCCAAACATCATTCTTCATGATCGAATGGTACTCCTCGATCATAGCATCCTTCCATTCTTTCTTTTCTGTCGCTTCTTCATAGTTTGAAGGTTCTTTATCAATGATGTCACACAATAGGGCTACATAACCGAAGTAGGACCTAGTTGTCTTTATTTCTCTATGCATTTATTCTGGATCCCCATATCTTCCTGCACCTTGGATATCCTATCATACCAATGGAGGATTCCTTTTGTAAGGATTCTTCTCTTTGGGTGGATCTATAGGTTCCTTGGGATCTTCCATTTCTCAATCCTCTTCTAGAGTTTCTTCATTCATAGTTGTATCTCGTATCCAAGGTACTTATGATTCTATAAGTTTTGTAATAGGTCTCTTTCTATATTTGTCGTAAGCTGATTCTTCATCAATTTGCACATCCCTACTGATGTCGATATTCTTGAATCCTGGGAAGTATATTTAGTAAACCTTCGATATTTCACTATGTCCCACAAATATACCTGAAATATCTAATTTTGTCCTCTTTTCTTTCAGAATGTGTATGTACACTTGACAACCAAATATTTTGAGATAACTGACTTCTGGTTTCTTTCCATAGAAGACTTCTTTAGGTGTCTTGTTCCCAATTACTCTATGTGGAGTACGGTTATGTACATACACAACTATCCTAGTATCTTCTTCCCATAGATCCAAGGGAAGATATTCATCATGCATTAGAGGAAATTTCAACTCAAAATGGGCCTCCTAAAATGAATTAATAAAATAATAGTTAAAATAATAAAATAATATTTATTAATTTTGGAGGAAGAAAAGAAAAAACTACTTTTTTGTTTGTATTTTTGACATATCTCCCCGTGTTTTTACTCAAATTTCGATCAGGAGAGCTCATTGGATGCGGAATTAAATTCCACATCCAACGAGTACCCACTCGGCATACTTTTGACGGACCCCGCTACCCCAAAACCAAGAAATACCTGAAAAAATGAAATGATGATGTCATCATTTCATTTTTTTAGGTATTTCTTGTTTTTGGGGTAGTGGGGTCCATCAAAAGTATGCCGAGTGGGTACTCATTGGATGCAGAATTTAATTCCACATCCAACGAGCTCTCCCGATCGAAATTTGAGTAAAAACACAGGGAGATATGTAAAAAATACAAACAAAAAAAGTAGTTTTTTTTTATGATACCTATCCCCAAATTTATATTAAAAAAGTGTTTAAGACCTATACGGTATTTCAAATTTAAAGCAATTTCATTGGCTAACACATGATGACATGGAATTTGAATAAAAGTTAAAAGGCCCATTTTGAGTTGAAATTTCCTCTAATGAAGCATTGTCCTTGTTGCTTCCATAATAGTTCTATTCTTTCTTTTTCCAACCCCATTCTATTGTAGATTATATGGATTGGTAAACTCCCTCTTAATCCTTGAATTCTTCTTATGTGAATTCTCCACCATTGTCTTATCGAAAGATCTTGATTTTCTTCTATGTGTGGTTCTCGATCAAGGCTTTGAATTTGTTGAATTTACTGAATACTTCATCCTTTCTTTTCAATAATTATATCCATGTCTTCCTAGAAAAATCATCAATGAAAGAAACATAATATACATACCCACTTAATGAAATTGATGACATTGAACCACATACATCGGAGTGGATGATTTCCAAGATTTCTTTTGTTTTGATCTCACTACTTGGAAATGTATTCTTTGTGTTCTTTACTTTCGCACATCCTTTGAAAATACCTTCATGTTTTTCCTGTATTTCTAGAATTCCTTCAATAGATTTGCTTGCAAGTGGTAGAGCATTGTAGTGCACATGTGCAAGCCTTCTGTGCCAAATTTCACTTGGCTCTACTGAGTCATGAACCAAATATTTTTCTAGTTGGACCTTTAATTTGTATAATCCTCGCTCTTGATCTCCAATCACTACTGCATCATCTATATTCTTTACCTTTTTTCCACATAAGGACTTGTCCATCTACAAATGCAACGCTCATGCCTTTTGCATATAATGCAGAGATGGAGAGAAGCTTCTTCTTTAGTCTTGGTACAAACAAGACATCCTTCATCTTCATCAAATTTCCAAAGTCTATATTATAGGATGATTCACCACTACCTTTTATGGGATACTAGTAGTCATCCCCAAGTTTCACTTTGTGGGGTGACTCATGTTAGGATAGTTTCACAAAGGATTCTTTGAATCCTGTCATATGATTGGAATCCCCACTATCTATGAGACAATCATTTCTTCTCTATGTGATAGTTCCCACGAGGGTAGAAATAAAAACATATTCTTCATCACTCGAAGAGTCTTCACTTTCTTCTTTGACTCTCTTTCTGGGAGGTTCATCATCTTCTTCAGTTTGAGCGTGATGTCTTCTTTTGTTGCCCTTCTTCTTGTGAAAGCGACCTTTGTTTCTAGGACACTCTCTGGAAAAGTGTCATCTCTCGTCACATGTATAGGATTTGATTTTAGATGGATATCTTCTATATCTTTTAGGATTATCTTTCTAATTCTGGTGAGAATGCTTACCTTTGGGATGATGGTAGTGCATTCTAATTTTCTTAGTGTGTGTTGTGAGAGATTGATCTTCATTTCCCATATTGTCTTCTCAAGTTACTATACGAGATTCTTCTTATGAGAATTCCTCCCATGGCCTACTGAAATTTATTAGCTTTATTGTAGCACAAATCCCTTGAATGAAGGAGTCCCATAACATAGGGAAACCATTCAAGGTGGTCATCACAATTTCTACATTCTCTATTTCTTCATCCACTGCTTCAAGTTGTTTCTTGATTTGAGAGACCCTTGTAAAGTATGACTGTATGGTTTCTGCATTCTAGATCTTCACATTCTTCAATTGATTTCTCAAAGTCATCTTTTGATTTATGTTATTCCCTTCAAATATCTTGTTCAAAGAATCAAACATCCCTTTAGGTGTCTTTAGGGAAAACAATTATGGTATAAGGTGATCCTGGATTGAATGAGAAATGATCCTTTTGTCCTTGACCAAGTTCTTCTTTTGTAAGGCCTTATCCTCATTTCCCTCTCAAACTGGAACCTCTCCACTTATGTAGGTGTCCAATTCATTTTCTTCAAGAACCAGTGAGATACTATACTTACATGCTCGGATGTTTTCAGCTCCTTCAATATTTTCATCAAGCTTGGTGTGATGAGACATCTTAACTGAGAACCTAAAATGGAAATACACAATATTTAGATCTTACCAATTTGAGATGCCGAAAATGGATCTGGAGCTGATCTTTTGTAGTGTTGGTTTTCTGGTTCACAGGAAAATTAGGGTTTGAATTTCTTGGAGTTATACCCAACCAAAAACCTTGATCTTGGTGTTTAAACTTCAATTTTGAGGAGGAGAGAAATCCTATGTTGGGCTCACTCAAAATTCCACTTCTGTGAAAAGCCCTAATTTCCGGCTGAAGTGGTAGGTAAAAAATTGAAAATGCTTAGAATCAGATTCTTCTTCGACAGAAAGACGTGCCCTTCAGTGGAGAGTTAACCTAGCCTGCTCTTGCTGATGATTTGGGGAGATAGACGCAAAAAGTAGGAACCCCTAGCTTCTATAGTTTCACAATGTCTTCTTATCAGGTTAGCTCTAACTCCATGTTATATTTTTATCATTTAATCAATATGATCTAGGATCTTACCTAAGAGAATAACATGCACATCAATAACGACAAGAGATAAGAGACACAAATAATTTTCCTCGGGGAAACCATAAATGAGAAAACCTTGTAACTTCCTCATAGATAGAATGAGCACCAATGGTGAAAGTAAACCCCAAAAACACAAAGATGATCTTTGATGGTTGTTCTATCTCTCACTTATGTGAGATCCTCTTCTCTCACTCATGTGCTATAGTTGAGTGAGTGTGTATTGTAAATAGAGAGTCTCAATGTCTATTTATACTTGTTTGAACCACTTGACAACTACTTACCAGGGATGACCTCACTAGGAGAGTCTAATAATCCTAGTACACCTCAACTGTGTGGATGATTTCCCCTACATACAACGGAGGGTTAACCTCTATGACTTTACAAGACTTTATTATATTAATGATTCTCCCGATAGGAACATTAAGGTATAACGAAATACAACATAATATATATAAGTGAATACATTATGAATTTACAAATACATCAACTTTCCTAGATCCCCCCTCCAAAATTGATCTAAATCCTTTTATCTAACTTTGATAATTGCTTCACAGTGAGATCTAGGAGCTAAGTCAATCTTCACAATCTAAGTTATTCACAAAATATGCAAGAAAATAGTAAAAGAGAGCAAAATAAAACACATAGATGGTGCCAATAGCTGATGTTTATATTGGTGTACAAATTGTGTATATGTATGGTACATATTTATAATACATTGGGATAAAATCATTATCCTATGAAGTCCATCTGGATGCATACATGTGTCAGTCTATGATTTCCCCCAAAAGCCCACAAGGTGGACCAATGAGCTCCCAAACCATACCAAATAGTCACGAATGCTTGTGTGAATATATTGATCATGTTGAGTCATAAATGAA
Source organism: Pseudotsuga menziesii (assembly GCA_001517045.1). NCBI lineage: Eukaryota > Viridiplantae > Streptophyta > Pinopsida > Pinales > Pinaceae > Pseudotsuga > Pseudotsuga menziesii. The sequence goes on along the minus strand of LPNX010062764.1, from coordinate 177,795 downwards.
GGAATTCTAGGCATGATTGAGGACATGCGTGAGTGGGAGAGGCTCTAGGACGCAATAAATGCCTAAGAAAGGACAAAAATCACCACATAGATGCACTAGCGGCCTTATTCAAACATATTTGTTGACTTAAGGGATGGGGATCGCTCCAAGGAATATTGTCATCAATGAGGGAACCTGAGTTATCATGATGATCAAACTAGAGTTCCTCAACTATCAGAATGATTAAAGTGGAGTGCCTCAACTATCAATAAATGATCCAGGATCACCTAATAGACCAATATTGATCAATATAACTTAAGTTGGATCATATGACATAAGTACAAGACAAATTAAAATGTATCTTAGTTGTATGACCATGGTACTAAGGTGGAATATTTATCTAACACCCCCCTTAAGCATAAAAGGAAAGGTAACAACTTAACATGAGTCAACTATCTCAAATATTTCAGTGCCACATAACCATTGATAAATTTTACAATCCAACATATACATTCATGAATGTAAAAATGTGACATAATATTTAATGGAAACTAAAATATTCCATAATTCCATGAAGATGAACATCACAGTGTGATAGAAAAATTTATAAACATCATAAATTTGGCATACCCATTTGTGAATGTCACAATGCCACAAAACCTTTGAAAAATGTAGAAATTACACATCTATTGGAAAATATAAATATTAATAAAACTCATAACCATTTGAGAGAACCACTATGAAATATAATTGGAGGCGAATGTCAGAAGGTGATAAAAGTGTTGATGATGTTGAATACATTAATGTAGTTTTTAAGTAAAATTGAGGAGATATGTAAAAAATTATATAATATGGAAATGAGGTAAGGATTGTATAATGTATAATTGCTTTTTGTGATAAGTAATAAAGATAAATGTAATAATGTGTTGGCTTCTTTCACCTTCCTGTATCAACCCACAGTTCAACATCAACACAATACCAACAATAAACCACAAGACATCAACCCGATAGAGTAACTCCATCGGTAACACCTGTTAGGCAGGCACAGTATCACCTGAGATATCTAATGGGTTACTGCTAGAACCATGTTTCCACAGTTGGAGAAGGATTATAGTCCCTTGGCGCATGTCCAAGGCACTCAATGAGGGCAACTTAGATGACTAGACGGTTCCTGCACAACTGAGCACAACTATATGTCAACGTGCATGACACGACCCGATCTTTAAGCTTAACCACTGGTGCAACTTGTGCGACAAAACTGATCCTTTAAACTAACATGCCACTTTCAACTTATATTTCAACTTTAAGGAATTAACTATATCTTTCTTGCGCATTCCAACAATTCTTTAGCAATTATTCATTCACTAGTTAACAATATGGTACCATGCATTCAACAATAGCTCATCATCATGCAATAAGAAAATAACAACCATTCACATCAGCATATACAACATCAATCAATCATTTAAACACAAATAATAACATGGAAAACCATCAAGGAAAAACCACCAATGTTCTCTTCATTTGGCATGGCAAATGGATATAGCACCTTGCAGTCTGTGATTTGTAGACTGATCTTATGATATGTCTTTATGAATCAGACCTCTTGCTCTCATGCTCTCTGGTTTATTCTTCTATCTACTCCTATTGTTTTGCACACAACATGGATCGAATCTTCTATCTACCTTCTATGCACTCAACTGCAGATTCCTTCTAATCCTAGCGATCTGTGCACACCGCTACAAGATCCATGGCTCAACAACCTTCCACTGCTACCAAACTCTTCTCTAAGTCTTCTTCCATTATACCTTACTTCCTTCAAAAATATGAGTAACTTGGTGAATGAACAACCAATGAAACGATAACAGCAACAACCAATGGAAGAATCAACAACCCTTATACATAACGGTTTCTTCTTATTTATCAATTCTATCAGACCACACAGGGTCAACTACATACTTCTTATTAGTTACAGGTCAAGATCATCCGTCAGAACAAGATTTCATGGACTAACACAAAGCACTATCGACCTGACTTACAAATATTCTTCTATATGTGCATGGCCACAGGCTTACACCATATTTAACAACCAGGATCTTCACATGTTGTTTTCTGGCCGTTATCACCTATACACCTATCCATCTGCCTTTCCTCCATCGTGCACATATTTATTCCTCCTACACTGGTCCCTTTTCTTCCTTCATGACTTTCCTTCCTTCCTGTCGACCGCGCGGCGTAAATTTTCTTATGCACAAACTTCTTTCTTGTGCTCCTTTACTAGCTCAATAAGGCCCAAACACTCACATGTGGCTCATCCCAAGCCACTAAGAAAAAATGGACTTGTTGTCAAAATTTTCAGTCGCAAAACTTACTGTTCATTCTTCAAAATTTTATGAATCTGGAGCTGATTGCACCATAGGACCAACCTTGTCCTGAAACTATTTCACCATTCATTGCACCCATTTAAATTTATCTGACACCTCTTATGCTTGTGTGGCCAATTGCTCTACGCAGTCGGTACTAATATGTTCCGACAGACCTGTGTCTGTTGACTATGTGATAGTCTCAATTTTTTCATTCAATGGTTGAATAATGATGATTATGCGCACTTCTTCTGACTGGTGCACTTCAAATTCTTCTTCCCTAGCGCTCTCTCTATCCTGAATAGCCTGGACCTCCTATTGTAGCCGCTTGATTTCAATCATCTTGGCCATCTTCTCTTGGAAGGCCAGCTTCTTCATGTCTACTTTCGATGCGACGATTTTCTCTTCAGTTGCACACCTATTTGCCCTTATTTTTTCAATAGTTGTATCCTCCATAAGCGCTTCCCATATGTGAAAACATCTTCTAGTGCCTAATCGTGTGCTATTTATCCTTGTTTTTATTTCTACAACAGCCTCAGATGTTGCTTTTCTTCACTCTTCGAACTTCTCAGGACGTGTGCTCGAAACCTGTCTGGCTTGTAGTTCTTATACCTACTATTGAATATCTTGCACGATATTTACTATCCTAATTACCTTAGTCATAGAGTCCTCATGCTCTTGACCTGCTTCATATAGAAATTATGCAATGGAACTCTTGATGGTTCCACTAGCATGAGGCAGTTCTTCTCATGCACCAGTATTTCTTGTTCCCTCTCAGCAAGAAGGTCGACGCACCCCTACATTTCTTATTATTTTTCCTTTAGCAGGGCCTTGCATTCCTTTTCCTTCTTTTGTTGTTTTGTTTCCTGATAGGCAACATCATTCTATCTTAGCCACATTTTTGTTGCATCTTCCTATTGTATTTCATAGACTTCACTCAGGGGAAGCTTCGAGAAATCTAACGCGAGTGTGGAAAAATTGTTCACAACATTTTCCAAGGTGCTTAGGCCTGTTCTGATTTCTAGTGCACTTGTCGGGATTATCACTTTGATGGGAGACAGTAACTATGGTGGCACTACTTGGAAACTGGGGTCGATGCCATATCGCTCAGCCTCAACAGTGTATTTGACCTCGTTGGTTACTTTGATTGACTTATTATGGCCTGCCACTTGCTCATGCTAGCTTGTTACATCTTTAGGATGGAAAGGTTTTCTTGTATGACTATAGAAACGACTACTGCTAGTTCCTCCCCTTCGTCTTCTGTCAATGTGTTTTCATTCGATGGTTTTTGGGATTTTTGCTTCTTACGATGTGGGTGGCCTTCTTGTTTCCTTGTTTGCATCTGGTTCTGCACATTCTTTGGATTTAGGGTGTGCTACGAATCACTTTGATATGAGATATGCCTATCATGGTCATATTGTTCTTCCTCATCCTATGACTGGTATCCATGTCCATCACCTCCTTCATTCCTTCATCCTGAAGTGGCTTTACCAGTGGTTGTGCAATCCTTCCAGCCATGGGTGGATGATTTCATCCATGTCCTCATCCGTCACCATGAATCCTGCATGGTGCACTTGTTTGGTCGAATATTTCGTCGGCTCCAAAATGATGTTGTGCGCTTCATCCTGAATTTTGATAAATGATGTGTACCTATGTACCATCACATCATGGATTTGGTGGTATCATTGGACAATGTCATGCAATGCCTCTACGTTTAAAAAGAACTCAATATTACTCTTATTCTGTTGACTTGTGTCTTTCTTATCCTACCATAGGTTCTGATACCTTGCACCATGAAAAGGGAGTGGGACATCCATGTGCACATAGTCGGGTGGGTTGGCCCATAGAGTGAACAAAATCAAAATAAGTAGCCACGAGTAATGGAATTTGTAAGTGGGATCGTGCTGGGCTTGTGTTGCATCATTGATCATCTCTTGGGCAAGTATCTCAACCAATTGAATTCTCCACCCAGCACACATAGTTCTACAAGTTTGATTCTCACCGCTGAACACTGATTGGGCTGCATCATATGTAACAACTTACATGATAAGATCTGTGCAGTAAATCTCACACTTCTGTCCTATATCGACTGAATTAGGAAGCACCTCTTGGTGCATCACAAGTTGTATTTCTGCTTGATCCGGACGGTGTCTTTCCGGGCCAAGTAAGGTGTAGGATTGTCTCCTTAGTTTGGGGGGCCTATGTTTGATGAGATGAGCTCGACATCAACCGAGTATGGTTGATCAAGCCACATGCATCCCCTTTGAAAGTAGGATAGAAGCTTCTTCACTTACATGCTAACCTGTACAATGTTGCTGAAATGGGGCATAAACAGTAGGTTAATCAATCCTGCTTGGCCAACTCCCTCAACCCATTGCATCAGCCTGAGCACTTGTGCTTGACTTGGGTCAGGCTAGTCTGGGATCAAGCAGTCCAGTCTCTTTAGTCCTTCCTACAATTGAGTGTCGAAGTCTTCAAATTTCAGCTTGGCCAACTTGGGCATGATGTCCATCAATACAGGGACTTTATCAGGGAACCGTGGCACTACCAGAGTTGTAACTATCTTCTTTGGAAGTGTCACCTTCTGGAGGTCTGCTCTCCTTGGCCAAACATAGTGCGAGAAATTCTCATCATCTTCCTCTTTATTTGGCCCTCTGCATGGTGGTGAGTCTACTTCCATGTAGTCATCCTCTTATTTTTCCTCTTGATCCTCTTCTAAGGGCCTTTTACCGTGAGCATCGATAGGAGTGGCAGTCTTCTTGCATTTCCTCATCTATGGGAGTCTGGGTGGTCCTCCAACTGCTAGCTTGTAAGGATGCCTTAGCTCCATAATATGTGGTATCTAAGCTGGGGTAGGCACAACATGCAATCTCAGCATTGGAATTGTAGTATGACCATCCACATGGGAGGTTGATTCTGCATTCTCACCATTGGATTAGCCTCTGGTTCTTGTTGCGGTTTCTGTATATCAGGTGACAGGATTTCTTCTTTAATTAGGAAACTGGAGATAACAGTTGTGTCTGATGGCTCACTGTCACTAGGGATCTCAACTTCTATGGGAGTCGACTTACTTTAATAGCGATGATAGGGTTTGGCTCTGTAATCACTCGGCTCTGGTTCTCTCTAGCTTGCTCTGTGGTAATAAAAATAATGCTTGCCAATAAAGCCTTGTACTTATACCTGCCACCATGTTGTGTAGTCGTCACGCAATAGTCAGTTAATGTCTAATCCATCACATGGGTTTCTCAGCTACTAGATCCGTTCATTAAGTCGTTAACTAGAGTGCTGCGACATTTCTATCATAACAATTACATCATATCCGTCGAATAAGAACTTATAGCATGCCATCATTCTCCTCATATTTTGTCGAATTAATGACACTTAGCTATCACGACCTCCTAAAAGCTATCAGAACCTCCTAAATCTTCTTCGGATATCTGCACTTTAATGTCGGCTAGCCTATCATTTCTGGTTGTTGCAGAACTTTCCACCTTTTTGCATTTTTGTGCATTGTGCCACCTTTTTTCCTATGCATCACACTTGCTCCGTCGTTGACGTGCAACAAAACAATGTTTACGTATTCCAAACCTTCTTCCGAAATTTTTTTCCCCATCGCGCAGTGTGATTCTAACCCTGAATGTTATGATCATCATAGTATAGTTTCAGGCGATTGTCATTCACAATACCCGCGACATAGCTATCATCTAGCTTCTAAATTTTTACTACGCCCGCGACCACATATGGCCCTAGCCAATGCATCTTTAACTTACCTGGGTGCTTAAAAAAATTTCTATCATACAACAACACAAATCCTCCCAGCTCGAAAGGCTTAACTCAAATGTGGTGATCAATGTCATGCTTTCTGTCACTTCTTCTCAACTGTCTGATGGAATCCTGCAATGAAGTGTTCTTCTTCCATATTCACTAGTTGTGTCGGCCTCTACTTGACAGCATTTCCATCATTCATCTTTCTCACCACAACGATTCTCAAACTTGGTACAATGTACTACATTTGCATAACAACTTCTTGTCCATATAGTAGTCGGAATGGGGTGTGCCCTGTTAGTCGCTTGCAGGTTGTGCAATTATCCCATAGCACAGCTGATATTTTCTAATCCCAGTCATCTTGGCGCACATTGCATACCTTGGTCAATGCATTCTCCAAAATCTTATTGAAATATTCGACTGTTCCATTCACCTGAGGGTGATAGGGAGTCGTCTTCTTATGCTAGATCTGAAATTCTGCAATCAGCTCAGCAAATACTTTGTTAAAAAAATGTGTACCTTGGTCACTTAGTAGTATCTTTGGACAACCAAATCGGGTGACAATGTTTTCGTACAGAAACTTGGTCGTGGTTGCAATGGTACAATCTTTAACAGGGGCAGCTTCAGCCCATATGGTCAAGTAGTCTGTCATAGTGATAATGTAGCGTGCACTAGTTCTCTTCCCTCGTGAGATGATTGGTCCAACAAAATAAACTATCCACTTGTCAAATTCTTGAAGGGTTATTTTTGGCCCAAGTGGTATCTTGCCACGGCATGATGGTTTTATTTTCCTTTGGAAAATATCACAGTGCTTGCAGAAGATTTTAGTATCCATGTGTATGGTTGGCCACCATAATCCTGCTTGCAATATCTTGCATACTATCGCTTTCCCTGTTTAGTGTCCTCATGTGATACCAACATGTTCTTCACTCATAACCCAAGGTCATTCATGGTCAAAGACACAGCATGGAATGCCCCCGCACCCAACTTATATAGATGTCATGCGATCAATTTATAATCAACAGCTCTAACAACCAAGTGTCTCTTCTGGTTAGTTCTCATTCCTTCAGGTGCATATTTGGTCCTCAGAAAGTGGATGGTGGCATTAAACTCATGGTTCTGGTCATCCATCTTGTGGATCACAAATAGTTTTGCATCAGGAAAATTATCTTCCAAGCTGGTTGGCTCTTCACCACTCTCTATTCTTGATAGGTGGGTTGGTCCGACATTTAGTCAGCCTGGTTTAACAATGACCTCAAAATTGAAATCATGAAACAAGAGAAGCCATCTATATATCTTCCCCGCCAACGCTGGGTTGTTGGCTAGGTATTTCAGCGCTAAATTGTCAGAATTTCCGAAGCGCATAGACCATAGCAAGGCCTTCTCTTTTTGTTGCCATGTAGTTATTTTCTACTATTTATATTTTCCTACTTGCGAAAGCAATAGGATGCTTGAGTGGACCCTCTCCTAGTTGCATCAGAACTATACCTGGTGTGACACATGGCACATCGACATGCACATGGAATTCCTTCTTCCAATCCTAGAATACAAGTATTTGTGCTATGGCCATTGCATTCTTTAATTTATCCAAGCTTTCCTGGCATTCTGTTGTCCACTGTAACTTTGTGTCTTTCTTCAACAATTTCTCTATAGTTGCGGTGAACGATGTAGGTGGTGGTAAGTCCAGGATAATAGCAATCTTTATTGAGTTGACCAAGATACCGTCGCGACATATGACGTGACCCAACAACATGCCAAATGGCCCATAGAAAATACATTTCTTAGAATTAAGTGCAATCTAATATTAGCAACAATGGTCCAAAATCATGCACAGACTTTCAATATGGTCACTTACTAGGAGAAACACAGTCCAATCATCAAAGTATACCCTAAGAAATTTATGAATAAAATATTTGAAAGAAGAGACTACTGCTCTAGAAAAAATATCAGGTGCATTATTGAGTCCAAAGGGAATTACCGTATACTGGTAGCATCCCCATTCAATGATGAAGGTTATTTTGTGACGATCCTCCTTTGCAATTCTGACTTGGTGATACCCCAAAAATCCATCGATAAATGAATACATCTCTTGCCCTTCGACACTTTCCAACACTTCATCTGTAAATGGCGTTGGGAATGGATCGTGCAAGCATGTGTCGTTCAGCTTCCTTAATTCAAAACAGATTCTGACTTCACCTATGGTCTTCTTACCCTGGATTACTATAGGGATGATCCACTCTGGCTCTTCAATAGGTTCAATAATCCTAGATTCAAGCATACGGTCCAGTTCTTCTTTTACCCTTTCTTTGTACTTGGGGTTCATCCTATATGGTCACTTCTTACTAGGTTTAGCATCTGGTCGTAGGGCTATTTTCATCTCTCCCAGAGTCTCCCACTATTCCCTTCATTTATGAGAATTTTGTAGGGAATAGGTCTTGATACTCATGCAGTAAATCCATGATTTCCGCAACTGTCTCTTCATCCCAATAATATCCTATATTGGCGAACTTTGGGTTGTCTGCTAACCCAATGTTTACTTTCTTAATTTTTAGCAATTTAAGGAACTGGTCACTTGAGATACCACTTCCTTCTACTTCGCGTGTGCCTTTAGATTTTGGTATGTTTATTTTAGTCAAATCATCATCTGGGTCTCCAGCTAGATTGTAGCAACCCATCTGTTGTTGAATGGTCACACTGCACTAGTGAGAATTAGCCTTGTCAACAAGGATCTCAACAAAGAGTCTTCTCCTTTATCACCTGAAGCATAGCACCAACTATAGGGTGCTCATCAACAAATTCAAATGTGTGTGCAAACTTCTTAGCAAGCACTTCCCACTCTTGGGTTCCTTGTCGCAATTCCATAGATGCATACCAGGTTCTAGGTGTCATTTCCAATGTATCTATGAAATGATGTACCAACTCCTACCTTGGGTATTGTGCAAATATGATGCGAAACTAATTAAAATGTTCCAAAGGGTTTTCTAGG
>LPNX010062764.1:145031-158727 GCA_001517045.1 Pseudotsuga menziesii | reverse complement strand
ATATATATATATATATATATATATATATATATATTATTAACTCATGTGTTTATGTAATTTTATTTATTGCAAATAATCGAATGCATAGAATTGTACACGTGCACACACATATATAATATTGATTTACTTATATAATTATTATTTTTAATATATTTTAATTTATTATTTATTATTTACATTTTCTTGTTTATAATTACTTTAACACACTCAATTAACACATATACATTTTTAAAAATGGTTGATATATATCGATGGACATCATTATTTATAGAATGAAAAACCACTTTTAAAAATATAGTTGTGATAATAATCTAACATCAATATCCATGTTAGGATTATAATTTTATATCATATATAAATTTTTACAATACAAACAATAACATATTATATAAAATATATGTCACACCCCAGTTTTGACCCCATTGCATTAGATGTATATGATGTATATATTGTAATGATCATGGTGTGGAGCTAAAGGCCAAGGCCCCACCATTGATTGGTTATGCTATGTTTCTGATTTAAAATGTCACCGATGGTATATCGGGGCATGCGGCATACATTAAGTTTCAGCATCATGTAAATATGCATATTTAATTAAAATGAACCCGACCAGCTACGATTGTGGCAACTAAATTGAGAAGGGGCATGATTTTCACAAGGATAAGGGTGGGGAAATTGTCAAACCTTAGCCAATGAGGAAAAACCCATGTGTCATCTTTCCCTTGTTTTATCCAACCACCACAATTGAGAGTTGATGCTGGTGGTTGAGGCAGCTATTGTTTTGGAAGTGGCGTGGCAGGACTGTCAGTCCATGCCTACATGCACACTCCACCCATGGTTGACTTCACTATGGTAAGGAAAAACCACTGCGATCACTCATGCAGGCGATTCCACTCTCCCCACGACGTTGTTGCTGCTCACGCACTTCCATTTTCACGTCCTCTCTGTAGGTTTTTCATCTACACGTAGGGAATGGTTTCTCATTCTCACGCGTGGGACTTCCTGGTTTTACCCATGAAGACCTCTTCTTTGCGGATTTGTGGATGGTGCGGCTGTATCCTCTCCTCACAGGATGATTTTGGGTTGTTGCGGTCTTCCTTCCCTGTGAATGTTGTGGTCTTCTCTGTGATTAAGGTCTATTGCGAGATTTCATCCATGCATAGACTAAGAGTATGTATTTCTCCTCCCCAGGGTGGCCAGTGTAATTTTTTCCATGTCTTTAGTTGTCCAGGGCGGGCTGTCGATTTCCCGATGTTGTGAATGTGCTTGTTGTTATGTTTAGAACTGTTGTAATCCACTTGGGAGTATCTTTCCCCTGTCATTGTGTTTTGCTGATATGCTATGGGGGCTGTTGTAGATTGTTGGGAGTCATTTTGGCCATGAGAGGGCCAAGAACGACTCAGAAATCGTTCCCCCTATTCAGCTATAATTCTGATTGATTGCATATGTGCAATGGTTGGCCTTCGGACTGTGTAAGGAGCAGGGATGGGGGCTTGGTTTGCTTGATAAACCTGGTGTGTTGGAAACCACACAGACAGGGCTAGAGGGCTGGCTTTCTTCTCCACATCCCCTGAATAGCACTGGAAGGGAATGCAGGGCCTGAGGGACTGTGTAGCAGAGAAGGGACTGATTCCTTGTGTTGGGTGTGTGTGGGTGTCTTAGAAGCAAGGCTAGTTCTGGTGTAGGTGTTCTTGGCTCTGCAATGAGCTCACCAGCTTAGCATTTAGCCTTTCCCAACTCCTCAATGGCCTGATAAACCCAACTGTGTTGGATTGCCTTTTTTTTGTGTATCATTGGCTATGTGTAAGCCTGATTGTTCCCTTATTCCTTGGAGAATCATGTCCAGCTCGGGGGTGGCAGCGCTGCTGAGAGATTAAGGAGCACGCTGGCCTATGGTTGGGAGGAATGTTGCAGTGACGTAGCTGGTAGCAGAGCGAAATTTTCATAAGATAAGTGATCTTGTCCATTTTACTTCTGCAACCATGTTTATTGTTAATGATATGATGGACATGCTAAATGAATGCTTGTGTGAATGCATGTTGATTCTGCTGTGCATGATAAATAACTAACTGTGTATGATAAACAATTGCACTTGTGCATGTTTGACTTCAATGCATTCTCTTTCAGCATTCTGTTCCAGCAATTTTATGCATGTACATGTTCATGGGGCTCTTAGCCCGGGTAGTTAAAGCTTGGGGTCGCGTCCTCTCCGTCAGTCGGGGGGTTGGGGACGTGACAATATACGATAAAAAAGATAACATATTGTATAAAATATACGATAAAAAAGATGATATATATTGAATAAAATTAAAATATTTAAACAATTCTTGACAAGTTAAAACATATTGTTTTCAATTAGAGTTACAGTTATTTGTTATAATTTAAGGGTTTTTTTTTCAGAGGAAATAATACCAGTCTTTGTTATTCAAGAGAATCAAAAGACATCATTTACAATTCATCTTTGTGACTGAAAGTACTTCAACATCACAATGCAACACATAGACATAAAATATAACAAGTCTATCAACAACCATCCAGAAAAAGAAAAAAAGTCTGATCATAGCAGACTTTTCTCATCATCCCTGAAATATCAGGTTAGAATATGCTGAGTATGAATCGACGATGATCATCAAATAGATATTCCTGAGAAAAACTTGCTAGCTGAGAGGACTCAAACATAACAGGTAAAGCTGATCAAACAAATGCTGAATGTCAAAGACTGAGATACATGAGACCCAACAACTAAAAAAGAACAAAATGGCCTTCATTTATGACCATACCATCCAAATTTTCAGAGAAGAATCCATGACCCATATCCAAATTCAAATCCTGTTTGGAGAGTCCATCTGCCAATGAGTTATGCTCACGGAAAATGTGCTTGAAAACCACCTGAGGGGCCATTTGAAGCATATTTCTTATTTCCTCACACCAATGCATCAGAGCATGAAGATCAAGTGCAGAAAATATGTTGAGCCAAGAAATAATAACCATCAAATCTCCAAATATCAAATGAATGGGAAGACCCATCATTAGACTAACTCTCAAAACTTCCCAAAGAGCCAATAATTCTGCTCTAGTATTCGTGTTGTGGCCACATCCCATGAAGAAACTGAAGTAATGATACTCATTTAAATAGATCACAAACCTTGCGCCACCAATTTTCTCTACTGCAGCCCCATCGAAAAAACCACAAGGAAAGGCCAACCTTGGTTTAGGACCAATATCCCGAATTTTAAGAGTTTTTAATGGGGCAGGGTAAGAATTTAAGAAACCTTCAATCCTGGAGATCATAGTAGGGAAGACAGGTTTCCTATTTTCAAATAGGAATTTATTACGATGAAGCCAAATACTCCAGAAAATAAAAAATGGTAGATATCTAAATGGAGCAGAGCGCATAGAGGAGCTAAACCACTGAATCAGAAAGGAAGAGACAGAATCATGGAAAGGGTAGGAGAAACCATACTTTGTAGTGAAGTATGAGAGAATACACACACTGAAAGGGCAGGTCAAAAAGAGATGATAAATATCCTCTAGATTCCTTTCACACAGAACACATCTACTCGGTCCCTGAAAACCTTTATTCTGAAGCTGATCCCATGTTAATATATGTCCTTTAGCTAATAGCCATGTAAAGCATGTTATTTTCAGAGCAATACATTGAGTCCACAGGAAATCCAGAGTCGGATCTTGTAGCTCGAAACAATTGACAGAGATGCAATCATAACCTTTATCAGTCGATAAGGATACTACATAATTATTATGTGACCAAAGAAGGGTATCACATTGATCAGAAAGTTTTATTTTTCCATATTCCAGCCCCTGGATAAACTTATCCCAAAGAATTTTCCAATCACCGCATAGGTCTAACTCCTCTGCCATGAACCAGTAGCCCGAAGTAGAGGGAGTAAGATTTATGGCTTGAGCTAGAGTAGCAAACCCATAATCTTCCAAATACTCTCTCATATCTCTTGGAAAAATGAAAGAGGATCCCAATACCACCACAGGATCCGCCCCTAAACTGATAGTCGAACCATTTCCAACATGCCAAATCATCCATTTACCAATCCACAGTAAGGTAGCAATGAAACCTCTCTAGATTATCAAGACATTCCAAAAATTAAATCTTTTTTCCCTTAGCCAAGTATGAACAGGTATGTTTTTCAAGTATTTAACAGAAATGAGTTGATGCCAGATATCATTACTATTAAGTGCTATCCAAAAAAAATTCATTGTCAGAGAAAGACTGAAACTGGGCAAGTGCTTTATCCCCCAACCACCAAGAGAAGGAGTTTATGTGTATGATATTTAAGGAAATACGCGAACCACTTAGTGTCTGGAAAGAGTGAACATTTCCCCTTCACAAACTATCAATGGTTTATTTTAAATGGAATGTTTTTTCTTAAACCAAGGTGAGGAGTTAACCAATACTCTAAAATAAGAACTCACTATCACTAATAAATTATGATATTTTGCTATTTAAAAAAAAACATATGCTATTGGTAATTAATTATCATTGCCTTAAGATTAATGCATAATATGTCTGACGACTTGCAGTTAAGTCATGATTTATAGTGAACGAGTTCACCTCAAAATTAGAATTTTAGATGAAAGAAAGAAACCTCATTGTATTGGACAATTAGAAACTAAATAGATTACATCATGATTAAATTTAATACAAGAGGTTTTTTTTTTTTGAAAATGTCTTCATTTTTCTACATGAGAATTCAACCTAAAAAGTTTGGTGACTAAAAAAATGGTTGTTTTATAAATTTAAATTTTGTTTAATAGAAGGTGATATTTATTTTTATTTTTTCCATCAACCCTTCTTCCTCATCCCTTACTTTAATAGTGGCATATCCTCTTGTTATAGCTTCAACCCTCCATTGATCCACCCTACTAATTTCTCTTTCTACATCAATACTAGAGCTTTCCCACCCATTTAATACCACTTAGACTCCATGTGTTAAGGTTATATCACATTGGAATATCTTTCCATTAGTACAAAATGAGAGAAAAGTGACAAAAAAATTACCACATATAAATGACCACTTTTGATTTGGCGATCAGTAGTGGATAATTTATGGTCTCTTATCACACGAACAAAAATTTGGTCATATGAAGTTTGGTCATTTACAACTTGTCTTGGTCATAAATTTTTTCATGTTTTTTGTCATTAATTTGGTCGTATATTCGGTCATTAATTATCACAATTAATGACCAAATATACAACCAAATTATTGACAAAAAAATGGCCAAATTAATGACTACAAGCCAAGCTATAAATGACCAAACTAAATATGACCACATTTTCTATCATGTGATAACAGAATAGAAATTAGCCACGAAAACTACCATTGGTATTTTTTGTCTCTTATCTCTAATTTTTTTGTCATTTTATATGTGAATTTTGGTCATTGTGTTTAGTCACTTATCTCACAAATTTTGGTCACTAAGTTAGTCATTTTTATTCGTCTTATGTGTTCATTATTCTAATTTTTTGGTCACCAATTTAGTCATTTTTAGTCATTTTATATGTGTTCATTATTTTTTTTGTAGTTTTAATGGTGGTTGTTATTAATCAATATAAATTGTTAGTTATATATTGTGTCTAAATTAAAAAAAAAATCATATAGTGTTCATGCTCATCTAATACACATGTGAATCATGCAATGCCACATTAATTAGTTAAATAAAACACTATATTCTTCCTCTGTTTTTTGTTAGACATAGATCTCTTCATGAAAGCATCCCCAACTTACCATTCAAACAACATGCAACGGACATATGACCATTTAAAGGAAAACAAGTTCTTTCTCCAACAATACTATAAGATACTAATTTATTTATCAATCCATAATTACGATTTCATTTCTTTGAAGAAAAAAATTGACATCGACAATTAGTCAATGCATTTTTCTATAAAATATACTTAAATCAATAGAAATCCTACATTCAAAATACAAGACCTATGTTACCAGAATCTCCACCAAAGGGTGTTGCAAATGTGTTTTGGTGTTCTAGAAGTGTTTCCTTGTAAAAAACTACAAGAGAAATACCACTGAACCATTTCAGTGTTGTTTTAGGTGTTTGAAATGCCGTATCAACCATTTCAACAAGCTTTTCGACCATTTTTTCCAATATTTGAATGGTTTCATCCTCTCTCTCTCTATATATATATATAATATTTTTTTTTAAATAGTACTTTCAATAACATCTTACATATAAAGTTTCAATAGGGCTTGGGCCTCTCTTAATGAAAACATTCTATTTGGTTTTCTTTCCAAATTTGAAACACTTGTATCTAAATCAAAACAATTTAGAACCATCAAACCTTTGTATAATGTTCATAAATCAATATCTTTTCTTGACATGAACAACTCCTTAAAGAAACAATCCAACGCATAATTAATGGATCAATAAATGATATTTAAGGTGGAGCCTATAGACACCATACAATTTTTTAATAAATTTCATCTTTTTCATCCTAGGGACAATACAAACCCTAAAAAGATAATGACTATTTTAGAATTGACATAGACATTATATCTATCCTCTACGTGAGCCAAAAAAAATAAGGTAGATCAAATTCTAGGCCTACATATATCATCCCAACCTGTTATAAAAAATACATTTTTTGCATTCAAGAAAATGTTGGGTACCATGTGAAACTTATTGAATGCATTAAACTAGAATATATAATTCTGATTAGTAAGAATTATGCATTGATACATAGCGAACCATCCTATCCATTGGTAATTTTCCACTAGCTTAGATTGGGTAAGGTAAGAAATCAATGAAGTCATACTAATTAGGATAGTAAGCCCGTGGTAAGCCCACACGCAAAATTATGTGGGAATTTACAGTCCCACAAGGTGTCAAAAATAGAAGATACGATATTCATAGGAAAAGGTATGAGAAAGAATCGAATATCCCCACCTTTCATAAACTTCTTTCATACCCATACAGTAAGACTTAGTAACAACTCGTTTCTAGTATGTGATGCAAAGTCAATTGCTGCTTTTTTCCATATATTCTAATATACATGTTATACAACTTGTAATAACCCAAAATTTCATAAAAATTTAAAACTTTTAAAGTGACATAAAATGTCTTAAATTGCAGTTGAGTAAGTGCTAGCGGTTAGGGGAAAATGAACCAGTTTAACCAATTTTTAAGGATAAGTTTCGAATACAGAAAAAATGATACAACTTTAATTTTTATAAGTTATATAAAGAGGACTTGCATTTAGTTGCTGCTAGTTGTACTAGTGATTTACATTTGCCAAGTAGATGAGAAATCCATGTTTGAAAACGGGGCTTACCTAGCGTTCTATCAACTCAAATGGACTGCTGGTTCTTACAAGGTTCAGCAGGTAAGCGTATGATCATGTAGGATTTTATTTTAAATTATGTCGAGAAGTACTTCTTTAGCATGTCAAGATGCTAGTAAATAAATTGATTATTAAGCTACAAGTCTCCGATGAGGTACAATAGATTTCTTTCATTGTTTTGGATCTATGAAAGTATTTATATTTAAGCCTTACTGAATTTTATCCTTATCATAATTAATGCTATTTATTAGAATGAGTTCTTCCAAGGTTTCTTTCTGTCGTGAAAATTATAGTACCTAGTGAGTTATAGATTCTTACAATGAGCATAGAGCTCATGATCTTGGCATATAATTACTTCAACTGTTTCGTGATCTTACTGCTATTGTCATGTTTAATACTTGAGTGTACTGCTCTTTATGTAAGAACATTGTAATGTGCTCGACCCTCTGACTGACAAAGAGGATGCTACGGTGTCATTCAACATCCAGGAAACCGCCCCATGAACATGATCATACATAAAACCAAAATGCTTAAACATAAAACATGCTAAGTTGCATAATCATTCACATACACAGTGGAAGAAAACATACATTCATTCAGGCATTCAACATGTTCATTATCATTCATTAAACATCAAATATGATTGCAGAAGTAAAATAGACAAGAATACTTATCTTATAGAGAATTTGTCCCGCAACCAGCTACGTCACTGCAATGTTCCACCCAACCATAGGCCAGCATGCTCCTTCATCTCTCAGCAACACTTCCACCCACGAGCTGTGCATGATTCTCCAAGGAATAAGGAATAGGCATGCTTACACATAGCCAATGATTCATAAAACATAGCCAAGCCAACACAATTGGGTTTATCAGGCCATCAACAAACCAGCCAAGTCAACACAGTTGGGTTTATCAGGCCATCAAGGAGCTGGGAAAGGTTGAATGCTAAGATTGTGATCTCATAGAAGAGCTAAGGACACCTACAACAGATATATCCTAGCTTGTAGAACACCCACACACACACAACACAAGGAAACCATTCCCTTCTCTGCTACACGGTCCCTCAGGCCCTGACCTCCCTTCTAGTGCTATTTAGGGGTTGCAGAGAAGAAATATAGCCCTCTAACTCTATCTGTGTGGCTCCCAAACATACTAGGTTTATCAAGCAAACCAATCCCTCATCCACAGTCCAACACAATCCGAAGGCCAACCACTGCATGCACATAGCCAAACAAGCTATTCACAGCTTGGATACGGGAAAGAAACTCCTGAGTCATTCCTGGCACTATTGTGGCCAAAACGACTCCATAACAACCTACAAAAGCCCAAAATGTAACAGCAAATACAACAAAAAAACATGGGGGAAACAACAGTCCATTCTCAACAATGAAGCCACGAAAAAATTACACAGTCCGAGAATGGAAAAGTAAACAAACTATCATCCCGTGCCTGAGAAAGAACATACACACAGACCACAATCAGTAAGGAAATTACATGCCCCCAACCTAGAATTTCAATGGCCAAATCGGCACCCCAGCTCTCTGTGTGAGGAAAAATCACGAGTGGGAGAGTGCCCATACAGTCGTGGGGAGAATGGAATAATGGGTGTCGTGGTTTTTTCTGCTAGTGTGAGGGTCAACCTGCTGGTGGAGTGTGTGTGTGGGCAAGGAATGATAGTCCTACCACACTCCACTCCCTAGCAATAACTGTCCCAACTAACAGAAAAACTTTTAATGGCTGACACATGGCTTTTCCCCATAGGCTCATGATTTAACATTTCCCCCTCCTCATCCTTAGGAAAATCATGCCCTTTTCAATATAGTTGCATTAACATAGATGGTTGGGGTTCATGTAATTAAAAATGCATATTTACATGATGCTAAGACCAATATGTGCCGTATCTCACAATACACCATTGGCAACGATTCCAATCACTGGAACATAACAAAACCAAATCGATGGTGGGGATTTTTCCTTTAGCTCCACACCATGATTAATTACAATATATATATATATATATATATATATATATATATATATATATCATGTCAATTTAATGCATCAGGGTCAAAATCGGGGTGTTACATTCTCCCCCCCTTCAATAGCACTCTCCTTAGTGCTTTACAAAATTGAACAAAATGCTACACTGGTATCGCCTCAGTGTTCCACATAATTGAAAAAATATGGATGTGTCAATCGCATGGAATCCTCTAGCTCCCACGTAGCCTCTTTAGGTTTGTAGTGCTCCCATTGCACCTTTACGTGCCCTATGGCTCAGTTTCGGAGCATTGTGACCTTCCTGTCGAGGATGCACATTGGTTCGATTTGGAACTCTCCCTTGGGTTCCACCTAAATCACATCCCAATTTATCACATGGTTACGATCATGTACATATTTCTTAAGCAAAGAAACATGAAAAACATTATGAGCTCTAGTGCTAGCAGGAAATGCAAGTCTATATGCAACTGGCCCTATTCTTTCAAGAACTTCAAACGGCCCACAATATCTTGGTGACAACTTGGCACAACTTCTAAGATTCAAGGAACTCTTCCTTTCCCTCACTCTGAGGTAAACATGATCCCCAACACTCAAATCCCTATTCACCCTATGCTTATCTGCATAGCTTTTATGTCTGTCTTGTGCTGCTTTTAGATTCTGCCTAATCTTTACAACCTCTTGTTCCATTTCCTTGAGCAATTCTGGTCCAAGCACAACCCTATTCACTGGATTATCCCAAGTCACAGGTGTCCTACACCTTCTCCCATACAAAGATTCATACTGACTCATCCCCAAGGTTGCCTTCTATCCATTGTTATAAGCAAAATCTACCAAGTGTAAGTAATCTTCCCACTTGGTTGGTTGTCCATCATGTACATGCCAAGCATATCTTCAAGCACCTGATTAAATCTCTATGTTTTCTCATCTTTCTGAGGATGGTATGCAGTTCTAAAGTTTAGATTTGTACCCAAATCTACAAACAACCCCTTCAAAAAATTGGAAGTGAACTTGACAACTCTGTCATGGACTATTGCCTTAGGCAATCCATACAATTTGAAAATTTTCCTCATGAATATCTTTGCAATGTCATCATTCTTATGTGTAGAATTCATAGGTATAAAATGTGCTGCCTTTGTCAACTTGTCCACCACAACCATGATGGAATCATGTTGTCTCCAAGTCATCGAAAATCCCGTAATAAAATCCATGGAAATAACTTCCCATTTCCATTCTGGTAGTGGCAAAGACTGCAACAAACCTGCTGGATGTTGATGCTCAACCTTTACCTGCTGACATTTCATGCACCTCAAAATGTATTTATCCATTTCCTTTTTCATTCTTGGCCAAAAGTACTATTTTCTAGCAGTAGCAATTGTTTTCTGGTATCTTGGGTGACCAGAATACGGAATTTGATGGATTTCATCCATAACAACTCTCCTCAAATTTGCTACATTTGGAATATAAATTATACCTTTATAAGTAAGAAGTCCATCTTCTTCCAGCTTCTATCCCTCATACCTCTTCTCAAAACTTTGCTACTGCAATTTGTCTTTTACCAGCTCATACAATTCATCTCCAACAGTATGATCAACAATCTACTGCCTCAAATCTGACTGGCAAATACTAAGAGATGCCACATGCATTTCCTGCACCTTCTTGTTGATTGCATTAGCTACCTTATTCTATTTTCCCTTTATGTGCTTTATTTCAAAATCAAACTCACATAAAAACTCCAGCCATCTCGCTTGCCTAACATTTAGAGTATGATGATTAAATAGATACTTCATACCACAATGGTCTATCCTTCGTTCGAATCTTCTACCCATCAAGTAATGCCTCCACATCTTGAGGGCATGTACTATGGCTGCAAGCTATAGATCATGAGTGGCATATTTCTTCTCATGCTCCTTCAAATTTCTCGACTCATAACATATCACATGGTTGTCTTGCATAAGGACTCCAATCCCTTGTCTTCATGCATCAGTACACATCACAAAATATTTCTTTGGATCTACAACTTTCAATACTGGTGCACTGGTGAGAAGATTCTTCAACTGCTGGAAGCTTTCTTCACACCTCGATGTCCATTCAAACTTAATCCCCTTCTTTTTCAAATAAGTGATGGCATGTGCAACTTTGGAGAATCCTACAATGAATCTCCTATAGTATCCTGCAAGTCCCATAAAAGATCTTACATCTGTCACATTTCTTGGAGTAGGTCAATTCATAATGGCTTCAATCTTTTTAGGGTCCATAGATATACCATATTCTAAGATAATGTGACCCAAGTACTAAATTTTATCTATATAGAAGTCACACTTTCTCAGCTCCGCATACAACTAATGCTTCCTGAGCAATCGCAATGTTAATCTCAAATGCTCTTCATGTTCTTCTTCATTCTTAGAATAAACAAGAATGTCATCAAGGAAAATAAGAACAAACTTGTCCAAATACCTGCTGAAGACACTGTTCATAAGGCACATGAATGTAGCTAGTGTATTTGTGAGACCAAATGGTACCACTACAAACTCATAATGTCCATACCTTGTTCTGAAGGTTGTCTTATGAATGTCTTCATCCTTGATTCTCACCTGATGCTAATAAGACCTCAAGTTAATCTTGGAAAATACATTTGCTCCTCTCATTTGATCAAAGAGGTCATCAATCCTAGGAAAAGGATGTTTGTTCTTCATAGTAACCTTGTTCAATTGTCTGTAATCAATACATAACCTGGGTGTACCATCTTTCTTCTTTACAAGCAGATTTGGTGCTCCCCAAGGAGACACACTCGGCCAGATATACTTCTTTTCCAACAACTCTTGCAGTTGCATATTCAACTCTAGCATCTCCAGTGTACTCATCTTGTATGGTGCTTTGGACACTGGTGTTTCTCCTGGCACAAGTTCAATTGTGAAATCAATGTCCCTCTTTGGAGAAAGCACTAGAATCTCATCAGAAAACATATCCTTGAATTCTTGTAACACATGATAGTCCTCCAACTTAGGAGTTTCATCCTCTGATGCCTCCACAATATGGGCTGCATACAACTGGAAGCCTTTCCTACAGAACTTATTCAACTACATTGCTGACATCTACCATACTAAAATCACCTTTGGAATACCTTTCACAACTACTAGGTTCCCTTCTTCATCCATGCATTCAAAAGTTTTTTTATAACATTCAAGCTTCACCCCGTGAGCTTCTAACTAATCCATTCTAATGAGAACATCCTAGGAACCAAGTGATAGAACATTCATATCTACACAAGTGATCAATCCATTCATGACCAATGGACATTTCTCTACCACTTCACTAACTTTTCTCTTGGTTCTAGTGGCCAGCTAAACTAACCAAGATTTTCTATGCTTTACTTTCCTAAAATCAGAAATCTCCACTACTCTAGGAGTAATGTAGTTGTGAGTAGAGCTAGGGTCAATCAAAATAGAAATAGATTGCTCAACAATATTACCTACAAATTCAACCATAGTTGACCGGTGATATTCCCAGTGATCCTCCAGTGCTGTATAAATCCTACGGACTGCCCTTGCTACTTGACCCACTGTTTCTTCTTCTTGAATGTTGTAATTTGCCCTTGCACTCTCATTCTCAAGTGGACAATCCCTCCACATGTAGGGTCCTTTACATCTCCAACATTGGAGTGATCCTCTATTCTATAGTGGATCCTTAGGCTTTTCTCTTGTCACTCCAACTAGCTTACTCGCAGCTTGGGATTGCTGCTTCTGCTAATTCCTGAAGTTCGAAGGATTGAAAACTTTATTTCTTTGGTTAAACTTGTCATTCTCCTTTTCCTTCGATGCCTTCTGGTAATCACATTTACCTTTTCTTTGCTCATAGCAATACTTAGCCTTCCTTATTGCTTCTTCAAGAGTTCTAGGTTCGTAAAACTAAATTCTATCTTTGTAATACTGAGGCATTCTAATCAGAAAATGATGGATTTTCACTCTTTCATCTCTGATGTACACGACATACCTCAACACCTGCAAAAATTATTTCCATACTCTTCCATGGTCTGCTGTCCCAATCTCAGCTCATGGAACTCCTTAATCTTGTCATCATAGTACCTGTCAGAAAGGTATTTCTGCTTGAAATACTTCTTGAACTGGTTCCACTTCAGTATCCTTTCACTGATCCTCTTTACTTGCTTGAAGTGCTCCCACCAAATGGATTCTCTTCCATTCAGATTGAATATGGAAACTCTTGCCTTCATGTTTCTCGAATAGTCCTGAACTTGAAAGTACTTCTTTATCCCAAGAAATCAAGCTTCAGCCTCTTGTCCAATCTTTATTTCACCATCAAATGTAGGAGGTTTAGCCTTCTTAAATTCATCCCAAAAGCAATCCCTATGGT
>LPNX010062764.1:0-142123 GCA_001517045.1 Pseudotsuga menziesii | reverse complement strand
AGGTGACAGCCTTGACTCGAGACTTGCCCCCAAGGACACACCGAGTGGCTTGAAGATTTCTGCCACGTGATCCAGGTGTGTGAAAAGGCGGCAACAGTTCCTTCTTCTTTTTCTTTTACGAGAAGATGAGCTTGAATCCTTGCTGGATTCTTCAGAGTTAGATGATCCACTAGAAGTATTTCTCCTTCTCTTGGTACTACTTTTAATGCCTTCTAGTCTTGCTATACCCCATCCAGAGTCTATCTTTCTTTGCAATTCTATCAAACTTTGCAACGTAGTAGCATTCAACTGATGCTGTTCTTCTTGGGCTTTAATAAAACTTCTCATGGTGGCTGCAACATCTGACGGTGTCTCTTGGAATATCTTTCCATTATAATCTATGTCATCATTTCCATTACGGACATTTTCTCCCATGGCATCTCGTGCACGCTCATAAGAATCCCGAGCATCATATCCGTCATGGATTCTCATAACTGAACCACCACTTACTTACCCAACTACACCACCTGGAATACTGCCCTTGATGGTGTCTATGATTCTACAAACATGTTAGTAACACAACTATTAGATGCATAATATTGATATAAATCAAAACTAATTACCTTCTTCTCTTGGAAAAATCATAAAATACAATTTTTCCCAAACACAAAATCTTCTTCTTTTTCCAACCTATAATTCACTGACAATTTGCTGAAAAAGGTCACTGAAAACCAGCTAAAACTTGTTGAGAATTCCTACTTGAAAAACTCAAAATTTCCTTTGTCAAATCGGGCCTCATCCCAACTAAAATTTCAACACTTCGGCGACCCAATCCACTAACCTTCTCCCATGTATCGGCGATTTGAACAACTAACTTTCACTGACATCTCCCGATGCATCAGTGGCTTTATCATATAATTTTCATCGACAATTTGGAAAAACTTCCTTCTTTGTCCGCCACCGTGTCGGCTGCACCATCAACTAAATTTCATTGACGGCATCGACAGTCCAAACAACTAATTTATTTCGATGCTTTCAACACTGAAACAAATTTTTGAAAAAAAATTCTTTCTCTTCCGCGTTGGCGCTTTCGTCCACTATTTTTTGCCGAAACTTCCTTTATCTTCCGCCGACGTATCGGCACTTTCAACATCTAATTTTCAGTGATCCTTAACTTAAACTGAGGCGACGTATCGGCATTTTCATCGTATTTTCTTCGGCGGTGTGTCAGCTAGCCCATCAGCTAATTTACGTCGATGTATTGGCTTAGACTTCTTCTAAATTTCGTTGATCAAAACAACTAAATTTCATCGTCGTCGAGGTCTGTATTGAACGGCCCTTAGACTAATATGTCCATTGCATCGGAAGGGCTTCCCACTAAGTCTTCTGATGAGCCGACGGTCGGATACTTGGAAAAATTTCCGAAATCCTTTTCGCGTGCCCCTCGTCGGGTGGCCTTCTAACTATGCTTTCTGTTGTATTGGAGGAGCTTCCCTCTTAGTCCTCTGATGGCTTGATGAGCTCGGCACATAGAAAAAAATTCAATGAAATTTTCTATCATTCACAGATATCTTCCTGCCGCGGTCTGGAAACTTGCCTCTGTCAATGGTTCTCATGGCCGATTCAGGCCCATGCTGCATCATTTGCTTTGATACCACTCTGTAACGTCCCCGACCCTTAAACATCCGGGAAAAAACCCATGAACATGATCATACATAAAACCAAAATGCTTGAACATAAAACATGCTAAGTTGCATAATGATTCACATACACATTGGAACCAAGCATACATTCATTTAGGCATTCAACATGTTCATTATCATTCGTTAAACATCAAATATGATTGCATAAGTAAAATAGACAAGAATACTTATCTTATAGAGAATTTGTCCCGCAACCATCTACATCGCTATAACGTTCCACCCAAGCATAGGGCAGCATGCTTCTTAATCTCTCAGCAATGCTGCCACCCATGAGTTGGGCATGATTCCCCAAGGAATAAGGAATAATCAGGCTTACACATAGCCAAGGATTCACAAAACACAGCCAAGCCAACACAGTTTGGTTTATCAGGCCATCAAGGAGCTGAAAAAGGTTGAATGCTAAGCTGGTGAGCTCATAGAAGAGCTAAGGACACCTACACCAGAACTAGCTTGGATTCTAGAACACTCACACACACCCAACACAAAGAAAGAAGTCCCTTCTCTGCTACACAGTCCCTTAGGCCCTCACCTCCCTTCCAGTGCTATTCAGGGATTGTGGTGAAGAAATCCAGCCCTCTAACTCTGTCGGTATGGCTCCCAAACACATAAGGTTTATCAAGCAAACCAAGCCGTGATCCCCACTCCAACATAGTCCAAAGACCAACCACTGCATACACGCAACCAAACAAGCTATTCACAGCTTAGACAGGGGAAAGTAACTCTTGAGTCATTCTTGGCCCTATCATGGCCAAAATGACTCCATAACAACCTGCAACAGCCCAAAACATAACAACAAACAAAACCAACAAAACATGGGGGAAACAGCAATTCGTTCTCAACAATGAAGCCACGGGAAGCTTACACAATCCGAGAATGGGAGAGTAAACAAACTCTCAGGCCGTGCCTGAGAAAGAACATACACATAGTCCATAATCGGTAGGGAAATAACACACCCCCAGCCTAGAATGTCAATGGCCAAATCAGCACCCCCATCTCTCTGCGTGAGGAACAATCGCTAGTAGGAGAGTGCCCATGTAGTTGTGGGGAGAATGGAATAATGGGTGTTGTGGTTTTTCCTGCCAGCATGAGGGTCAACCTACATGTGGAATGTGCTTGTGGGCAAGGACTGACAGTCCGGCCACACTCCACTCCCCAGCAATAACTGCCCCAACTAACAACATAACTTTTAATGGCTGACACATGGTGTTTCCCCATAGGCTCATGGTTTAACATTTTTGCCTTCTCATCCTTAGGAAAATCATACCCTTTTCAATATAGTTGCATTTGCATATCTGGTTGGGGTTCATTTAATTAAAAATGTATATCTACATGATGCCAAGACCAATATGTGCCATATCTCACGATACACCATCGGCAACGATTCCAGTCGCCGGAACATAACAAAACCAAATCGATGGTGGGGATTTTGTCTTTAGCTCCACACCATGATTAATTACAATATATATATATATATATATATATATATATATATCATGTAAATTTAATGCATCGGGGTCTAAAACAGGGTGTTACAAACATATTCTTATAGTTTTCAAAGGTAAAGTTTACAATGAAAGACTAGTTACTTAAGAGAAACTCTTTCAAAAGGTTAATCTTCAGTCTTCATGAACACTCCTTCCTTTGTCAGCATCAAGTATTTATGTGGAGAAATTTAGAGCTCTTTAGTTTATAAATATATTGTAAATAACAACATATCTCTACTCTAATTCTCCTTTACTAGTCGTGAAACAATACCCACTTGTTTGATTTGTTTGCAATTATGATTATCTTCTTGCATAGCTAGTATACAATATGTAATTTTAATATCTAGGTTATAACCATGATACAAGTGTTATTTCAATACTACAATACTATACTGAAACAATATTAGGTTATAGCGAAAATACTAACTTATAACGTAAGGTAGTTTTACTACCTAGTAACCACTATGTTGTAGTCGAAACTATTGGCATTATATATTATAAGTTTTGTTTCTTATAAAATACTAGCTCCAAAGCATGGTTTAAATGATAGCATGGTTGACATTATATGTAATCAGATGAACTATCTAAATGATCAATAGCATGAATTTCATTATTGGCAATGATAAGAACTTTTATAATATAGTCGATAATATGATTTTCATTTTTGGCAATGATAAGATTTTAAATCTATAATGCAGCATAGACATTAGAACTCGACCCACACTTGGTTAGATAATTGGAAGGGCACATGGACAAGCCTCCTCCATGCATTGGTTGACTTAAAGCGTTTGCAACCCTACTCCTTCGCACTTGGGTCTGAAGGTTTTTCCTCCTGCAGGCTGCACTGTGAGTGCTTGCAGCCATTAGAGGCCTGCAACTTCCTTATTTGTTGGCTCTGTAGTCTACATTACTTTGAAAAGTGGTTTTTGTATCATAGTTTGTAATTTCGATTCCTCTTGTGAGTAAATAAATCACTGTGTGAGTGGTTTAAGACTTCTTTAAGTGGCTCGAAGCCTGTAAATGGATTCACCCTGTGACTGCTCGTTCCTTTCCTTCGCATTGTGAAACTTGAAACTGTCTCCTTGCTATCTCTATCACAGAGTTGGATTAAGGGTTTTATTTCTTCTCTATTTAGTTCACTCGAGCTGGTGACTGTTTCTTCTCGGCTCCAATTTCTTCTTACTCACAGGTATACACTTTTACTCAGCTCAGATTCCTTTTTCCAAAGATTTACTAATTTAGGGTTTTTAATCAATTTTGAACAGAGTTTGATTAATGTTGGTTTTATGTTCTCGAAAGTTGCTACCAACAGCTTCGGCTTTGAGTGGAAAGCAAGCTCATGCATTCAAAACTTCATGGGCTTCCAACTACTAAGCCACAGTCTCGTCATGGGTTCTCCCTGCTTGCGATTTGGGTTGTTGGATGAAGGTTTATGTGGTTGGAAACATGGCTTCGGATTCTCTGTTAGTTATGATATTTAGTTTGTTGATTATTCCCCAAGTTTTATTTGGAAACCCTAGCGATACTTTGCTGGGTAACACAGGCTCTTGAAGCTATGATATGAATGTGGTTTTTGGTTAAGCATTTTCAGCCTTATGGCTTAAGTGATGTAATGTTGTTATTTAATATTATAAGAACTTCCTCTGAGCTCGAAGATGTTAAGTGACCTCTATCTTGTTTTCTTCAGTTTTTCATTTTTACATTTTAATTTAAAGAAAAGAAGACTGCAAAATAGTCTAGTTGTAAAGTTTGCGAGGTTTTTACTTATACTCTCAATAATGTAACTGGTTACAGTTTAATACAAAGGCATTTATGTATTTGGTTTTATTAGCAAGTTTGGGTTTCAACCCTTTGAATTATTACAGGCTATAATCCTACCTTTGATAAAGGATTTTATATTGCAAATGGTTTATAATTACTGGTTTACTTTGTTCATTATTTACATAAGTATTGTATTTATTAATACTCTGTATTTATAATTATTTTAAATCACTTTTTAAAAGATATTGTTTATTTTCTAGAACTCGGCTTTTAAGGGTTAAAAAGAATACTGTAAAACCCTACAGTTTATGAATTAAATCCTTGTTTATATTTACAGCATTAACAAATTTGTTTCCAAAATAGGATCAGGAATGATGAAGTGACTTATAGTTATAAGTTTCATATTAGCTTGTTAAAATAAGAAATCCTGAATAATTTTGACAGTTTTTTCTTCTAGTTTTTAGTACAATATACTCGAAACTAGTGTAATATTGACTTTGAGTCATTTTTGCAAAATAAAAGGATTATAAAAGAATCCTTAGGTCCTCGATAAGACACACTAGGTCTGTAAAGTTTATATTTATAAATTGTTTTATTATGTCCTTTTCACATGTTTTCTTAAATATTAGTTGCTTATTTTACTTCTGTTAACTATAATATCAGTATACTAATACTGGAAATAAGAATATTTACTATTTTATTTTACACCTATGTTTCTATTTAGTTGGCTGAAGTAAATAAGTGTAGACAAAACATAACACTACTATTCAGTGAAATTTATAAACATTGAAATAAAATCTATCTACTATTTACATTCAAATAAAGAATCATATCTATTGTTTACATTCCAATAAAAGAATCATTTCATTTACCTAAAACAATCCAACTATGCTAGACTACGACCTGAGTTCAGGTGTGGAAAACACAGCTTGGAGATTTTAATTCTATCTGTATCACTTTTACATATCATTTCTATTTCTACTCTAATATATAATTTTACTTAATCTAACATTTCATAGTTACTTTTCATTCATAAACCCTAAAACACTAACATGCATGTAATAGATAAACTATGATTTACTTAACTAAAGACAAGAAAATAAATTATAACCTGTTGAGGACAAGACGACAATAGCTTATGGAGGATGTTGCTCCCAACCAAACTCCTGGAGAGCGCTCAGACAACGCTTCCTCAGGACCCTGACTTTGTTCCTGGTCTTCTTGGCTGAGAACTGGGTGGAGAGTGCAACTGTAAAACATCTGTCACCTGACTAGTCCAACTACTTTAGTAATAAAAATATGATCTGAGTAGTATGATCTTCAGCTTAGAAGCTGCAACTAGATCAATCTCAGTAGTTATCCCCTCAAACACACTCCAGACTCCCCTCCATTGAATTTCTCTTGAGTAAATTCATTCACCGTGAATGATCACTTCTCTAGAATGAGGAGCCTCAGCTCTTTTCAATGGGAAATTTTATAGAGATGCCTAGGTCTTCTGGGTCAGTTTTCATTAAATGAGCCACCTGCTCTGATTCCAATTTCTTGGGTAATCGTGACCACAAATATAAGGAAGTTGCCACCTGCAACAATTGAAAGTGGTTTGAGGATGCTGCCACTTGTCAGTTTGCTCTCCACCCAGTATCCTCCACCAATTAACCAGTAAACACTCTTTTAATAGCTTCCCTGAGCTGGTGNAATATTCTGAATTTACATTAAATATTCTTGACCCCACTGGGTCATCAATTACAACTTAGCATAAAATTTAACACAATGTTCCTCAAATATTATAAAATTTGTTTTGCAAATTAGGACATGTGACACAACTAATATGAACTTTTTTTGAGACTCAAAAGCCATCCTTTTGGCCACAAAGTCCCATGCTCACTATCACCACTTTGCACCTTATGCAAGAATGTATTCATTGCAATATACCTTCCACATAAATAACAACAAAGTGAGACAAAATATTATTGACATTAATGCCAACGAATATATTGGAAACACTTATGGAAATGCATAGCATGTAGCGTTGGGATGATAAGTCTCTTTATAAAAAGGAAGATCTATCTTCCTTCTCAAATCATAGCAAGCATTTGATGCAGTATTTTTATAAATTCCAATACCAACTCCATTGACCCTATCATTTTTTATTTACAATAAGAGTCCAACAGATTGATGCCATCAATGCAGACATAGCTAGATACCATCACTAAAACAAAAATATTTAGTATGAAGATATATTGACTACATAAGTTACAAAAATCTATAAGAAGGAATGGGAAATAATAATATGCATTACTCCTCTCTAGGAAGAATGGGAAGGAATAATATACAAGAAATATATGATCCTTCAAACAGAAATAATAAATTCTCAAGCCTTAGTTCTTTCAAAAACAAATGATAACATGCAACTTATATAGAAAGACATCCTACCTGCAAAAATAATAAATTCTCAATCCTTTGTCCTTCCAAACCAAATGATATATCATATTAGATACTCAGCATCACTTTAAGATGGCCAGAATAGTGGGAAATGAATAAATATATACAAGAAAAATATAAGTCAAACCAACCATATCTGAGACAAAAAAAACTCATTCGTCCAATTTACAAGAGTGCGATAGTTTATTGGAATAGATTGGTCATAACCTTAGCCGAAAGTTTTGAGACTGAAACTCGGAAAAACTTAGCCAGATTTGGGATTGGAAAAAAATGGCAACTCAATAAAACTTTGTTCAATATTTGGCAAGATTTCGGCTGGGCAAAACATGGAAATTAGAAAAAAATTATATACAGAAAATGTTGTGCAGAAAAATTAATACTTACATTTCCAATCCATAAAAGCTACAAGTAAATAACTCATCCATCAATTCATATCATCACATATAATAATGTAAAATTTGATGAGTTTTTTTCAAAAAAATATATGGACTCTAAATATTCTATGAATTTTACATCATACCTTGAGGAGGAATCAAGGGACCCCGGAATTCAAAGAAATGCATTTTCTCATAATGGTGGAGAATATTATTGTAGTATTTACGTATATCAAATGAAACACTTGTAGTTGGAGGAAAGTTGAACATTAGTATGATCTCCTTCCATTTCCTCTCATTAATAACCAATCAGATGAGATCGAGGATATCTAGTAAATGTATATGCACTAAAAGAAGAGAAGTTGTGTTATTTACATAGGAGTAATAATGCATATGGGAACACATCTCAAGGATTAAGACTAAAAGTCTAGTGCTAAACATGTTTTCAACCATATACTTTCCAATGCAAATCCATTAGTTCTCCAAAAAGAATTAATAAAGGAAAAGTTATAATATTTGAAATAAATTCCAGTTTTAATTATACTTCAAGTAAAAGGAATCTTGTTGGTCCAGTGAAAGTAGGATGTTTGTACTTGTTTTTTCCTCACAAGGATTCAATTCCTCCACACAATGTGCTTACTCCTCCTGGTCAGCATGTCTCCACAAGGGAGCTTGCATTTAGAGGGTCTAGGTCACATGTCATAACTACAACATAGTGTCCCATCTCTTGATAAGTCATGGATGCTTGTCAGTCACTACTAGGAATAATCTTGCAATACTTCCGCACATTATACTTTGAACAACACAATGCATCACATTGAAGCATAGCTACTTGAACCAATATCATACCATTATGGCCTTTGCATCATAAAAATCACTCTTTTGCACAAACCTAACTTTCAAAATTATTTTGTACAATCTCCATAATTTTCCTACAAGAGAAAGAAGATGCATTCAATCTACTTAGGGAGCTTGAGGAAAATTAAGTAGACTAAGATGCATGCATATTTATCGAAAGTTCAATTTGGAAGTTAATACATTGTCCAAATATACTATTAGACTCATTGAGGGCCTTCTATACTATGAAGAGTACTAGTACCCTTTTGTGATATCCAAAGGCACACTACAGGCTTACTAGACTTCCCTGTTGTTATTAGATTCATACATTTTATGGGATTTTTAGTTATGTGTATGTTTCAACATTGGTTGTTTAAGCTTTTCTATAATCTAGTGTTTGTTTCTTTAGTTTTCGAAGCTTCTGGGAATTAGTTCTATGGTATGGCGATGGAGGATTCTGCTATTTTTCCTCTCATTTTGAGTTTCATAAGTTATATATATATATATCTAAATTATTTTAGGTCAGAGATGATTTTAGGGGCGAATATTAGCCCATGGGCAAAATTAGAGGGGCTTGGAAAATTCAATGGGTGAATTTTTATATGGTTAAATTTTCTAAATTTTAAAATATAGCCCACTATTTATTTAAACAATAATATTTAATATGAAAATAGCCTTTCAATTTACACGAGGAGAGTGTCGAGAAGCATTGTTCCCCTGTAGAAATTCCCCTAAAATTCTTTAATCACCCCTGATTTCTAGCCATGGAGGTCACGAACATAAATTTTGCCCAATTTTTTGCTTGTTAATCTAAATTCTAGTGTAAATAGCCCCTCGATTTTCCTTATCGAGATTTTTTTATAGCAATTCGTCCATAAATCCTGGCATCGGGTAGAATGGGACCAATTTTGTCCCTATATATTGACATAATCAAGTTTCAAAGCTTAATAGGATTTCAATTTCAGAGAATTGGGTTTCAAAGGTTATTATGGAGTTGCAAAGCTCTTACTAAGGTTCTTCGCAAGTTTCCAGGCTCTAGAATTTTGGCTTTTGCAATCACGTCCAAACTCCAATCTACAAGTATGTTTATACTTCATTATTTTGTTGGGTTTTGTTTCTTGTCGTTAAATAATCCTACCAGAAATTTTGATTGGTGTTTTAAGCTTTAAATATTTATGCTTTTTAGGTTAGTTTTTAGAGTACAGAATCTGTTCACTATGGTCTGATTTTTGAGGTTTTATAGTTTCAAGATTTGAACTATGTATGACTAAGTAATTTGGAGTTGAAATATCCAAATATCTTCAAGAAATCTCCAAATATTTTGTCCAATGACAGCCAAAACCCTTGTGGAAGAAGTAAAATTTCCATGAGAGAGTACAATGTAGTAGAAATATGTACAATTGAGAAAACTCATCTTTGGATCTTGGATTAATAATTTCCCAGAGCACTCCTAAATTTTGACCTTGGGTCTCGCAAATATGCTGCAGAGTTAGCAATTACTACTGGGTCTTCCATGTCATACCAAGGCTAATCATTTATGAGTTGAACTTTATTAGAAAAGTCTGAGCTTGGTGAGCTGAGTCCAACTGAGGTGTACGCTTCAATGTTTTGAACTCAAATGTTGCATGGATCATATGGCTTAGTGTTTGTGTTTCTGTCTTTTCTCTACATATTTTAACCATTGATTTGGCCAAAAATTTAGTTAAATCATGTAGGGAATCTATAATATAGATATCAAATTAAATGGCTAAATGATCTAGTAGTTGACTTCTACCTTACCCCTTGTTCCTTCCTAGTTTTTGAAAATTGAAACTTAAAAGATTCATGCTATAATGTGGTGTGATCCCTGAGCTATGTATATTATTAGTTGAAATTTGAAATATACACCATGTCATAAACTTGTTTGAGTGTATTAAGCTATGTAGATCCTAAAAACCCATGAATTCTGTGGCCATTCCAAATATGATGTAACTTCCAATTATTCTTATACCACCGGGTTTCTTCTTTACTTTTGTACCTCTATATTAAATTGTTATGTTTTTCCTTCATTTTATGAACCCATTCTGATATCTTGAAGAAGTTTAGTAATTTTTTTCATTTCTTCTTGTTTTACAGGCTCGCTTCCATTATATTTGTGAACACTAAAGACTAAAGTTTGAAAACCAACCATGTCAAGTTGCAAGTAACTTATTGTTATGTCTTGGCTTTTCTTTTCTAAAATTTCCAATCTTAAAATTCTATTAGGGTCATATGCCATGATATCCAAGTTCCCTGACTTATTGTTCTTACTATTTAGTATTTATTCACCAAAAACTTGGTGTTCACCATATGCAGATTGCTCATAAGGGTTCACGATTCTTGGAACATTCTGAAGTAAAAATTTACGGAATCTTCCTTCTAAACTGCTTAGGATGGTGTAGTGTCTAAAAGGTCTTGGTCTCTATTTGAAACATGGTCTTTCTCTCCTTGTACCTAATTTATGAAAACATATTTGGAAATGCATGATACTCTGGGAAACAAGGACTGGCCTCTGCTTTTATTGAACATGGCAATGTATTCTGATCCTTTATGAAGTCTTCCATGTTAACCATTCTGCTTAACCATCGCCATGTAGTCATGCATTAAATGATTTTTCTTTGGTTGTGATTGTGGTTGACTTGTTAGTTGATGGGGTCTTCATATGAATTCCTAACTCTGTAGAGTTGTATGAGTAAAGAAAATATCATATGGTGAAAATTGGACGCTATGAATGCATGGGAGCACATCTCTTTATTCATTGTGTTTTCCATCATGAAAATAAGAGAATTAGCCAAAAAATGTGGCAACCATGCTTGTGTGTAGGAAACATGTTTCTGTACTAGGGAGATAATATTTTTTAATGGAAAAAATTTTGTCTCAATTAACCCTATGTACATTATTGGTATTTTATAGGTAACTCTTCCTATTGCAAAAATATTTGATTTTTCCTGATTTCTCATGATCTCTCAAAAATTTTCAGATTTTTTCATGTCTTTTTAGTTTTCTGAATTTTTTCAGGTCCAAGTTTATACGTGCCAATTTTTATCCATTTTTTCCCAAGTTGATGTCCACAATATTTTTTTCTTTGATGTCAAATTTTGTGACACTGCAACTCAAATTCTTACCATTCTAGGCTCTCCACAGTTTAGTGTTTCCATATTTCCTAAAAAATATACTTATCCCACCTGAAACTCTGTGATGAACTACTGTCTTTGGATCTATTTGTTGTTCTGTCTTTGGAAAGGAATTGAAGTATTTGAAATTGATATTCACTCCTCTTGTAAATGTCTTGGTCAGATGTACCAACACTACATGTATTTGTTCTATTAACATATGCCATTGTGCCTTCGAAATATAGAATGTGAAAATCCCTTTTAAAAATATCTTGTGCAATGGAGACTAGAGTTGTAGTAGTAATCAATATAGAAATTATTTTGGAATTGATGGCAGAGAATTGAATAAGCATTAATTTATTAGTGTAGACATTATATGTTTTACGTGTAGCTCTTTAGTATTGTTAGGGAATTAGGAAAAACTATTTATTCAATTTGGAAACTTTTCCCAGTTGGAATTGCAGATCTTTACTGCTAAAATGAATTGCATGTTTTTGTCAGAGGGGTGCTATATCACCATATGCTTGTTTATTTCTGCAGCAAGGAACAATAATCAAAATTTACATTTATTTAGGCACATTTTTTTCCTTTCCCATTACGATCTTTTGACCTAAAATTTTGTCATCCATCTATAGCTGTTGCTTGTTCATTTTTTTGTTTACAACTTTACAAGTCTACACCCATTGAATTTTGAGCCTGAAATATTCAAATTCCAATAACATCTTCGGCGCATCTGTAGACATGACTAATATCATATTAGTTGTATATTTTTTGTAGGAAATATGACATCCTTGTGTATCCCTGGTCCTAATGCAGCAAACTTGCTTATAAATCTAGGTTTTCAAACAATTACGCTATATTCTCTCTTATGATACACAATGATGGGCCGCATATTAATCATGTAAAAATTTTGCAAGAAAGAGCATGAATGCCCCCTTTCATTACAGATAAATCTTGGCTTGTAATAATGAATCAAATATTATCTACTAATATTGATCATATCATGTTGAAAATTGTTCATATTTTTCATTCGGCAATTATCTTGGTCTGCTACATAGTACAATTGCTCTAAATCCTGATGCTAATGGAATTCTTGTGATAATCCAGAGTTCACTTTATACACAATTCTTCACTGAATATGGTGATGAAAACCGATACCAGATAGAGGCGTTTGTTGGCAAGGGAAGCTATGGCGTAGTAAGTTATCCAATTGACACTCATACTGGTGAGAAAGTGGCAATTAAAAATATTAATCATGTATTTGAACATGTATCTAATGCCACTCATGTTCTAAGAGAAATGAAGCTATTTAGGTTTCTTCACCATCCAGACATTATTGATATTAACCACATTATGCTTCCTCCATCTTGACAGGAATTCAAAGATATATATGTTGTATTTCAGTTGATGGATTCTAACCTTCACCAAGTTATTAAAGAAAATCATGATCTCATGGATGAACATTATCAATTCCTTCTTTATCAGCCTCTTAGGGATTTGAAGTACATTCATACTGGTTAGAAAATCTATCCTAGAAGATCTTCATCCAATCCTAGAAAAAACTTTTTTCTTGGGGATTTTGTCCATTGGAAGCTTCTTTGTTTCACTTGATGAAATGTTTTAATGGTTTTCTAACAGCAAATGTATTTCATCGTGACTTGAAACCGAAAAATATTTTGGAAAATGTCGACTGCAAAATGAAAATATGTGACTTTGGGCTTGCTCATGTCTCCTTCAATGATGCCCCATTGACCATTTTTTGGACGGTAATTTTCATCACTAAGGATTCCATGTGAATATCTAACTGGGATGGTGAAGAGAGTGATTGTTTTCACTTCATGTTTAGAGTTGTGCTACCAATATTTCTTAGTATGATCTATCGAGGTGTTTGGTCTATGATACTATCTTTCCTTCAAGGTGTGAGCTCTCATTAGCATGTTAGTTCAAGCACTGAGAAAGGAGAGTGTTAATGGTATCAGCTTTCATGGGGTAGATGAGTCGGTTATTAGGTGTATGATATGCTTTGCATGGATTCTGGGACAACCATATCAATGTTTACTTTCTTATTTTCCATCATCTAAGATGAGATGAGATGTTGTAGTCATTAAAACACACTAAATAATGTATATTCTTTACTCAATGTTAGAGAGTATATTTAGGTTCTGAAAGTAGCGAACTCTGACTGTGGGGCAACACTTACAAAAAAATTGTTCACTTTTCCTTCCTTTTCTCTTTTTTCATCAAATGATTATGTTGAGTGCACATCATTGCAGGATTATGTGGCAACCAAGAGGTATCGATCCCCTGAGCTTTGCGGTTCTTTCTTTACCAAGGTGAATTTTTTAATTTATAGTCAAGCTTCATTTTTTATACTTGTCTTTTTCCTTTTGTATTTTGTTATGAAATCAATAGTATTATGAATTTTAGCACTCTACCCCATTCCCAGAGGGAACTTGTTCTATTTATACTTGTATATAATATTAAGATATATATATATATATATATATATATATATATATATATATAGTTTAATGCACACAAGAAAGTTCATACTTATTGTTGGTTGTTACAACTATAATGTTAGGACATGTACCGAGGATCTTCAAATGTCATTTTTTGGGTAAGTTAGCTTCTACTGTATTAATATACAACTAAACAGTATAATTTAGCTTACGGTGGGGCCCCTACGAACCAGTCCTACCACTCAAAATGCAAGGAAAAAAAGGTAAGGCATTGTCATCTTTAACATTTTCTAAGAACTGTGAGAAGAGCCTATTTTTGAAGATCCAAAACTAACTCGGGATGAAATCCCTTAAAAGTAAACTAAGGGTCCTTAATATCCAAAAACTAACACTCACAAAAGTCCGGAAATTAACAGGAATGAAATCCCATATACCAAGAGAGAAAATAATATAGCTTCCTAAACCCTTCAACTATGCACAACAAGTTGTCAGCAAATTAAAACAAACAACAAAACAAGAAGTAAAAAGCAACATGGTTTCTTTCTATTAATCTAGATAAAAAATTACGTATACATGTAGAAACTGCAACATGACATAACAGGTCCAATTGTTTCCGACATGATGCCTGCTTGTTTAAATCTCAGCTAGGATTACATTAACCACACAAAAAGCATGACAAATTCTTATTTACATGATGTAATTATTTGTTACCTTTAGATTCACTACAATCACTATTCTATCCTAACATTAGTTTTGGTTTCATCTTCAATTCTGCTTCTCCAAGAGCTATGGGATATTTTGGTTTACTAAAAAAACTTGTGGGCCTCTTCTTTGATTCTCCAAGCTCACTGGCCTTCCTCCACTCTTCAGTGAGCTATAGCCTCAATTAATTTGTTTATTATGGAGTTATACCAAGCATCATTGTTGTAACTACTTCTTCTTTATCCCAAATAAATGGTTCTACCAAGATTCCTCTTTTGGAAGCAGTTGCTTTCCATTGGGATTCGCACTTCCCTGCCCCTCGTCTTGTCTTCTATTGCTCCCTCTTCTCTATGTTTTCTTTTCGTCTCCATGTTTCTCTTTTCCTCTTAATGAGCTTCATTCTTTCACGAGATTCCACTTTCATTAGGCTCCACATACCTCCTTGCATGTCTCCTCTCCTACTTTCCCCACTAAAAAAACTTTCTCCTCTCCTTTTATTTTCCCCACCAACCAAAATACAACAAAGGTGGCTGCCTAAATATTTTTCCTTCCTCCGAGCCTTTTCTTATCAACAAACCATCACATGGAAGCTCCAGTTGAACACTTCCATGTGGATAATGTCCTATCAATTACTGAAGGGGCATGTAAATAACCCTGAGCTTCAATCTCCTTGAATTTTCCAACCATATCCTCATGTGTAAGTCTCAAAGCGATGTAGGTCCCTTACTATCTTGCTGCCTCCAATCAAGGTTCATGTGGGTGAGTTCTTGTTCATGTAATGAGAATTGGCCACTATGACTCTACAAACCCCTGTTGGTTCTCTGATTTGTAGAGAAATATTAAACCCTATAGGGATCCCAAATATTGATCTTGGTTGAGGTTACAACTAGTGAGGAATTATGGCTCCTCCATTTTTCTCCCTCTATTTCTCAGTAACCCTCCCTCTTCATTTGTGTGAATATATGCTTCAAGGAGATAAGTTGATCTGATGCTCCCGCATCCAACATAGATTTCAATTGTTTTAGAATTTCAAAATTTAAAAACATTGAATTTGATTAAAGTTGCTCAGTTATAGCATTGAATGATTGATGTATCATAAAATAGTAAGTACCATGAATCGTTATAGACTTAATGGAACTGCAAAGTGTGAAAAGAAGTATAACATATTTTTTGAATTTCAAAATAGTAAAACTATATCAATCATGATTAAATAGTAAGTATTATACCCTTATGAAACATATAGTTCTACTGCAAATTGCAAATAGAAGCATAACGGATTGTTTGAAATTTTAATGAAAAAACTTAAAAAGATGTCCATGTCTCTTAAGTTATAACCCCAAAACTAATATTACAGAAATATCAAATAAAGAAAAGAGTTTTACTCTTGGTGTTCATGTGACCTACTTGTCACATCATAAAGCTTGAAATGAGTACATGGGGTAGTAAAGGCAATATAATCATCATGATCAGATCCATCACTA
Source organism: Pseudotsuga menziesii (assembly GCA_001517045.1). NCBI lineage: Eukaryota > Viridiplantae > Streptophyta > Pinopsida > Pinales > Pinaceae > Pseudotsuga > Pseudotsuga menziesii. The sequence continues at coordinate 125,767 of LPNX010062764.1, read as the reverse complement.
GTATTATTAGATTCATTGTTCTGACCATTGCTAATATCATCATAATTTTGTGCTATGGTTGGAACAGGATTGAACCATGGAGAAGATGAATTCGTTGAATCTCTGCCCATGTTGCTTAAAGCCAAGTGCAAATTACTATGAGCATAAACAAGATCTCTCAAATATCCAAAGAATAACACATTTCTTTTATTGGACTGTAAATGGTTAAAGCTTCCCCAATTCCTTTTGCATTCGGAATCACTTGATCCTTGGATCAAGATATGAATGGAAAAATGTTTCAATTTGGGGGGTTCTACACAACAAAAATCCTACCAGTTATATGCAGTAGTATTGGTCTTCTCTTCTTTGGCTAAAGCACTTCCAAATAAATCCTCTTCTAACTTGTAATCTTTAATATGGTCTATAACTTTATGTGTTAAAATTTTGGGTTACTTTGAAAGTGTTTACACCATGTTTGCGGGTGCTCCATGAGATTTTGGGTACATAGTGTAAGACTGGCCCCTGGATGGTCTGAGATATATTGTAAGCATGAGAGATGGCATTTGATGGATATGCACAGTTGATAATAGTGTTGCAAACATCGTTGATAAATTATCGATGCTCCTAGAAATCTCATGATTTTAAAATTGACGATTTTTTTGTGAAAAAAAAATTCATTCTTTTCACCCGTTTTTTTCTCAATTTATCCCGACATATTGCAGATTTTTTCTCCATTTTTTTAAAGGAGATTTTGACTTTGTGGAGGGTGGAGTATGCTTGTTTTTTTTGCCGTTGTTTATCAAATCTAAACTAAATTGGAGGGTTAAAAGACAATTTTGAGCATGAACAACCTTATGAAAAGTGAACAATGGAAAAAAACAGGCTTGGAGAAATGTCGGGTTGAATTTGAGGGTTAAAATGGCATTAAGAAACAATTCTGGGAATGGATATGGACATAAAGAGCATAAATGGGCACTCCAACATCCTCAAAGGCTCAAAACTTCATTTTGGGTGCAAATAATGGTTATTCTAACCTCCCAATCAACAATTTACAACATTATTATGAATTATAGGCTCTTTTTCTCCACAAAAGGGGTACAAACAAACCCAAAAAAACAGACTCGAGCTAATTTTAGACCCTATAAACGAAGTCTAAGTGTGATTTAGGTGATTTTTGGAAGTCTCTTGATGGATACCAGTAGAAAATAATATTCCTGGGTGGTTTTCCTTGCAACAATAGCCACAAAACAACCCTGAAAATTTCCCAGGATTACTGTTTAAGGCTGTTAGGAGGTTGGGACATACCTAGAATTGCCCATGACTCAATATTAAGTATTTTTTGTCCTTTTATGGTGCAAGGACTTGCTATTATGCATTTCATTCCAAGTAAAAATTGCTCTACATTATTATGATATGTTGCATGAAAATTAATAGTAAAGTTGTAATGATGTCCCATGTCAAATATTATAAGCCATATATGGATATGTGCATAAACGATGTTGATTATTTTGAAGCATTCATGGATGATGTTAAGATAAGTTTATTTTCTTTCAAGAGAGCCTAGAGTATTGCTTTCTCTATTATGAAATGCAAAAAACGTTAATTCATTAATTTGCTACTCTTTCATATTTTGTATTTTGCGGCTTCTAGTCTGCAAAGCTTCCTTACAAGGTTACCAAATAGTCCATTGTTCTTCTAGTCTAGAAAAAATTATGAAAGTTGGGTTTCAAGGAAATATGCATTCCCTTCATGACGAAATAGACCTACATTCCAAAATTCTTGCCGATGATGATAGCCTCTTCATATCATGTGAAGGTCTAGTCATCGAATACAAGATTGTTAATGAAAGACCATATTTTGGTTCATTGACTCACAACTACTTTCAATATGCCTATAGTAAGGATGGGTACACCACTCTTGGGAGCTCAAGATTTGACAATCCATATAAGGCTATTTATATTTGGAGGAAATTAATTCATAGTGGGACAAATGCATCATTTTACACTCCCTTAATAGGTAGCTTGACAGAGGAGGTGACAACAGCATCAAATTCTTTCTACAATGGGAATTCTTATTTTCCTCAGCAAATACCTGATTTGAATTTGGAGGATAACCAAGATGAGTTGGACCCATTGAACAAGATTTCAAATCCTGGAATAGTGTGTTCAGAGACAGGAAAACATAAAATAGGATTGGATGGTATAATTTTGATACATGGGTTTGGTGGAGGGGTTTTCTCGTAGAGACATGTTATGAGTACTCTAGCAAAGCATACTAGTTGTGCAGTAGCTACATTTGATCGTCCAGGTTGGGAGCTGATATCTCTTCCCAAAATAGATGAATGGGAAGAGAAGAGGATACCTAACCCATATGAACTTTGATATCAGGTGAAATAAATGTTTTGTCTAGCATCTATTGTTATTCTCTAAAATTTCTAATAGATACTTCTGGTGTTCTTTTTCTAGGTGACTAATTCTCTTGTAAATTTCAGACTATGTTTTACCTAGTACTATGTGCATTGTTTATCTCTTTTGCATTATTGCTAATTATAATGTAGATAATAATAATGTTCTGTCTATTTTCATTGTTTTTGGTTCTTTGGCCTCTGCTTATATTTTATTTTATTAATTCGTTTATTTTGAAACTCTTAATTTACTCTAAAGTGCATCAGAAATGATAATTGGCATTGTCTTATATCTCTTCAACTGCAGTAAAAAGGTAAATGTTGGTGACTAATTTTCTGCTTCCAGCAGGTTGACTATCTTTTCTCCTTTTGTCAAAAGTTAGGACTTTCCTTTGTTTTTCTTGTTGGTCATGATGATGTTTTCTTGCTTTCTCTAATGGCAGGTGAAAAAGAACAAACCTGTATGGATACTTTTTAGGTAATCACCCACTATCTTTTTCTTGAATTTATTTTTATGAATATGAACATCAAATTCCAATAAGAAAAGTGTGTTACTATTGAAGGTAGAAGTCAAGGGAGTTGTACTGGTTGGCATGCATGTTTCTAGAGAGGTTGTATAATCGTTTTCCTGAGTCTTATTGAATACCTCATTCGGATGACACATGTTGCATCCTCTTTTATGGTCTGAAATAATCCAAGTTACCAATCGCCGAGCTTGGTATGATGCATCAAAACCAACAGTAGATGTCCTGGACCTTTATAAGGTGCAACTATTATTTTCCAAACATCGATCTTGGTATGATGCATCAAAACTAACAGCACATGTTTTAGAACTTTATAAGTTGAACCTTAAGGTGCAATTTTTTTCATGGATATTATATCACAAACCTGGCAGATCAAAAAGTGCAAACCTATATGGATACTTCTCTGGTAGTTTCCACTATCTTTTTCTTTCGTTTCTTTTTATGAATATGAACATCAAATTCCAATAAGAAAAGTGTGTTTCTATTGAAGTTATAATTTAAGGGAGTTGTATTGGTTGACATGAGTGTTTCTAGAGAGGTTGTACCAGCCTTTTCCTGAGTCATGTTGCACACCTCATGGGGAAGACATATGCTGCGTCCTCTTTTAAGGTCTGAGATAATCCAAGTTTCCAATCGCCAAGCTTGGTATGATGCATCAAAATTGACAGCAGATGTCATGGACCTTTATAAGGTGAACCTTAAGGTGCAACTATTTTTTTACAATCACCGAGATTGGTATGATGCATCAAAACTGGCAGCATATGTTCTAGACCTTTATAAGGTGAACCTTAAGGTGCAACTATTTTTGTTGGTTTATCCCATAATAATGAGAGGGGGGCTTGAATTAGTATTGACAATTTTTACTTTCAAATACACAAAATAAACAATCAACACACATATTTTATTGTGTAAACCTCAAAAGAGAAAACCACAAACACAAACTCATTAATAAGATGAATTTACAAAGTTGTTTATCTGCTGCAATAGAAAGGATGTATGTACACCCTAGATTTCTCCTGCAACTACAGACAATGATGCTACAACACCCCTATGGTTTTCTAACTACTTCAACATACAAGGATGCTATGACACCCTGTTCTCCAGCTACGACTAGAAAGAGGCTTCGACCCCCTGCAGACCTATGGCCTGCCCTAGAACCACTCTTCCACCCTAGACTGATTTTCTCAGTCTTTTAGAATAATTTAAAACTATTCACTTTGGAATATATCAGGTTTACTAACATATACACTTTATTCTTTACACATTCATTTATTTAAATACCCTATACCTATTTAGTATCAATGCAACTCTCCATAGCTACGCTCTTTCATTTTGGATCGTGATGGTTTATTTACAAACACAACCAATCATCATCTACCTGTTCAACTGTTGTATCACTTCAGAAAAGGCAATGTTTTGTTCTTCTGACAACTGAGCATTCATTTCCATGACCCTATTTATTGTTTTCTAGTGCTTCTGTAATCTTCTTCAATAGATACAATCTGTACAGTTGATCTTTTGTCTGGATCTCTTCGCACCGTTGATCTATTTGACATTTATTTTAAAATCATATTTCCACACCAAGTTTATGTTTCAATGATTCCCCACCATTGATCTTCATCGGGCTTCTCCTTGATCCTCGATCTCCAGATTGCGAGATGCGGGATGCAAGATGCGATATTTCCTCAAATTGTATGTCAACTTTCTGCAAGCTCCTCTTCACAATCTCCTTTCCCTAACCTGTCTTCCACACTATAGATCTCTTGCAAAGTATTTCCTGACCTTAGATCTTCCTAATTGTGGGTTGCAGGTTATGAGTTCATAAAATTTTTAAACGCTACTTTCACAATTTCCTTTGTGAATTTTACTTCCACACTGTCGATCTCTTGCGGAGTCTTTCCAACCTTCGATATTTTGGATTGTGGGTTATGGGTTGTGGGTTCATAAAGTATTTAAAAGTTACTTCTGGAATTCCCTTTCTGCATTTTTCTTTTGCATCGTCGTTCTCTTTTAGCGAAACTAATCTCAGCTATCCGATCTTGATATTTTGCAGAACTTTGGATTTTCCACCTAATTATCGGAATTAATATTTAATCGTTGGATCTAGTGCAGGATTAATATGATTCATCTAATATTGATTGTTGTGGAACTTCGTTCTTTCTCCTTTATTTTTTGGAGCTGATTCTCGGTTGCTAGATTTAGGGTGGGACTAACCTCTATCGTCCAATCTTAGTCCTTAGTAGAATTTTATTACTTTGCATGTGTTTATCCTCTGTGCTAGTTCATTCAACAAAAACATTGTGAGTCATCGATTTACTTGGATGAACAATCTTAGTTGTTCAAATTGTTATAGGGTTATTTGTTTTCTATTCAACGTATAACCTATAACAGGGTTATTCCTTTGTTATTCTACTGATTTAATCCTGCCACAATATATTTAAATTTCATTAACAGTTTTGACATCAATGACAACCATTTTACTCAACAATATCCCCCTTTGGCATTGATGGAAAAATATTTAATCATTCCCCCCCTTTGACACCAATGATAAAGAAACTTGTCTGATAGCTCCCCCTCTCGTCATATCTCCCCCTGAGATTGTGCTTCCTCCTCTTAGTTATTTTGTAAAGGAATTACTCCTATCTTTTGTCTAAGACGCTCAAAGTATTTCTTAGGTAATAGTTTGGTGAAAATGTCAGCAATATGTTCTCTTGTGTCAATGTATTCTAATCTGGCATCTTTTTGAGATACATGTTCTCTTAGGTAGTGATACTTGATTGGTATATGTTCTTTTTTAGAATGCATGATAGGATTCTTAGACATATTTATAGCACTAGTGTTATAACATTTGACAACTATTGGATCTTCATATTTTATAAGTAGACATTCTAGGGTTTATTTCATCCAACTAAATTGAGTGCAACATGAGGTGGCAACAATATATTCTGCCTTTGCTGTAGAGAGTGAAATGGAGGATTGTTTTTTACTTGACCATGACACTAAACAATTTCCCAGAAAGAATGTTGCTCCACTAGTACTTTTTCAATCATCAATAATTTCTTCTCAATTTGCATTAGTAAATGCTTTCAAGGTAAAGTCTTGTCCTTTTGGATACCGTAACCCATACTCCATGGTACCTTTTAGATATTTGAAAATAATTTTTACTGTTGTTACATGTATTTATTTGAAAGGTGACTGGAATCTAGACACCAATCCAACAACTTCGATCACATCTAGTCTTGTGGCTGTCACATAAAGCAAACCTCCAATCATGGATCTAAACATGGTATGATCAATTTCCAAAGATTCATCATCCTTACTTAACTTGCAACCGGTAACCATAGGAGTACCAACAGTTTTGGAATCTTCCATTTGAAACTTTTTCAACATATCTTTGATGTACTTAGTTTGAGAGAAGAAAATTCCTTTGTCTGTTTGGTAGAATTGCAATCCTAGGAAGAAAGTTAATTCACCCAACATTAACATTTCGAATTCTTTCTTCATTTATGAGGAAAAATATACACTTAGTATTTGAAGATTGCTTCCAAATATGATATCATCCACATAGACAACAACAATGATCATATATTTATCTTCAATGTTTAGGTAAAGATTACTTTCAGTGGCTCCTATTTTAAAACCTTGTTGTTTTAAGTAATTGTCTAGTCTTGAAAACCACACTCTTTGATCTTGTTTGAGACCATAGAGAGGATTCTTGTCATGTATCCATACCCCATCATCATGCGGAATTAAAATTTTCATCGAGAACCTTCATTGTTCATCAAGACATAGGGCATGGTTGTGAACCACATCTCAACATTTCCAACACTATCACGCTCCTTCCCATCTTCCACAAATCAATTCAACAATCTGCAAGGAAATATCTCAGAGGAGATCGAACAGCGGAGAGAAGTGTGATGGAAATCAACGATCGTAAACGATCCGACAGACTAGATCAAGATCAACAGTTCAGCTCACATGGGTGTAGACTGACTGGCAAGTGCCCTGTAAATGAAGGAATGTTGTAAAGGAGGTTTCAAGTTCAAATCTCACCCAGAATTATCCGTACCCCATGCTTGCGAGCTGTGTGGATGCACCTGGGGTTATAGTGGTAGCCGACAGGAATGGACCCCGTGTCACATGTGTACCAGAACCGCCCAGTTACCGATTCCCCCAGTACAAAAAAAAAAGATCAACGATTCAGAATTCAGACACAAAAATCAACAGTGTGTAAATCTTGAGTTGCGGGGTCAGAAGTTACAAAAATTGCAATCTCACTTATTGCATCCCGCACTAGAAATAGATCAATGGTGGAGAATCATCCCACAAGATCAACAGCAAAGAAACTTTGACTTGCAGGATTGGGAGTTATGGAAATTCGCGACACTGTGATCCTGCATCCCGCATCCCGCAAGTTGTGGAGAGGAATTTGCAGAAGGGAATATGCGGAAATCAAAATATGCTAAGCTGTATTCCACATCCTGTATCCCAAAAACCTGAAAAATTTGCGCAAGGAATATTTCTAGTAGAAACTCATCTTTTCCTCTGAATTCTTGGATCGATCGGATCACTCAGGCCACTACCGATCTATCTAATCTACCCTGCAACTTAGTTCGAAATGAATTGATGGAAAAACATACATAGATGCCTATAGTTGCAATTATTCAAAGGAACAATGCATCAATTCAATCACAGGAATATGCTTATCTCTTTCCATCAAGCAATTCGCAAAACAAGAAATACAATTGCAGAGAATAACATAATAACATAGACAAGAACACTTATATTTGAACAAAACTTATCCTGCAACCAGCTATGTTGCTGCAATGTTCAACCCAACAATAGGCCGGTGTGTCCTTTAGTCTCTCAGCAACACTGCCACCCCCGAGATGGGAATGATTTCCTCAAGGAATAAGGGAACACTAGAAGATTCATACATAGCCAGGGTGCAATAAAAATCAACAAGCGAACATAGTTGGGTTTATCAGGTTGTATGGGAAAACAGTTCGACATATGGGTTTCACATGCCACTCTTCCAAGCCATCTCATAGTTGGGTTTCACAGACTGTTCACAGTCAAGCCAATTGATGGGTCTATCATACTGTTCACAGTTAATCCATCTCACTATTGGGTTTATCAGGCTAACTAGCCAAGCCAGCATTCATAGTTGGGTTTATCAAATTGTCCAGCCAAAGGTTACTTACCAGATCAAGCACAACAAGACATAGCCAAGCCATCTTTCTAGTTGGGTTTATCAGGCCTCTAAGAAAATATGCAAGAAGAAATGCTAAGCTAGTGAGCTTGTATACAGAGCTAAGAACATCTTTACAATACCTATCTATCCTAGCTTCCCTACTTCCTACACACCCAACACAACGAAGTGTCCAGGTACACAAGGTACTCCCAAAAGACCGAAAACCTTGAGCAACCGCTTCACACAAATAGATCACAGGTCAACACACCAATGTTTATCACGTGGTTAAAACCCTCGAGAGGGAAACAATCCATGGCCCCAGCCAAATAGCTACTTGGAGCAATTTATTATGCAAAAGAAAGAAAGTTACATGAGCTTCTCATAATCGATCAACTAGCCAAGGACCCTCTATGCTCTTTAAATAGAGATCATAGACCAATCGGGTGTTAAGCCACGAATCAATGGTAGGTATGATCTAAGAGAAGTTGAACCATCAGATCAATCTATGTCTAGAACATATCGTGACCATCAAATTATAATATTTACAAATGCATACTAATGCATACTAAAGAAACACATTTTTACCTAACGGATATATTACACAAGTTGATCTTAACTAACTCCTAACTGTCTAAATATCCTAACATCCCCCCTTAAGAACAACTTGGGATAGGATTGAAGGATTTACATAAATGACACTATTAGGAGAAGGAAGGAGGCATTAGAGCCTATCCCCCCTTAAGGACACATTCCTGAACTCCTAACATAGACCGAAGTTTAGAAAAATTCGCTTCTGTAAGAGACTTGGTGAAGATGTCTGCAACTTGATCATCTGTAGGGCAATAGAGAACTTCAATAACACTATCATGCACAATATTTATGATGAAGTGCATGTGTATCTCAATGTGTTTGTTGCGTTGATGTAGAACTAGATCTTTGGCGAGCTTGATGGAACTTTGATTATCGCACCAAAGTGGAGTAGGCTGCTGCTGCTCGAATCCAAACTCTGAAAGGAACTATCAAAGCCATAAAGCTTCTTGACTAGCATTAACTGTGGCTCAATATTCTTCTTCTAGTGAAGAAAGATCAAGAGCTTGTTGTTTATTACAAGCCCAAATGATAGGTCCAGATCCCAGACTGAAAACATAACCTGCACTAGACTTTCGATCATCAGGATCGCCGGCCCAATCTAAATTAGTGAAACCAACCAAAAAAGGTTTCCCCGCTATACTGTAATGAATCCCAAACTGAATTGTACCTTGAATATATCGAAGTACTTTTTTGCTGCTTTCCAGTGACTTTCATGAGGAGTTTGCATATAACGGGAAACATGACCAACGGCAAAGGAAAGGTCAGGATAGGAATGAGTCAAGTATAAAAGAATATGAACAAGCTGACAATACAAGGTGGCATCTACTTCAGGGGAAGTACAAGTGGCAGAAATTTTGACTCCATACTGGAAGGGAGAAGGGGATGGTTTACAATCTTCCATGTGGAAGCGACAAATAAGGTCACAAGCATACTTAGACTGGGAAATAAAGATTCCTTCTTTGGTTTGCAAGACTTAGAGACCAAGAAAATAATGCAAATGTCCTAAGTCTGACATTTCAAAATTTTTCTTAAGACTAGATTTCACATGGATTATAAGTTTAGGTTCACTACCAGTAAGGATAAGATCATCAACATAAAGAGCAAGTATGATGAGATGGTTTCCTACTTTCTTGGTATAGACATTGGGGTCAGAATGGCATTTAGAAAAACCAGTGTCAAGGAGAAAGCTATCCATTTTGACATACCAAGCTCTAGGAGCTTGCTTAAGGCCATATAAGGATTTCTTAAGGAGACAGACAAGGCTAGAGTTATCCTCAAGGGAAAGAAGGTAGACTTGACATCCATTTGATGGACTTCCTAGTTATGTAAGGCTGCAAGGGAAAGAACAAAGAGGTTGGAGTTCATTTTTGCTACAGGGGCAAAGGTTTCATTGTAGTCAATCCCTTCAACTTGGGAAAAACCTTTGGCAACTAACCTTTCCTTAAGTCTTTCAACAGTTCCATCTGATGCATACTTAGTTCTGTAGACCCATTTACATCTGACAATTTTTCTTCCTTTTGGAAGGGGAACAAGATCCCAAGTATCGTTTGCCATTAAGGAATGATATTCTTCATCCATAGCTGCATCCCAATATGGATTTATTGAAGCTTTTGCAAAAGTTTCTGGATCATGATTCTTGGAAACTTGAGCCAAAAGAAAAGAGGCTCATTGAAACTGAGAACGTGTTCATCGTTGATCTCTAGGATCACCGGCAAGACCACCAGCTACTTAACATGTTGAACGGATCCATCGAGGACATACTGGTTCTGGTGCAATTGGAGGAACATGAGCAGGCGGAGGTGGATTTTCATCCTCACTGTCATCATCAGAAACTGGAGTTGGGAACTTGTCAAGGAAGCTAGAAGAAGAAGAAGAAGGCATAATCACTGAATCAGGCTCGCAGGCCAAAGATGTCACACCTGCCAAGTTAGGCTCGTAGGCCAAGAGATTTTCATCAAATTTAACATCTCTTCTAATGATTGTATCATGTGAATGGGGTTGAAGAATTATATAAGGCTTTTACATCTTTAGAATATCCAACAAATATGCACTTTTCACTTTTAGGCTACAATTCTTTCCGTTTTTCATCCAGAATGTGAGCCCATGCTTCACAACCAAACACACGAAAGTGACTTACATCTGGTTTAATTTTACTTCATGCTTCTTCCAGTGTTATACCTTGTAAAACATTAGTGGGTGTGTGATTAACTATGTAATTTGCACAATTTATGGCCTCAGCCAAATATTGAAGACTTAGTACCTTAGATTGGATCATACAATTAGCCATTTATTTTAATGTGCGGTTCTTTCGTTCAGCTACACCATTTTGTTGTGGCGTATATGGAACAGTGTGTTGTTGTTGGATTCCTTGTTTAGTGCAGAAAGTAGTGAACTTGTTGTTAACATATTCTCCTCCATTGTCAGATCTTAACTTAATAATTTGATGACCAGATTGTTTTTCAACAAGGGCCTTATAGACCAAGAACATGTTAAATACTTTGCTCTTAAGTTTTAGGAAGTAAACCCAAGTGCGTCTGGAGTAGTCATCAATGAACGTTAAGAAATATTTGAAGCCAGAAAAGGAAGCAGATGGAAGAGGGCCAAACAAGTCACTATTCACAAGCTCCAAGGGAACTAAGGCGTGCCAAGAGGCACGTTTGTCAAAACTGTCCCGATGATGTTTTTTGAGTACACAACTGAAACAAACACCATCCTCACAAGATACCAGTGCAAGACTAGTCACCATATTATCTTTACATAGTTGTTGCAATGAGCGATAATTTAAGTGACCAAATCACTCATGCCAAAGTTTGCTCAAGTTATCACTATGAGCAACAAAAACAGAAGGAAAAGGTGATGACCCAAAGTTGTTAAATATGTACAACCTGGTAATATCGTCAACAGTTCCAGTAGCAAGGACATTTTGAGGATTTTTAAAATCCTTGATTACAACTTGGTGAGGTGTAAACGTCATAGTTTTACCTTCACCTGAATGAGTAATTTGGTAGACTGATAACAAATTGCAGGAAATTTTTGGAACACGTAGTACATCATTAAAATGACCATTTTCTACTGGAACTGTTCCAAATTCTACAACACTTAGAGATTTATCATCACCAACAAATATTTGTTTGGTGTTACATTCATGCATAGTAGAAAATATGGATTTATCCTTAGCCATATGATAAGATGGTCCAAAATCAATGAGCCATTCAATTGAAGTAGAATAAGAAGATGCAGTATAAAAGTAACCAGAAGCACAAAGTGCATGTCCATGAGAGGTATATTTTGAAGATGAATCTAGGGTGATGTGGTGCTTCTTCATTGCTGCTTCGAAGGCTGCCATCTTCTTAAAACACTTAGATTCATCATGATTATCTTTCCCATAAAAATTGCAATGACGCTCAGTCTTCTTTCCTTTTTGCTTGGATCCTTTGTCATTTTTTAAAGAAGGATCTAACTGAGAAGGTTTGGGACCCTTGTTGTTTTGATTATTATTGTGAAAATTTTGTTTCTTGGGAGGCTTGGACTTTTCTTTTTGGTGGGACAATAAGGCTTTCCCAAATGTATCTGCATTGTTAATTATTCCAAGATGAATGAGCTTATCTTTCTCTCTAATTAAGGAATCAAAAAATGATTCAAGGCTAGGATCTTGATAGCTAGTTGCAGTCAAGGATTCTTTCATGGAGCAGAATGTAGATACAAAAACAGAATATGCAGGTCCAAGTTTTGAAAGAATATGATAAATACATTGTTTGTCTTCTTTCTTAATCTTTCCTTCTGCACATAATAGTCTAAGAGTTTTATAATTGGATAAATAGTCTTAAATGCATGAAAAATCATTTGGATTCAAGGAAAGCAACTCATTCTCAAGTTGATGACCTCGAATTTCATTGTGTTTACCAAACATAGATTCCAACTTTTCCCAAGTGAGATTAGGTTCATCAATTCAAGATATGTGGAATTGCAAATCAGTAGAGATTGATATCCCAATCAATCCATGAGCTTCATCACATCTATTTGCCCATTTAATTTTCTTATCATCATCAGTGGGTTCTGTTTCTTTCCTTGAGGTTATCCTGAAAAGTCCCCTGCTTCGTAGAACATCATCCATATGAGATTTCCATGAGAAATAGTTAGAACTTCTAAGTATAATATCACAAGGGGTGGCCATACTATAAAATAATGGTTGAAATAATAGAAACTAACTATCTAGATGCAAAGCGCTTGAAAAAATATGTGGTTAAAAAAAAACGGCACTTAAAACTGATTCTGGATGATGAAGTTATGCTTGATCAAAGAAAAAGTTGAAGATGTCATGAATAGTGACATGGAAGATACTAACTTGACCAACTAAAAAAAGAATCCCCCTCTTCCCAAGATCATCCTTTGACAATCACTTTTACAATAAAGTTGCTTTGAAGTGAATCACTTTTGTAGAATAAGTGATGTTCACTTTTACAATAATGTGACTTTTAAATAGTGCGGCAATAAATTAAAAGACTTAAGTGACTCACTTTTATTTTATTTTATTTATTTGAGATGCACTTTTACAATATAGTAACTTGAAAATATAAATTGCATGCACTAAAAAGTAGCTTAATAAGACTTGAACTCAAGACCTATTAAGTAATAAAGCAACTTTGGACCAAGTGAGCTATGTTTAAAAGGTATGTAAAATAATGGAAAGAGGAAGGGGGGCTTTTTTTTTGTAACTCTTCTCTCTCTTTCTCCGTGCTTGCTTTCTTTTCCTGCAAATCACAAAAAAAAAATCCACATAATGGGGTTAGATCTTGGTTAGCTTACCTGAGAAGTCTACGTTTTCAAGTTTTCTCGTTGTTTCTGATTTGTCGGGGTCGCACAAGGTGCACGACAAAGAGCATGCGTAGCCGACAAGACAAGAAAAAAAACTTTCTCTTGTTGTTTCTGATTCACCATGATCGCGCAAGGTGCACGGCAAAGAGCATACACAGTCAAGGAAGGCAATAGTCTGAGACTAAAAAAAATGATATAATAATAAACTGATAAAATATGAGATATTTACAAAAAACAAATACGTCACTGTAACATTATACCTTCAGATTTGCCGAAATGGGTGTTTTTGGAGCAAACGGAAATGGTTTTTAGTGAAATGAAAACTATTTTCCAATGGAAACATCACTCTGGATGCAATGGAACAGTTCCCACAAGCCACAAATGCATAAAAAATCTAGAACCAGAAACCCTTTCAAAGTTTCGGCAACACCAGTTCTAGATCTTGATCAAAACCGAAAGCCGCTCTTCATAAAAGCTCTGATACCATGTTCAGGTACAAAGGGTACTCCCAAAAGACTGAACACCTTGAGAAACTGCTTCACATAAATAGATCACAGATCAACACACCGATTTTTGTCATGTGGTTAAAACCCTCGAGAGGGAAGCAGTCCGCGGCCCCAGCCAAATAGCTACTTGGAGCAATTTATTATGCAAAAGAAAGAAAGTTACATGAGCTTCTCATAATTGATCAACCAGCTAAGGACCCTCTATGCTCTTTAAATAGAGATCATAGACCAATCGGGAGTTAAACCATGGATCAATGGTAGGTATGATCTAAGAGAAGTTGAACCGTCGGATCATTCTATGTCTAGAACATATCGTGACTGTTGGATTAGAATATTTACAAATGCATACTAATACGTACTAAAGAAACACACTTTTATGTAACGAATATATTACACAAGTTGATCTTAACTAACTCCTAAGTGTCTAAATATCCTAACATTCTCTACTCCATAGTCCCTCAGGCTACACCTTTCCTTCCAGTGCTCTTCAGGATGTGCATAGTAGGTTTACCAGCCACTCTTATCTTATTGTGAGGTTCCACACTAGGTTTATTAAACACATTCTACGTCTCCCCCATTCCTAAGTCTTGTACATAGCTCAGACCCGAACCAAGGTGCACAACGAAACAACCACAGGGAGACTCTATAGCACAAGTTTACTTTGTAGTAACAAGGTATCATACAACACTGCAATGCAACAATCATATTCTTTCCAAGGAAAAGACACTCGCAGAATGAGAAGGATACACAGGTAGAGCTCTGCTTCTACCACAATGTCACTAAAAACACATAGAACACGAAGGATACTCAGATAGAGCTCCACTTCTACCCCAATGTTGCTAAACACTCGCAGAACGTGAAGGATACACACAGGAAGAGCTCAACTATTAAAGAGCTTCACATGAATGGAGAATGGAGATGGATCCTGAGCCAGAATGTCCAGCAGCTCTCAAAATCATGAAATTAAGTCCCCCAAAATGTGAATTCTTGGGTCAAAATTGGCATACGGTTTTGGTGTTTCTTGTCCATGCAAGTAAAACACGATATCCAAAAGTTGGGTGCTCTTCCCAATTCGAAATTTCCCATCCTCTTCCCTTCCAAGTAATAACTTCCTCAACCACCTTCTTGCAGAATAAATGGTTGGGAAGAGAAGACAAGAAGGAGGGTATTTTGATAGTTCTGATGGGTTCTCCCCATGCCACATGGATTTTCCCCAAACAAGCTCAAGGTTAACATTCCTAGGCCCTCATCCTTTGGAAAATCATGCCCCCATATCATTATTCATTTCATTGACATAGCTGGTTGTGGGTTTTCATTATATTGCATATTTACATGATGTTTACAAATGTGCTTGGCTTAGCACAGAAAGCATAGGCATAAACCATGATCACCTATATACCAAACATCAATCAATGACAGGGCCTTGGCCTTGAGCTCCTTGTCATGATTCAATATAATATTTACATCATATACATTAATGCAATGGGGTCAAAAATGAGGTGTTACATTCCTCTTCCCCTTCAATAGCATTGTCCTAAGTGCCTACAAAATTTGAACAAAATGCCACACTGGAATCGCCTTAGTGTTCCACAGATTTGAACAAAAATGGATGTGCCAATCGTATGGCATCCTCCATCTCCCATGTAGCCTCTTCAGGACCGTAGTGCTCCCATTGAACATTTACCTGTCCTATGGCTCAGTTCCAGAGCATGGTGACCTTTTTGTCGAGGATGCTCATTGGCTCGATTTGGAACTCTCCCTCGAGTTCCACCTGAATCACATCCCAATTTATCACATGGTTAGGGCCATGTATATATTTCTTAAGAAAAGAAACCTGAAAAACATTATGAGCCCTAGTGCTAGCAGGAAATGAAAGTCTATATGCAAATGGCCCTATTCTTTCAAGCATTTCAAATGGCCCACAATATTTGGGTGATAGCTTGGAATAACTCCCAAGCTTAAAGGAAATCTTCTTTTCCCTCACTATCAGGTAAACATGATCCCCAGTATTGAATTCTTTGTTCACCCTGTGCTTATTAGCAGGGATTTTCTTCTTGTCTTGGGTTTCTTTCAGATTCTGCTTGATCTCTACAGCCTCTTGATCCATCTCCCTGAGAAATTGTGGACCAAGCACAACCCTGTTCACTAGATTATTCCAAGTCACTAGTGTCCTACACCTCCTGCCATACAAAGCTTCATATGGACTCATCCCCAAGGATTCTTGTTGTCATTTATGATAAGCAAACTCTAACAAGTGTAAATAATATTCCCACTTGGTTGGTTTTTTCAACACATACATGTGATGCATGTCTTCCAGCACTTGATTTACCTTCTCTATCTACCCATCAGTCTAAGGATGGTAAGTAGTGCTGAATTTCAGCTTTGTACCCAAATCCGCAAACAAACCCTTCCAAAAATTGGAAGTGAACTTGACATCTCTGTCAGAGACTATTGCCTTAGGAAATCCATGCAATTTGAAAATCTCCTTCATGAAGATCTTTACAATGTCATCATACTTATGCGTAGACTTAACCAATATAAAATGTGCTACCTTCGTCAACTTGTCCACCACAACCATGATGGAATCATGTTGTCTCCAAGTTATTGGAAATCCTATAATAAAATCCATGGAAATAATTTCCCATTTCCATTCTCGAACTGGCAAAGGATGCAACAAACTTGCAGGGTGTTGATCCTCAACCTTTAACCGCTGACATTTCATGCATCTGGAAATGTATTCAGCCATGTCCTTTTTCATACTTGGACAAAAGTACTGCTTTCTGGCTGTAGCAATTGTCTTTTGGTATCTTGGGTGAGTAGATTATGGAGCTTGATGGATATTGTCCATAACAACTCTCCTCAAATATTCTACATTTGGAATGTAGAATCCGTTCTTATAAGTAAGAAGTCCATCTTCTTCCAACTTATATCCCTCATACCTCTTCTCAAGACCTTGCTACTACAATTTCTCCTTAATCTGCACATACAATTCATCTCCAGCAGTATGATTAACAATCTGCTGCCTCAAATCTGGTTGGAAAATACTAAGAGATGCCACATGAATTTCCTGCACCTTTCTACTGAGTGCATCAACTACCTTATTCTCATTTCCTTTTATGTGCTTGATTTAAAAATCAGACTCACATAAAAACTCCACCAATCTAGCTTTCCTAGCATTTAGATCAGTCTAATCAAATAAATACTTAGACCGCAATGGTCTATCCTTAACTCAGATCTTCTGCCCATCAAGTAATGCCTCCACATCTTGAGAGCATGTACTATGGCTGCAAGTTTCAGATCATGAGTAGCATAGTTGTTCTCATGATCCTTAAATTTTATTGACTCATAACATATAACGTGGTTGTCTTGCATAAGGACTCCTCCAATCCCTTTATTACATGCATCAGTACACACCACAAAAATTTTCATTGGTAGAGAATATTCTTCAACTTCCAAAAGCTTTCTTCACACCTCCGTGTCAATTCAAACTTTATGTCCTTCTTTTGCAAAGAAGTAATGGCACGTGCAACCTTGGAAATCCTTTAATGAATCTCTTGTAGTTTCCTGCAAGTCCCATAAAAGATCTTACATCTGTCACATTTCTTGGAGTATGCCAATTCATAATGGCTTCTATCTTTTCAGGATCCACAGGTATACCTTCTTCTGAGATAATGAGACCCAAATACTGAATTCTATCTCTACAAAAGTCACACTTGCTCAACTCTTCATATAGTTTATTTTTCCTAAGCAATTGTAATGTCAATATCAAATGCTCTTCATCTTCTTCCTCATTCTTAGAATAAACAAGAATTTCATCAAGGAGAAAAAGAACAAACTTGTCCAAATACCTACTAAAGACTCTGTTCATAAGGCACATAAATGTAGCTCGTGCATTCGTGAGACCAAATGGTACCACTACAAACTCATAATTTCCATACCTTGTTTAGAAGGTTGTCTTATGAGAGTCTTCATCCTTGATTCTCACCTGATGGTAACCTGACCTCATGTCAATCATCGAAAATATCCTTTCTCATCTCATTTGATCAAAGAGGTCATCAATCCTAGGCAAATGATACTTGTTCTTTACTGGAACGTTGTTCAATTGTCTGTAATCAATACACAACCTAAGTGTACCATCCTTCTTATTTACAAACAAAACTGGTGCTCCCCATGGAGACAAACTCAGCCTAATATACTCCTTCTCCAACAACTCTTGCAGTTGCATATTAAACTCTAGAATTTCTGGTGTACTCATTATGTCGGGTGTCTTGGACATTGGTGCATCTCCTAGCACAAGTTCAATGGTGAAATAAATGTCCCTTTTTGGAGGAAGCCCTAGAATCTCGTCAAGAAACACGTCTAGGAATTCCTGCAATGCTTGAAAATCCTCCAACCTAGGAGTTTCACTCTCTGGTGCCTCCAAAATATGAGCTGCATATAACTAGCAACCTTTCCTACAAAACTTCTTCAGCTACATTGTGGAAACTTGTCTCGAATAAGTCACCTTTGGAATGCCTTTCACAATCCTTAAGTTGCCTTCTTCATCTGGGCACTCAAAAGCCTTGTTATAACAATCAAGCTTTACTCTGTGAGCTTCTAACCAATCCATTCCAATGAGGAAATCATAGGAACCAATGGGTAGAACATTCAGATCTACACAAGTGGCCAATCCATTCATCTCTAATGGACACTTCTCCATCACTTGACTAACCTTTCTCTTAGTTCTAGTAGCTAGTTGAACTAACCAAGATTTGTTATGCTTTACTTTCTTAAAGGCACAAATCTCCACTACTCTAGGAGTAATGTAATTGTGAGTAGAACTAGGGTCAATCAGAATAGAAATAGATTGCTCAGCAATCTTACCTGCAACTTCAACCACCATAGACTGGTGATCTTCCTGGATGTCCTCCAATGCTACATAGATCCTAGGGATGACCCTTGCTACTTGACCCATTGTTTCTGATTCTTGAAGGTTGTAAGCTAGCCTTGCACTCTCATTCTCAAGTGGATAATTCCTGCACATGTGGGGTCCTCGACATATCCAACATTGCAATGGTTCTTTGATCTGCTATGGATCTCTTGGCCTTTCTCTTGTCACTCTAGTTGGATGCTTTCTAGCTTGGGATGACTGCCTCTGCTGATTCCTAAAACTATAAGGTTTGAAACCTTTCTTCCTTTGGTCACACTTCTCATTCTTCTTGTTTTTCCATGTCTTATGATAATCAGGTTTTCCTTTTCTTTTCTCATAGCAATACTTAGAATTCCTAATTTCTTCTTCAAGAGTTCTAGGTTCATAAAAATCGATTATGTCTTTGTAATGCTGAGGCAACCCACTCAGGAAACACTGGATCTTCACATTTTCATCTTTGATGTACCTGACATATCTCAATAGTTCTAGGAACCTATTTGCATACTCTTCCATGGTCTGTTGTCCCAATATTGGTTCATGGAATTCATTGATCTTATCATCATAGTACCTGTCAGAGAGATATTTCTACTTGAAATACTTTTGGAACCATTTCCACTTAAGTATTCTTTCACTAATCCTTCTTACTTGCTTGAAGTGCTACAACCAAATGGATGCCCTTCCATTCAAACTTATTATGGTAACCCTTTCCTTCATGTTCACTGAATAATCCTAAACTTGGAAGTAATTCTTTATTCCAAGAATCCAAGCTTCAGCTTCTTCTCCAGTCTTCAACTTGCAATCAAACATAGGAGATTTATCCTTCTGAAATTCATCCCGAGAGTGATCCATAGGGTGGCTCTTTCTCTCTCCCTTGTGAGAGTAAGATCTTGAATCCCCACTTGATTCTTCTGAGTCAGATGATTTACTAGCAGTCCTTCTTCTTCTTCTGGTACTTCTCTTACTACCTCCAGGTTTTACTATACCCTGTCCAGAGTTCATCTTTCTTTGTAAGTCCGTCAAACTCTGCAACATAGCAGCATTCAACTGATGCTCCTCTTCTTGAGCTTTAATCAGGCTCTTTATAGTAGTTGCAATATATGGCAGTGTCTCTTGAAATATCCTTCCATTAGACTCTATTTCATCATTTCCAACTCAGATATTTTCCCCCATGGCATCTCACGCACACTTGTAGGAATCCCGAGCATCATATCCATCATGGGTTCTTAGGGATGAACCACCAATTACTTTTCCAAAATATACTATGACTCTGCAAACATGTTATCAACACCATTTGTTAGATAAATAGTAATTCAAACTCAAAACCATTTACTTACTGTCAACTGGCCTATCTAGGCCCAATGCTGCACCCGACAGCTCTCGTTACCTAATTCTTGGCCTGTCTAGGACCAATGCTACAACCCGCAGCTCTGATACCACGTTGTCACATACCCATACCCCATCATCATGCAGAATTATAATTTTCATCGAGAACCTTCACTAATAATCGAAACACAGGGCATGATCATGAACCACATCTAAACATTTCCAACACTATCACACTTCCTCCCATCTTCCACAGATAAGTTCAACAATATACAAGGAAATATCTCAGAGGATATCGGATGATGGAGAGAAGCGCGATGGAAATCAATAATCGTAAACAATGCCATAGACTAGATCTAGATCAATGGTTAAGAATTAACCCGCAAAAATCAACGGTGCAGAAAGCCAGAGTTGCAGGGTCAGAAGTTACAAAAATTGTGATCTCACTTCCTGCATCCTGCATCAAAAATAGATCAACGATGGAGATTCATCCCATGAGATCAATGGCATGGAAACTTTGAATTGCGGGATTGGTAGTTATGGAAATTCGCAACACCACCATCCCACATCCCACATCCTGCAAGTTAGAGAAAGGAATTTGCGGAAGGGAATCTATGAAAAAAAAATATTCTACGTGGTATTTCGCATTTTGCATCCCATAAACCTAAAAAATTTGCGCAAAGGAATATTTCTAGAAGAAACTCAGCTTTTCTACTGAGTTATTGCATCGATCTGATCTCTCAAGCCAATACCGATATGGCCAATCTACCCTGCAACTTAGTTCAAAATGTCTTGATGGAAAAACATAGATGGATGGTTATACTTGTAGTTATTCAAAGGAATAATGCATCAATTCAATCACAACAATATGTTCATCTCATTCCATCAAACAATTTACAAAACAAGAAATACAATTGCAGAGAATAACATAATAACATAGACAAGAACACTTATCTTTGAACAAAACTTGTCCCACAATCAGCTATGTCACTGCAATGTTCCACCCAACCATAGGCCAATGTGCTCCTTAGTCTCTCAGCAACACTGCCACCCTCGAGATGGGCATGATTTCCTCAAGGAATAAGGGAACACTACTAGACTCATACATAGCCAAGGTGCAATAACACTCAGCCAAGCCAACATAATTTGGTTTATCAGGCTATATGGGAAAACATCCCAACATATGGGTTTCACAAGCCACTCTTCCAAGCCATCTCACATTTGGGTTTCACAGACTGTTCACAATCAAGCCAACATTCACCTTTAAGGACCATTCAAGCCAACAGATGTGTTTATCAGACTGATCACTGTCAATCCATCTCACTACTAGGTTTATCAGGATAACTAGCCAAGCCAGCAGTCATAGTTAGGTTTATGAGACTGTCCAACCAAAGGTTACTTACCAAGTCAAGGACAACAAGACACAGCCAAGCCAACAGATAAGTTTATCAAACTACCACCCAATCCATCCTTCTAGTTGGGTTTATCAGGCCTCTAAGGAAATGGATAGGAAGAAATGATAATCTAGTGAGATATTCTACATAGCTAAGAACACCTTCACAAGACCTATCTGGCATGGCTTCCCTACTTCCTACACACCCAACACAAGGAAGTTTCCCCTTCTCTGCTCGACAGTCCCTTAGGCTACACCTTCCCTTCCAATGCTCTTTAGGATGTGCATAGTAAGTTTACTAGCCACTCGTATCTTATTGCGAGGTTCCACACTAGGTTTATCAAGCACATTCTACGTCTCCCACTTTCCTAAGTCTTGTACATAGCTCAGACCTGAACCAGGGTGCACAACACAACAACCACAAGGAGACTGTACAGCACAGGTTTACTCTAGAACATGAGTAACAGGATATCATATACTCTATAGTCTCATACAAAACTGCAACGCAGCAATCACAGTCTTTCCAAGGAAAATACACTCACAGAACATGAAGGATACACAGGTAGAGCTCCGCTACTACCACAATGTCACTAAACACACGTAGAACATGAAGGATACACATGTAGAGCTCCTATCCTACCACAATGTCAATAAACACTTCCAGAACACGAAGGATACACACAGGAAGAGCTCAGCAACTAAAAATATTATGGTAAATGGAGAATGGATATGGATCCTGAGCTAGAATGTCCCACAACTCTCAAAATTGTAAGAGTAAATCCCCCAAAATGTGAATTCATGGGTGAACACTAGCATACAGTTCTAGTGTTTCTTGTCCATGCAAGTAAAACACGATATCCCAAAACTAGAGGCTCTGCCCAATTCTAAATTTCACATACTCTTTCCTTCCAAGCAATAACTACCTCAACCACCTTCTGGTAGAATAAATGGTTCGGAAGAGAAGACAAGAAAAAGGGTAGTTTGACAGTTCTGATGGGTTCTCCCCATGACAAATGGATTTTCCCCAAACAGGCTCAAGGTTAACATTCCCACCCCCTCATGCTTAGGAAAAGCAATCCCCCATCTCATATCCACTGCATTGACATAGTTGGATATGGGTTTTCATTATATTGCAAATTTACATGATGTTTACAAATGTGCTTGACTTAGCATAGAAACCATAGGCATCAACCATGATTGCCTATATACCAAACATCAATCAATGACAGGGCCTTGGCCTTGAGCTCCTTGTCATGATTCGATATAATATTTACATCATATACATTAATTCAATGGGGTCAAAACTAGGGTGTTACATTCCCCTTGGCCTTCAATAGCACTGTCCTCAATGCTTACAAAATTTGAGCAAAATGATACATTAGCATCGCCTCAGTGTTCCACAAATTTGAACAAAAATGGATGTGCCAATCACATGGAGTCCTCCAGCTTTCATGTAGCCTCTTCAGGACCGTAGTGCTCCAATTGCACCTTTACCTATCCTATGGCTTGGTTTCGGAGCATGGTGAACTTCCTGTCGAGGATGCACATTGTCGTGATTCAAAACTCTCCATCGGGCTCCACCTAAATCACATCCCAATTTATCACATGGTTAGGTTCAGGTATATATTTCTTAAGCAAAAAAACATGGAAAACATTATGAGCCCTAGTGCTAGCAAACATTACAAGTCGATATGCAACTGGCCTTATTATTTCAAGCACTTCAAACAGCCCACAATATCTTGTGGACATATTGGCACAACTCCCAAGCTTCAAGGAACTCTTATTTTCCCTTACTCTAAGGTAAACATGATCCCCAATACTGAATTATCTTTTAACCCTATGCTTATCAGCATATATTTTCTGCCTGTCTTGGGTTGATTTTAGATTATGACTGATCTTTAGAACCTCTTGCTCCATCTCCCTTAGCAATTTTGGACCAAGCACAACCTTGTTCACTGGATTATCCCATGTCACTGGTGTCCTACACCTCATGCCATACAAAGCTTCTTATGGACTCATCCCCAAGGATCCTTGCTGTCCATTATTATAAGCAAACTCTACCAAGTGTAAATAATCATCCCACTTGGTTGGTTTGTCCACAAATACATGCAAAGCATGTCTTCCAACACTTGATTTACCCTCTCTGTCTACCCATCAGTCTGAGGATGGTAAGCCATGCTGAAGTTCAGCTTTGTACCCAAATCCGAAAACAACCCCTTCCAGAAATTGGAAGTGAACTTGACATCTCTGTTAGAGATTATTTCCTTAGGCAATCAATGCAATTTGAAAATATCCTTAATGAATATCTTTGCAATATCATCCGTCTTATACATAGACTTAACCGGTATAAAATTTGCTACCTTCATCAACTTGTCCACCACAACCATGATGGAATCATGTTGTCTCCAAGTCATTGGCAATCCTGTAATAAAATCCATGGAAATAATTTCCTATTTCCATTCTAGAATAGGTAAACGCTACAACAAACCCACAGGGTTTTGATGCTCAACCTTTACCTGCTGACATTTCATGCATCTGAAAATGTATTCAGCCGGGTCCCTTTTCATACATGGCCAAAAGTACTACCTTTTGGCTATAGCAATTGTCTTTTGGTATCCTAGGTGACCAGAGTATGGATCTTGATGGATCTTGTACATAACAACTCTCCTCAAATCTGCTACATTTGGAATGTAGACTCTATTCTTATAAGTAAGAAGTCCATCTTCTTCCAACTTACATCCCTCATACCTCTTATCAAGACCTTGTTGCTGCAATTTGTCCTTAATCTGCACATACAATTCATCTATAACAATATGATTAACAATCTGTTACCTCAAATCTGGTTGGAAAATACTAAGAGATGCCACATGCATTTCCTGCACCTTTCTACGAAGTGCACCAGCTACCTTATTCTATTTTCCTTTTATGTGCTTTATTTCAAAATCAAACTCACATAAAAACTACAGCCATATAGCTTTCCTAGCATTTAGAGAAGGGTGATGAAATAAATACTTTAGATGGCAATGGCATGTCCTTAACTCACATCTTCTGCCCATCAAGTAATGCCTCCACATCTTGAGAGCATGTACTATGGCTGCAAGTTCCAGATCATGAGTAGCATAGTTCTTCTCATGATCCTTCAATTTTCTTGACTCATAATATATAATGTGGTTGTGTTGCATAACGAATCCTCCAAGCCCTTGATCACATGCATCAGTACAAACAGCCAAATCTTCCGATGGGTCTGTAACTTTCAAAACAGGTGCACTGATGAGAATATTTTTCAACTTACGAAAGCTTTCTTCACACCTACCTATCCATTCAAACTTTATTCCCTTCTTTTGCGAAGAAGTAATGGCATGTGCAAGCTTGGATAATCCTTCAATGAATCTCCTGTAGTATCCTACAAGTCCCATAAAATATCTTACATCTGTCACATTTCTTGGAGTGCGCCAATTCATAATGGCTTCTATCTTCTCAGGATCCATAGATATACCTTCTTCTGAGATAATGTGACCTAAATATTGAATTCTATCTCTATAGAAGTCACACTTGCTTAGCTCTACATATAGTTGATGTTTCCTAAGCAATTGTAATGTCAATGTCAAATGCTCTTCATGTTCTTCCTCATTCTTAGAATAAACAAGAATGTCATCAAGGAAAACAAGAACAAACTTTTCCAAATACCTGTTGAAGACACTATTCATAAGGCACATAAATGTAGCTGGTGCATTTGTGAGACCAAATGGTACCACTAAAAACTCATAATGTCCATACCTTGTTTTGAAGGTTGTCTTAGGAGTGTCTTCATCCTTGATTCTCACCTGATGGGAACCCAACCTCAAGTCAATCTTGGAAAATACCCTTTCTCCTCTCATTTGATCAAACAGGTCATCAATCCTAGGCAAATGATACTTGTTCTTTTCTGTAACTTTGTTCAATTTTCTGTAATCAATACACAACCTAAGTGTACCATCTTTCTTCTTTACAAATAGAACTAGTGCTCCCCATAGAGACAAACTCAGGCTAATATACTCCTTCTCCAACAACTCTTACAGTCGCATCTTAAACTCTAGCATTTTTGGTGTACTCATTCT
Source organism: Pseudotsuga menziesii (assembly GCA_001517045.1). Taxonomy (NCBI): domain Eukaryota; kingdom Viridiplantae; phylum Streptophyta; class Pinopsida; order Pinales; family Pinaceae; genus Pseudotsuga; species Pseudotsuga menziesii. The sequence continues at coordinate 100,032 of LPNX010062764.1, read as the reverse complement.
GTCGGGTATCTTGGACATTGGTGCATCTCCTAGCACAAGTTCAATGGTGAAATAAATGTCCCTTTTTGGAGGATTCCCTAGAATCTCATTAGGAAACACATCCAGGAATTCCTGCAATGCCTGAAAATCCTCCAACCTAGGAGTTTCACTCTCTGGTGCCTCCAAAATATGAGCTGCATATAACTAGCAACCTTTCCTATAGAACTTCTTCAACTACATTGTGGAGACCTATCTCATAGAAATCACCTTTGGAGTTCCTTTCACAATCCTTAAGTTGCCTTCTTCATCCTGTTGAAATATTGTAACTTCAAAGAATATTCTATATGTATATTTTGCTGTCCCCGACGGTCCTATGGGAGAACCACTTGTATTATCTTTGTACCCCGATGCTTCTAATCGGAAGAACTAATAAGAGTCATGAGGTAGTCCCCTCTAATTGTAAAGGTGGGTCATTAGCACCCTAGTGTGGTTACTTGAGCCTACATGTGTAACTAGAGCCTACATGATTAACTTGAGCCTACATGTCGGATGAGTTAATTAAAGTGAAGAGATGAATATAAATAGAGGTGTGGTGCTCCTCATTTGGAACACACACTCTCACTTGTGTAGCACATTAGTGGAGAAGAGAAGTAGCTGGAGAAGGAGGAGGATCAGGATTTGATCTCCTTGCTAGTTTTATCTTTTATCTTTTTGGGGCATCTATATTGACGAAGATTTTGTTGGGTTTTTCCCTTTAGGGTTTTTTTAGGATAAATCTTTGAGTTCCTTTTGTATGGTTGTGCTTGTCTATCTTTCAGTCATCCTGTTTATATGCTTTTCTTATGAAAATGAAATGAAATACTGATGTCTGAGGTAAGCATATGAAAAATTAACATGGTATTAGAGCCACCCTAAAAGAAGACATTATGTAGCTATAGAATCTAGGGATTCTTAATTTTTGGGTCTCTATCCACAATCGATCAGCAAAAGAAGGCTAGACTGTCTCTCCATTGAAGGGCATATCTTTCTGTCGAAGCGGAAAGCGATTCCAAGCATTTTCAGTTTTGGTGCGGATAATTAGGGATTTCCATAGAAGAGGAATTTTTTAGTAAGCCCAGAATAGGATTGTTCTCCTCATCAAAATCGAATTTTAGAGACCTAGATCAATAAATTTGGTTGGGTGAAACTTCGGGAAAGTCAAACCCTAGTTTGACCTTGAGCTAGAAAAAGCCTAAATACTAAAACTGCTACGTTTGGGTACATTTGCTATATCCTGATATTGGAAAAGTATCAGGAGTTAAAAATTTCATATTCCAAAGACAAAATCCTTATTTAAACTGTGTCCAAAATTCAGCATCATATTCTTTATATTCTGGGCGATATGATCCCTCCACGTTATGGTTCCAGACTCTTCCATAATTCATCCCTAAACAGGACACCTTGGGAGGATTGCTGTAGAGTGGGATACGTAGGTCCAAATGGAATTCCTAAATATTTTCCAGAAATATCATGGACTGTACTTTTTGTGGTCCAAATTTCCAAACCTGAGGATGAACCAGTGACATGTGGCATTCCGTACAACTTCATTCTTCTGAACAGTCCTGTAACAGGTCACCTTGGGAAAATGATCATAAATACCAATTGGTTAAACCAATTCTAATGAAACCTATGTTGTTGGATCAAGTACATTGGAGGTTACCTCATTGAGAAATTTCAGACATATAGCAGTAGTAATTTCGGAGATATCACAAAAAACGTAACAGGCATTTCTGCAGAAGAAATTGCAAAACTAGGTCTTCCTGTTCCAGGAGCTTCCCTCCACTGTTTTCAGAAAAGGAGTACATTTGACATCTCCATTTGAAGAGATATATATTTATATCCAATCAAATCTGAAATATTTTAAGTTTTGAAAATTAGGGTTTCTCTAACAAACCCTAGATCAGCCAACTCCGAAAGCAGGACGGACACCTCAAATCGATAAGATCTAATCTTTTGCTATTTGCATTTGAGGTTCTCATTTCAAAGTGATCTATCACATTATCTTGATGATAAGCTTGGTGAAGTTGATAAATTCCAAGAATAGAAGTATTTGATCTCTCTGAATAAAATGAATTGGACACCTACATGAGTAGAGAGATTCCAGTTCTAGAGGAAGATGAGCCTCAAAGCCTTACACTAGAAGAACTTAATCAAGGCCAAGAAGATCATTGTTGATTCAACCACGGATCAACTTGTACCACAAGTGTCTTCCCTAAAGACATAGAAGATGTTTTTTTCCTTGATCAAGCTATTTGAAGATAAGAACTTAAATCAAAATATGGCTTTGAGAAAACAGCTAAAGAATGTGAAGATCCAGAATGTAGAACATCTTGAAGCGGTAGAAGAAGAGGCGGAGAATGCAGAAGTGGTGATAGCAAGGATCATAGAATTCATTCATTCAAGGAATGAAGTAATTAATTTCAATAGACTCTGGGAAGAAGAATAAAAAGCTTGTCTCATATGAAGAGAAGAAGAAATATGGGAGCAATTGAAGATCAAGCTCTCACCATTGAAAGAAGATCCCTCAAGCAATGAGGGTTATGAAGAACTCAATTATTGAAGGACCTCTTATCCATATTATCATTTGGATAAGAAATGATGATGTCATGAATGAAAAAAAAGATGATGAAGTAGAAATGATCATAACAGAGTCTACCCATGAAACAAATAAAGATAAGTATTCAATTGTCATTGTTTTGTAATATTTAGTTGATGTATTATGCATGATAGATTGCTTGCATTAATACTACTAATATGCATGTGATGGGTAAGTAGCTCATGGCGCTATACAACTCTCCATTTCTACTTATCTAGAATGAAACCTCTTTGCTGACATATTGGATTAGTGCACAATATCAATAATGTCATGATAGAGATGGAAGGCATCTAGAAAGTTTCTGTGAGATATGGATGAATGCTGTATTGGCTAAATAGTTGCATGATGCATAAGAATTTGTCGTTATGCATATGTTTTATGAAATAGTTATAACCATGCAGCTGGTGCATTTGAATTGTAGGAAAGGTCCCGTACAACCTCCTACAAGAAGGATGAGACTTGTTCTGAAGAAAAAGTGATGACAATTCAAGATTCACTGCAATAAAATCTAAAGCTCCCAGGGTCAGAGACACCATGACGAAAGAAAGAGCTTCAGAGAGCAGTAGATCCACCTCAAAGGATGAATACCACCATGGGTACGAGAGATAACTCAAGATGAAGAAAAGAATGCTATGAAAGAAGATATGATCAAAGAATAATAGTTGATCATGGGGAATGATGTATACGATATGATTTCGAGACATAAAGGGAAGTACATAGCATCCTCCATATGGATCTACAAGAACAAGTGTACAAAGCAAGGTTCATGATTTGCCTTAGAAAGAATAGACCATGACATGACATACTCTATTGACCAATATATATCAAGCATAGAACCACCTGTATAGAATGAAGAGGGAAGATGATACTCCACTCCAGGGGGAGTGACTACAGAAGATATCTAAGTTCAACATGGTACGACATGATGGATAGCTTCATGATGGATCAAGACTTTACCAAGAGTAAAGTGGGTTCCAACCTTCAAGGTTGAATGCAGAAGACTAGGATATGTTGATGACCTAACAAGACGAACTCATGGAAGATGTTATGATGAAAGAATACTAGAATGATGTTTGGGATATAGTACTCAAACCAGAAAGAAAGAATGTGGTATCTTCCAAATGGATTCGCAAGATAAAATATGTTGCTGATAGAAGTAAGGAAAGACTTGTGGCTAGAGGTTTCTATCAGAAAGAGGGAATTAATTCTGAAGAGACACTTACTCCAGGAAATAAGGTACACTTTCTTCAGAACTATCCTGGTAGTTTTTTCCATGATGAAGTAAAGACAATCCTTCCTTAATGGAATGATTGAGGAATAATTTTACATCGAATAGTCACAAGGATTTGAAGTTGAAGACAGATGGACTCACATATGCAAGTTGAAGAAAGCCCTCTATGGCCTGAAGCAAGCTCCCAGAGCTTGGTATGGAAGAATAGATAGTTTCTTGACAAGCATGGGCTTTGCCAAGAGTAAATTTGATCCTAACCTTTACTAAAAGGTTGTAGAAGAAGAACATGTCATCCTGTTATTATATGTGGATGACTTATTCTTGACACGGAATGAGAAACAGATCATTGAAAGCAAGAAGAAACTAGCAGACGAATTTGAGATGAAAGACCTTGGGTTAATGAATTATTTCCTAGGTCTAGAAGTATGGCAAAGTTGAGAAGGAATCTTTCTTAACCAGGGAAAGTATGCGGTAGAGATATTGAAGAGATTCAATATGTTGGAATGCAAAGCCATGGCCACACCCATGGACTCCAACCTGAAGCTGTTAGCTAATGACTCATCAGAGTTAGTGGATGTGACTCATTACAAACAGATCATTGGGTCATTAATCTACTTAACAAATTCCAGACCAGACATTTGTTTTGTTGTGAACACCTTAAGTCAATATCTTGTTCAACGAAGACAGGTTCACCTAGTAACCACAAAACATGTGATGAGATATCTGAAAGAGACTATAGACTTTGGTCTATACTATGATGGTAGCCATGAGTATAGATTGTATGGATACACAGATGCAGATTAGGCTGGAAGTATCTCAAATAGGAAAATCACATTAGGTAGATGCTTTTGTTTGGGGTCTACTATAAGTTCATGGTTTAGCAGGAAACAGTCCAGTGTTTCTCATAGCACGGCTGAAGCAAAATACATAGCATATTGCTCTGCTAAGTTGTGAAGTCATATGGATTTGGAAGCTAATATCAGGTCTCTTTGACCTGAAGATGGATACTACAATGATTCTATGTGATAACCAGATTTGTGATGATAGAGAACCCTGTGTTCCAATTGTAACACATAAAAATTCGGTATTTCTACATACGAGATAAGATGTAGATGATTATGTTTTAGTATTCCCATACTAAAGATATAGATGATGTTTTAGTATTTACATATTGTAGATGCAGATGATGATGATTTCATATTTCTATACTGAATATAGAGATGATGATGCTTTCAGTATTTCTATACTGAAGATATAGATGATGATGCTTTCAGTATTCACATACTGGAGATACATATGGTGATAGTTCAGTATTCACATACTGAAGATGTAGATGATGATGGTTTGAATGATGATGTACTGATGAAGCCTCTATCTCAGGTAAAGTTCAAACACTTTAGAGACAAGCTTGGTGTTGTTCGAAAAGACCTTCCTCAAAAGGGGGAGTAGTGATGTTGAAGAGAGATTGTATCATCCCGGGACATCTGTCCAAAAGTGATCTGATGAACTTGGTACTCGAGAATGAAGAGGGATTGTATCATCCTGGGACATCTATTCAAAATAGATCCAGTGACTTCGGTCTTCATGAATGTGGTGGGATTGCATCATCCTTGAAATTTAGTTCAAAATATATTCGAAGGTCTCGACCCTCGTGAATGTGGTGGGATTGCATCATCCTTGAACTTCAGTTCAAAATGTATCTGGAGGTCTCAGCCCCCATGAATGTGGTAGGATTGCATCATCCCTGAAATTCAGTTCAAAATGTATCCAAAGGTCTTGGCCCCCGTGAAAGTGGTGGATTGGATCATCCCTGAACCTCGATTCAAAATGTATCCGGAGGTCTTGGCCCCCGTGAAAGTGGTAGGATTGCATCATCCCTGAACTTTGGTTCAAAATGTATCCAGAGGTCTCGGCCCCCGTGAAAGTGGTGGATTGCATCATCCCTTAAACTTGGTTCAAAATGTATCCGGAGGTCTCGGCCCCCGTGAAAGTGGTGGATTGCATCATCCCTGAACCTCAGTTCAAAATGTATCTGGAGATCTCGTTCCCCATGAATGTGGTAGGATTGTATCATCCTTGAAATTTAGTTTAGAATGGATCCGGTGACTTCGGTTCTCAAGAACGTGTGTTGATCCCATAATTCCTAGAGGAAGGATTGTCTGAGTTCCACATCTATGTTGATCCCATAATTCTGAAAGGAAGGATCGTTAGTAACTCCGTAAAGACCTAAATCATGTAATTCTGAAAGGAAGGATCTTTAGTAACTCCGTAAATACCTAAATCCCGTATTTCTGAAAGGAAGGATCATTGAATTGATCCCGTAATTCCAATAGGAAGGATTGTCTGAGTTCCACAGATGTGTTGATCCCGTAATTCTAATAAGAAGGATTGTTTGAGTTCCACATCTGTGTTGATCCCGTAATTCTGAAAGGAAGGATCGTTAGTAACTCCGTAAAGACCTAAATCCCATAATTCTGAAAGGAAGGATCATTGAATTGATTCCGTAATTCCAATAAGAAGTATTGTCTGAGTTCTACAGATGTGTTGATCCCATAATTCCAATAGGAAGGATTGTCTGAGTTCCACAAATGTGTTGATCCTGTAATTATGAAAGGAAGGATCATTAGTAACTTTGTAAAGACCTAAATCCCATAATTCTGAAAGGAAATATTGTTAGTAACTCCGTAAAGACCTAAATCTCATAATTCTGAAAGGAAGGATCATTGGTAACTCCGTAAAGACCTAAATCCCGTAATTTCGAAAGGAAGGATCATGTTGATGTTTTGATGATGTTGATGTTTTGATGATAATGATGTTTTCATGATGATGATTTTTTTATGATGATGATGATGTACTGATCGAAAGATCAGTGTATGATGATGATGATGTACTGATTGAAAGATTAGAGTATGATTATGATTACGATGTACTAATCGAAAGATCAGAGTGTGATGATGATGATGTACTGATCGAAATATCAGAGTATGATGATGATGATGTACTGATCAGAGTATGACGATGATGATGTATTGATTGAAAGATAAAAGTACTAAATATGTTGCTAATCGAAATGTTGAAGATGTTGTTGCTGATCGAAAGATCAAAGTGCTGAAGATGTTGCTGATCGAAATGTTGAAGATGTTGTTGCTGATCAAAAGATCAAAGTTCTGAAGATGTTGCTGATCAAAATGTTTAAGATGTTGTTGCCAATCGAAATATCAAAGTGCTGATATGTTGCTGATCAAAATGCTGAAGATATTGTTGCTGATCGAAAGGTCAAAACGCTGAAGAGGTTGCTGATCGAAAGGTCAAAGTGCTGAAGATGTTGCTGCTGATTGAAAGGTCTAAGTGCTGAAGATGTTTCTGTTCAAAAGGTCAAAGTGCTGAAGATGTTGCTGAAGGTGTTTCTGATCAAAAGGTCAAAGTGTTGAAGATGTTGCTGATCAAAATATCAAAAGATGCTGATGCTGATCGAAGAGTTGTTTTCGTTGAAAATTGAAGATGAAGACTATATGATGTTGAAAAGATTTCAATGATTTATAGATGTGTTACCCTGATGATGTTGATGATGTCCTCTCCTACTATTGTTGTTGTTGTTGTAGAATACCCTTCTTGTTAAGGGGGAGTGTTGAAATATTGTAACTTCGAAGAATATTCTACATGTATATTTTGTGGTCCCCGATGGTCCTACCGGGAGAACCACTTGTATTATCTTTGTACCCCAATTCTTATAATTGGAATAACTAATAAGAGTCATGAGTTAGTCCCCTCTAATTTTAAAGGTGGGTCATTAGCACCCCAGTGTGGTTACTTGAGCCTACATGTGTAACTCGAGCCAACATGATTAACTCAAGCCTACATGTCGGATGAGTTAATTAAAGTGAACGGATGAATATAAATAGAGGTGTGGTGCTCCTCATTTGGAACACACACTCTCACTTGTGTAGTGCATTAGTGGAGAAGAGAAGTAGCTAGAGAAGGAGGAGGATCAGGCTTTGATCTCCTTGCTGGTTTTATATTTTATCTTTTTGGGGCATCTATATTAAGGAAGCTTTTGCTGGGTTTTTCCCTTTAGGTTTTTCCCAGGATAAATCTTTGTGTTCCTTTTGTATGGTTGTGCTTGTCTATCTTTCAGTGATCCTGTTTATATGCTTTTGTTATGAAAATGAAATCAAATACTGATGTCTTAGCTAAGAATATGAAAAATTAACACATCTGAGCACTCAAAATCCTTGTTATAATAGTCAAGCTTTAGTCTGTGAGATTCTAACCAATCCATTCCAATGAGGAAATCATAGGAACCAATGGGTATAACACCCAGATCTACACAAGTGGCCAATCCATTCATCTCTAATGGACACTTCTCCATCACTTCACTAACCTTTCTCTTAGTTCCAGTAGCTAGTTGAACTAACCAGGATTTGTTATGCTTTACTTTCTTAAAGGCACAAATCTCCACTACTCTAGGAGTAATGTAACTATGAGTAGAACCAGAGTCAATTAGAATAGAAACTAATTGCTCAGCAATCTTACCTACAACTTCAACCATCAGAGACTGGTGATCTTCCTGGATATCCTCCAATGCTACATAGATCCTAGGGATGACCCTTGCTACTTGACCCACTATGTCTGCTTCTTGAAGGTTGTAAGATGGCCTTGCACTCTCATTCTCGAGTGGACAATTCCTGCACATGTGGGGTCCTCGACATATCCAACATTGCAGTGGTTCTCTGATCTGTTGTATATCTCTTGGCCTTTCTCTCGTCACTCTAGTTGGATGCTTTCTAGCTTGGGACGACTACCTCTGCTGATATCTAAAACTATAAGCTTTGAGACCTTTCTTCCTTTGGTCACACTTCTCATTCTTCTTGTTTTTCCATGTCTTATGATAATCAGGTTTTCCTTTTCTTTTCTCATAGCAATACTTAGCATTCCTAATTGCTTCTTCAAGAGTTCTAGGTTCATAAAAATCGATTATGTCTTTGTAATGTTGAGGCAACCCACTCAGGAAACATTGGATATTCACATTTTCATCTTTGATGTACTTGACATATCTCAATAGTTCTAGGCACCTATTCGCATACTCTTCCATGGTCTATTCTCCCAATCTTGGTTCATATAATTCATTGATCTTGTCATCATAGTACCCGTCAGAGAGATATTTCTACTTGAAATACTTTTGGAACCATTTCCACTTAAGTCTCCTTTCACTGATGCTTCTTATTTGCTTGAAGTGCTCCCACCAAATGGATTCCCTTCCATTCAAACTTGTTACAGTAACCCTTGCCTTCATGTTCATCGAATAGTCCTAAACTTGGAAGTACTTATTTATTCCAAGAAGCCAAGCTTCATGTTCTTCTCCAATCTTCACCTCAACATCAAAGATAGGAGATTTAGCCTTCTGAAATTCATCCCAAGAGTGATCCCTAGGGTGCCTCTTTCTCTTTCCCTTGAGAGAGTAAGAGCTCGAATCCCCACTTGATTCTTCTAAGTCGGATGATTTACTAGTAGTCCTTATTTTTGTTCTGAGTCAGATGATTTACTAGTAGTCCTTCTCTTACTGCCTTCAATTTTTACTGTACCCTGTCCATAGTTCGTCTTTCTTTGCAAGTCTGTCAAACTCTGCAACATAGCAGCATTCAACTAATACTCCTCTTCCTGAGCTTTAATCAGGCTCCGTATAGTAGTTTCAATATATGGCGGTGTCTCTTGGAATATCCTTCCATTAGACTCTATGTAGTCATTTCTGACTCGAATATTTTCCCCCATGGCATCTCATGCACACTCGTAGGAGTCCCGAGCATCATATCCGTCATGGGTTCTCAAGGATGAACCACCACTTACTTTTCCAAAATATACTATGACTCTCCAAACATGTTATCAACACCATTTCTTAGATAGACAGTAATTCAAAATCAAAACCATTTGCTTACTATCACCTGCCCTATCTAGGCCCAATGCTGCAACTGATAGCTCTCGTTACCTAATTATTGGCCCATCTAGGACCAATGCTGCAACCCGTAGCTCTGATACCATGCTATCACATACCCATACCCCATCACCATGCGGAATTATAATTTTCATCAAGAATATTCACTGATCATCGAAAAACAAGGCATGATCATGAACCACATCTGAACATTTCCAACATTATCACACTTCCTCCCGTCTTCCACAGATAAGTTCAACAATCTACAAGGAAATATCTCAAAGGATATTGGATGATGGAGAGAAGTGCGATGGAAATCAACGATCATAAACAATCCTTTAGACTGGATCTAGATTAATGGTTAAGAATTCACCCGCAAAAATCAACGGTGCAGAAAGCCCGAGTTGCAGGGCTGGAAGTTACAAAAATTGTGATCTCACTTCCCACATCCCACATCAGAAACAAATCAATGGTGGAGATTCATCCCATGAGATCGATGGCATGGAAACTTTGAATTGTGGGATTGGGAGTTATGGAAATTCATGACACTGTGATCCCGCATCCCACATCCCACAAGTTAGAGAGAGGATTTTGTGGAAGGGAATCTATGAAAACCAAATTCTGCTAAGTGGTATTTCACATTTTGCATCCCACAAACCTACAAAATTTGCGCAAAGGAATATTTCTAGAATAAACTCAGCTTTTCCATTGAGCTCTTGGATCAATCTGATCTCTCAAGCCATTACCGATCTGGCCAATCTACCCTGCAACTTAGGTCGAAATGTATTGATGGAAAAAAATAGATAGATGCTTATACTTGTAGTTATTCAAAGGAATAATGCATCAATTCAATCACAGAAATATGTTCATCTCATTCCATCAAGCAATTTACAAAACAAGAAATACAATTGCAGACAATAACATAATAACATAGACAAGAACACTTATCTTTGAACAAAACTTGTCTCACAACCAGCTATGTCGCTCTAATGTTCCACCCAACTATAGGCCAGTGTGCTCCATACTCTCTCAGCAACACTACCACCCCCGAGATGGGCATGATTTCCTCAAGGAATAAGGGAACACTAGTAGACTCATACATAGCCAAGGTGCAATAACACTCATCCAAGCCAACACAATTTGGTTTATCAGGCTGTATGGGAAAACATCCCAACATATGGGTTTCGCAAGCCACTCTTCCAAGCCATCTCACAGTTGGGTTTCATAGACTATTCACAATCAAGCAAACATTCACCTTTAAGGACCATTCAAGCCAACAGATGGGTTTATCAGACTGATCACACTCAATCAATCTCACTACTGGGTTTATCAAGATAACTAGACAAGCCAGCATTCATAGCTGGGTTTATTAGACTGTCCAACCAAAGGTTACTTACCAAGTCAAGGACAACAAGACACAGCCAAGCCAACAGATGGGTTTATCAAACTACCACCCAAGCCATCCTTCCAGTTGGGTTTATCAGGCCTCTAAGGAAATGGACAGGAAGAACTGCTAAGCTAGTGAGCTCATCTAAATAGCTAATAACACCTTCATAAGACCTATCTGGCCTGGATTTCCTACTGCCTACACACCCAACACAAGGAAGTGTCCCCTTCTTTGCTCCATAGTCCCTTAGGCTACACCTTCCCTTCCAGTGCTCTTTAGGATGTGCATAGTAGGTTTACTAGCCACTCTTATCTTATTGTGAGGTTCCACACTAGGTTTATCAAGCACATTCTACGTCTCCCCGATTCCTAAGTCTTGTACATAGCTCAGACCTGAACCAGGGTGCACAACACAACAACCATAAGGAGACTATACAACAGAAGTTTACTTTGGAACATGAGTAACAAGATCTCATATACTCTGTAGTCTCATACAACACTGCAACGCAACAATCAGTCTTTCCAAGGAAAATACACTCGTAGAATGTGAAGCATACATAGGTAGAGCTCCACTGCTACCACAATGTCACTAAACACACATAGAACAAGAAGGATACATAGGTAGAGCTCCAATCCTACCACAATGTCACCAAACACTCACAGAACATGAAGGATACACACAGGAAGAGCTTAGTTGCTAAAAATATTCTGGTAAATGGAGAATGTATATGGATCCTGAGCTAGAACATCCCACAGCTGTCAAAATTGTAAGAGTAAATCCCCCAAAATGTGAATTCGTGGGTGAACACTAGCATATGGTTCTAGTGTTTCTTGTCCATGCAAGTGAAACACAATATCCCAAAACTAGGTGCTCTACCCAATTCTAAATTTCCCATACTCTTTCCTTCCAAGCAATAACTACCTCAACCACCTTCCGGCAGAATAAATGGTTGGGAAGAGAAGACAAGAAAGACGGTAGTTTGACAATTCTGATGGGTTCTCCCCATGACAAATGGCTTTTCCCCAAACAAGCCGAAGGTTAACATTCCCACCCGCTCATCGTTAGGAAAAGAAATCCCCCATCTCATATTCACTGCATTGACATAGTTGGCTATGGGTTTTCATTATATTGCAAATTTACATGATGTTTACAAACATGCTTGACTTAGCACAGAAACCATAGGCATCAACCATGATTTCCTATATACCAAACATCAATCAATGATAGGGCCTTGGCCTTGAGATCCTTGTCATGATTCGATATAATATTTACATCATATACATTAAAGCAATGGGGTCAAAACCAGGGTGTCACATCCCCCTTTTCCTTCAATAGCACTGTCCTCAATGCTTACAAAATTTGAGCAAAATGCTACACTGGCATCGCCTCAGTGTTCCGCAGATTTGAACAAAAATGGATGTGCCAATCGCATGGCATCCTCCAGCTTTCATGTAGCCTCTTCAAGACCGTAGTGCTCCCATTGCACCTTTACCTATCCTATGGCTCGGTTTTAGAGCATGGTGACCTTCTTGTCGAGGATGCACATTGGCATGATTCAAAACACTCCATTGGGTTCCACCTAAATCACATCCCAATTTATCACATGGTTAGGGTCAGGTATATATTTCTTAAGCAAAAAGACATGGAAAACATTATGAGCCCTAGTGCTATCAAACATTACAAGTCGATATGCAACTGGACCTATTCTTTCAAGCACTTCAAACAGCCCACAATATCTGGTGGACATATTGGCACAACTCCCAAGCTTCAAGGAACTCTTCTTTTCCCTCAATCTGAGGTAAACATGATCTCCAATTCTGAATTCCCTTTTAACCCTATGCTTATCAGCATATATTTTCTACATGTCTTGGGTTGATTTTAGATTATGCCTGATCTTTACAACCTCTTGCTCTATCTCCCTCAGCAATTTTGGACCAAGCACAACCTTGTTCATTGGATTATCCCATGTCACTGGTGTCCTACACCTCATGCCATACAAATCTTCTTATGGACTCATCCCCAAGGATCCTTGCTGTCCATTATTATAAGCAAACTCTACCAAGTGTAAATAATCATCCCACTTGGTTGGTTTGTCCATCACATACATGCAAAGCATGTCTTCTAGCACTTGATTTACCCTCTCTATCTACCCATCAGTCTGAGGATGGTAAGCCATGCTCAAGTTTATCTTTGTACCCAAATCCGAAAACAACCCCTTCCAAAAATTGGAAGTGAACTTGACATCTCTGTCAGAGATTATTGCCTCAGGAAATCAATGCAATTTGAAAATATCCTTAATGAAGATCTTTACAATATCATCCATCTTATACATAGACTTAACCGGTAAAAATGTGCTACCTTCATCAACTTGTCTACCACAACCATGATGGAATCATGTTGTCTCCAGGTCATTGGCAATCCTGTAATAAAATCCATGGAAATAATTTCCTATTTCCATTCTAGAATAGGCAAACGCTACAACAAACCCACAGGGTTTTGATGCTCAACCTTTACCTGCTGACATTTCATGCATTTGGAAATGTATTCAGCCATGTCCCTTTTCATACCTGTCCAAAAGTACTGCTTTCTAGATGTAGCAATTGTCTTTTGGTATCCTGGGTGACCAGAGTATGGAGCTTGATGGATCTCGTACATAACAACTCTCCTCAAATATGCTACATTTGGAATGTAGACTCTATTCTTATAAGTAAGAATTCCATCTTATTGTAACTTACATACCTCATACCTCTTATCAAGACCTTGTTTCTGCAATTTGTCCTTAATATGCACATACAATTCATCTATAACAATATGATTAACAATATACTGCCTCAAATCTAGTTGGAAAATACTAAGAGATGCCACGTGCATTTCCTGCACCTTTCTACTAAGTGCACCAGCTACCTTATTCTATTTTCCTTTTATGTGCTTTATTTCAAAATCAAACTCAGATAAAAACTCTAGCCATCTAGCTTGCTTAGAATTTAGAGAAGGCTGATCAAACAAATACTTTAGACTGCAATGGTATGTCCTTAACTCAAATCTTCTGCCCATCAAGTAATGCCTCCACATCTTGAGAGCATGTACTATGGATGCAAGTTCCATATCATGAGTAGCATTGTTCTTCTCATGATCCTTCAATTTTCTTGACTCATAACATATAATGTGGTTGTGTTGCATAACGACTCCTCCAAGCCCTTGATCACATGCATCAGTACAAACAACAAAATCTTTCGATGGGTCTGCAACTTTCAAAACAGGTGCACTGGTGAGAAGATTTTTCAACTTACAAAATATTTCTTCACACCTCCCTATCCATTCAAAATTTATTCCCTTCTTTTGCAAAGAAGTAATGGCATGTGCAACCTTGGATAATCCTTCAATGAATCTCCTGTAGTATCCTACAAGTCCCATAAAATATCTTACATCTGTCACATTTCTTGGAGTAGGACAATTCATAATGGCTTCTATCTTCTCAGGATCCATAGATATACCTTCTTCTGAGATAATGTGACCTAAATATTGAATTCTATCTGTATAGAAGTCACACTTGCTCAACTTTCCATACAGCTGATGTTCCCTAAGCAGTTGTAGTGTCAATCTCAAATTCTCTTCATGTTCTTCCTCATTCTTAGAATAAACAAGAATGTCATCAAGGAAAACAAGAACAAACTTTTCCAAATACCTGCTGAAGACACTATTCATTAGGCACATAAATGTAGCTGGTGCATTCGTGAGACCAAATGGTACCACTAAAAACTCATAATTTCCATACCTTGTTCTTAAGGTTGTCTTATGAATGTCTTCATCCTTTATTCTCACCTGATGGTAACCCAACCTTAAGTCAATCTTGGAAAATACCCTTTCTCCTCTCATTTGATCAAAGAGGTCATCAATCCTAGGCAAAGGATACTTGTTATTTTCTAGAACTTTGTTCAATTTTCTATAATCAATACACAACTTGAGTGTACCATCTTTCTTCTTTACAAACAGAACTAGTGCTCCCCACAGAGACACACTCAGCCTGATATACTCCTTCTCCAACAACTCTTGCAGCTGAATCTTTAACTCTATCCTTTCTGGTGTACTCATTCTGTATGGTTTCTTGCACACTGGTGCTGCTCCTAGCATAAGTTCAATGATGAAATCAATGTCCCGTTTTGGAGGAAGCCATGGAATCTCATCAGGAAACACATCCCTGAATTCTTGCAACACCTGAAAATCCTCCAACCTAGAAGTTTCACTCTTTGGTTCCTCTAAAATATGATCTGCATATAACTAGAAAGGTTTCCTACAGAACTTCTTCAAATGCATTGTGGAAACCTGTCTCACATAAATCACCTTTAGAATGCCTTTCACAATCCTTGAGTTTCCTTCTTCATATAGGCACTCAAAAGCCTTGTTATAACATTCAAGCTTACTCTATGAGCTTCTAACCAATCCATTCCAATGAGCACATCATAGTAACCAAGGGGTAGAACATTTAGATCTACACAAGTGACCAATCCATTCATCTCTAATGGATAGTTCTCCACCACTTCACTGACCTTTCTCCTAGTTCCAGTATCTAGTTGAACTAACCAAGATTTGTTATGCTTTACTTTCTTAAAGGCACAAATCTCCACTACTCTATGAGTAATGTAACTGTGAGTAGAACCGGGGTCAATCAGAATAGAAACAGATTGTTCAGCAATCTTACCTGCAACTTCAACCACTCTTTACATGTGATCTTCCCGTAGGTCCTCCGATGGTGCATAAATCCTAGGGATGACCCTTGTTACTTGACCCACTATTTCTACTTCTTGAAGGTTGTAAGTTGGTGTTGCACTCTCATTCTCATGTGGACAATTCCTACGCATGTGGGGTCTTCGACATCTCCAACATTGGGGTGGTTCTCTAATCTGCTATGGATCTCTTGGCCTTTCTCACGTCACTCTTGTTGGATGCTTTTCAGCTTGGGACGGCTGGCTCTGCTGATTCCTAAAACTATAAGGTTTGAAACCTTTCTTCCTTTGGCTAGACTTCACATTCTTCTTGTATTTCCATGCCTTATGGTAATCAAGTTTTCTTTTTATTTGCTCATATAAATAATTAGCCTCCCTAATTGCTTCTTCAAGAGTTCTAGGTTCATAGAACTTGATTTTGTCTTTGTAAGACTGAGGAAACCCACTCAGGAAATGATTGATATTCACTTTTTCATCTTTGATGTACCTGACATATCTCAATAGTTCTAGGAACCTGTTCACATACTCTTCCCTGGTCTGCTGTCCGAATCTCAGTTCATGGAATTCTTTGATGTTGTCATCATAGTACCTATCAAAAATATATTTATGCTTGAAATACTTCTTGAACCATTTTCACTTAAGTCTCCTTTCACTGATCCTTCTTACTTGCTTGAAGTGCTCCCACCAAATGGATGCCCTTGCATTCAAACTTATGATGGAAACCCTTTCCTTCATGTTCCCTGAATAATCCTGAACTTGGAATTAATTCTTTATTCCAAGAAGCCAAGATTTAGCTTGTTGTCCAGTCTTCACCTCACCATCAAACGTAGGAGGTTTATCCTTTTTAAATTCATCTCAATAGAGATCCCTGGGGTGCCTCTTTCTCTTTCCCTTGCAAGAGGAAGAGATCGAATCCCCACTTGATTCTTCTGAGTTAGATGCTCTACTAGCAGTCCTTCTTATTTTTCTGGTACTGCTCTTACTGCCTTCAGGTTTTACTGTACCCTGTCCAGAGTTCATCTTTCTTTTCAAGTATATGAAAATATGCAACATAGCAGCATTCAACTGAAGCTGTTGTTCTTGATATTTAATCAGGCTCCTCATAGTAGCTGCAATATCTGGCGGTGTCTCTTGGAATCTCCTTCCATTAGACTCTATGTCATCATTTCCAACTCGGACATATTCCCCCATGGCATCTCGCGCATGCTCGTAAGAGTCCCAAGCATCATATACATCATGGCTTCACATGCTTGAACCAACACTTACTTTTCCAAAATATACTATGACTCTGCAAATGTTTTATCTACACCATTTGTTATACACACAGTAATTTAAAATAAAAACCATTTACTTAGTGTCACCTATCCAATCTAGGCCCAATGTTGCAATCGACAGCTCTGGTAAACTAATTCTTTCCCTCTCCAGGCCTAATGCTGCAACCCGTAGCTCTGATACCGCACTGTCACATACCCATACCCCATCATCATGCGGAATTAAAATTTTCATCGAGAACCTTGACTATTCATCAAAACAGAGGGCATGGTCATGAACAACATCTCAACATTTCTGACACGGTCATGCTCCCTCTCTTATTCCACAGATTAGTTCAATAATATGCAAGGAAAGAACTCAGAGGAGATCGGATGATGGAGAGAAGTGCGATGGAAATCAATGATCGTAAATGATCCCGCAGGCTGGATTCAGATCAATAGTTTAGAATTCACCCGCAAAAATGAATAGAGCGAAAATCTCGAGTTGTGGGGTTGGAAGTTACCAAAATTGTGATCTCACTTCCTGCATCCCGCATCGAAAATAGATCAACAGCGGAGAATCATCCCATGAGATCGACGGCGCGAAAACTTTGACTTGCAGGATTGGGAGTTATGGAAATTCGCGCGACATCGCGATCTCGCATCCCGCATCCTGAATCCCACAAGTTGCGGAGAGGAATTTGTGGAAGGGAATCTATGGAAACCAAAATTTTCTAAGTGGTATTCCACATCTAGCATCCCGCAAACCTGCTAAATTTGTGCAAAGGAATATTTCTAGCAGAAACTCATTTGTTCCACTAAATTCTTGGATCAATCTGATCATCCTGGCCATTAACGATCTAGCCAATCTACCCTGCAAATTAGTTTGAAATGTATTGATGGAAAAACATACATGGATGCATATACTTGCAGTTATTCAAAGGAACAATGCATCAATTCAATCACAGCAATATGTTCATCCCATTCCATCAAGCAATTTGCAAAACAAGAAATACAATTGCAGAGAATAACATAATAACATAGATAAGAACACTTATCTTTGAACAGAACTTGTCTCGCAACCAGCTATGTCACTGCAACGTTCCACCCAACCATAGGATAGTGTGCTCCTTAGTCTCTCACCAACACTGCCACCCCCAAGCTAGGCATGATTTCCTCAAGGAATAAGGGAACACTAGCAGACTCATACATAGCTTGGGTGCAATAACACTCATCCAAGCCAACACAGTTCGGTTTATTAGGTTGTATGGGAAAACATCCCAACAGATGGGTTTCAAAGGCCACTCTGCCAAGCCATCTCACAGTTGGGTTTCATAGACTGTTCATAGTCAAGACAACATTCACCTTTAAGGACCAATCAAGCCAACAGATGGTTTTATTAGACTATTCACTATCAAGCCATCTCACTACTGGGTTTATTAGGCTATCTATCCAAGCCAACATTCGTATTTGCGTTGATCAGAATGTGCAGCCAAAGGTTACTTACCAAGTCAAGCATAACAAGATACAGCCAAGCGAACAGATGGGTTTATTAGGGTACCAACCAAGCCATATTTCCATTTGGGTTTATCAGGACTCTAAGGAAATGGGAAGGAAGAAGTTCTAAGCTAGTGAGCTCATCTACAGAGCTAAGAACACCTTCACAAGACCTATCTGGCCTGGCTTCCCTACTTCCAACACACCCAAAGCAAGGAATTGTCCCCTTCTCTGCTCCATATTCCCTCAGACTACACCTTCCCTTCCAGTGCTCTTTAGGATGTTCATAGCAGGCTTACCATCCACTCGTATCTTATTGTGAAGTTCCACACTAGTTTTATCAAGCACATTCTACATCTCCCCCATTCCTATGTCTTGTACATAGCTCATACCCGAACCAGGGTTCACAACACAACAACCATAGGGAGACTCTACAGCACAGGTTTACTTTGGAACATGAGTAATGGGGTCGCATACACTCTATAGTTTCATACAACACTGTAATGCAACAATCATAGTCTTTCCTAGGAAAATACACTTGTGGAACGTGAAGGATACATAGGTAGAGCTCCGATGCTACCACAATGTCACTAAACACATGTAAAACATGAAGGATACACAGGTAGAGCTTCGCTACTACCACAATGTCACTAAACACTCACATAATGTGAAGGATACACACAAGAAGAACTCCGCTTTTGAAGATCTTCCTGTGAATGGAGAATGGAGATGGGTCATGATCCAGAACATCCCATAGCTCTCAAAATCATGAGAGTAAAAACCAAAAAATGTGAATTCATGGGTCAACACTGGCATACGGTTCTGGTGTTTCTTGTCTATGTAAGTAAAACATGATATCCCAAAGCTAGGTTCTCTGTCCAATTAAAAATTGCCCATACTCTTCCCGTCTAAGCAATAACTACCTCAACCACCTTTTGGCAAAATAAATGGTTGGGAAGAGAAGACAAGAAAGAGGGTAGTCTGACAGTTTTGATGGGTTCTCCCCATGACCCAAGGCATTTCCCCAAATAGTCTCAAGGTTATCATTCCCAAGCCCTCATCCTTAGGAAAATCATACCCCCATATCATTATTCGTTGCATTGACATAGTTGGCTATGGTTTTTCATTATATTTCATATTTACATGATGTTTACAAACATGCTTAACTTAGCACATAAACCATAGGCATCAACCATGATCGCCTATATACCAAACATCAATCAATGACAGGGCCTTGGCCTTGAGCTCCTTGTCAAGATTCGATATAATATTTACATCATATACATTAATGCAATGGGATCAAAATATGGGTGCTACAATTCTTCAGTTTACAGGCATAGTCTTTGTTCTCTAACAAGAGAAACCTTTCATGTTGTTCAATATATACTATTTCTTCTAGTTTTCCATTTAGGAATGCAGACTTGACATCCATTTGATACACTTTGACATTTTTATGGCATGACAGTGCTAAAAACATTTTGATTTCTTCAAGTCTTGCTACAGGAGCATAAGTTTCTTCAAATTCAATACCTTCAACTTGGGCATACCCCTTACAAACCAATCTTGCTTTGTTCCTTATTACCTGTCCATCTTGATCGAACTTGTTTTTGAAAATCCTTTTGGTTCCTACAATGTTCTTATCTTCATGTCTTGGGACAAGTTCCCAGGTCTCATTTTTCTCAGCTTGATCTAGTTCTTCATTCATGGCTTTGACCCATTCATCACTTTTGTTGGTTTAAGTAAAGTTCTTGCATTCAACTATTAAGAGTAGGGCTTGCTCAACACCTGGAAGTTGTATTTTTGTTATGACTCCAACATTCTTATCACCCATGATATGTGACTTTGGATGATTCTTTTGTATCCTTCTAGAAGGAATTTTAGTGTCAGGTCTAGGGAAGTCTTCTTCATCTTCTCATGTGTCTTGCTTCTCTTTGTCTTCTTTTTCTTTATGAATGCTCTCATCCTTTTGCAAGTCTTTTACTTCATCATCACATGTATTTTCAATACTGTCAAGATTTTTCTCTTTCCTATGTTTTATATCATCTACTTTCACATAAACACTCTCTACAATTTTATGTAACCTTTTATTCTAACACCTATATGCCCTTTTGGTGGATGAATACCCTAGCAATATTCCTTCATCAGTCCTGGAGTTGAATTTTTAAAGGTAATACTCATTTCTTTTGATGTAACAGTTACTACCAAATACTTTAAAATATTTAACTGAGGTTGGTCTTCCATACTACAGTTCGTAGGCGATCTTATCCTTATTTACTCTAAGTTTCCCTCTTTTAAGTATGTGGAAATATGTGTATAAATCTTCTTTCCAAAATGAATCTTACAGTTTTTCTTCATTGAGCATAGTTCTGGTAGCTTTTTGGATTGTTCTGTTTTTCCTTTCAATAACCCCATTCTGCTGAGGAGTTTTTTCAGCTGAAAATTGTCTCTTAATTCCATCAATTTCACAGAACTCACTGAATTGATTTGAGGTAAATTATCCCCCATTATCTGATGTAAGACACTTGATTTTCATATCTGACTCAATTTCATTCATTTCCTTGAAGATTTTAAAATTTTCAAAAGCTTGTGATTTTTTTTTAGAAATGCCACCCATGCCATCCTTGTCTAATAATCAATGAGAAACATGAAATAGTGATCTCCTTGTAGGATTTTAGTTCCAGTTGGTCCAAAAAGGTCTGTGTGTATTATTTCTAGAGGGCACAAGGTCATATGTTCTTTTATTTTAAAATTGGCTTTGGTTTGCTTCCCATGTTGACAATGTTTACATACAGAGTTTAGAGGAACTACAATTTTTGGTAGATCTCTTACAGCTTCCTTTGTGCTTATTTTGGCAAGATTGTCAAAACATAAATGTCCTAACCTTTTGTGCCATAACCAACTTTCATCTTCTATACTTAAGTAGCTTTGGTTTTCATTTTCCAAGATGTATGCATTATTTGTATTTCTCATAGCAATGCCAACGACCTTTCTTGTTTTCTTATTCTTGATTTCACATTTTTTTGAGTCAATGATACAAATGTGTCCTTGCTCGCATGTTTTAATTACACTGAGAATATTAGGTTTGAGGTTTTCAACTAGAAAAACATTTTCATCTTTGATCTTGTTGTTGACAACAACTGTTCCTTTGCTGATTATTTTGGAGGACATACTCTCTCCAAAAGTGGATTTTCCCTTATTATCTTTTAGTGTTGTGAATTTTATTGGGTCATCGGTCATATGTTTTGAACAACCACTATCCATGTGCCATAAGTTTTGGTTTTCGGTTGCACATAAAGCAATCATGGAACTTTCCTTTCCCTCCTTTTCTCTCCAATAATTCTTTTGTTTGGTGTTCTAAGGTTTGATTGCAATAGTATTCCTTGTATGAGTCTTCAGTTTACAATCTCTTCCCACTGTCCATGGTTATTAAATTTATAGAATTCTATGTCATATTTTTGAAGTAATGTAAAAAGATTCTTATTGCCCTTCGACTCATTACTTGATGAATTCTTCTTGTATTCATAAACCTTTCTTTTAGTTATGCAGTTTAAGTCTTTATGACCAAAATTATTACAAGAAAAGCAGTGACCTAAAAATATCTGTAGATATCTATTTGGTCTGTTGGGTGCTAGATTATTTCTATTTTTATCTTGAGAAATTAAGCCAACTTTCTTGCTTCTTTCCTTTTCAGCTGGATTCTTTAGTACTTCAACATAGCGTTTCTGACATCCTTTTTTATTTGTGATAGGAAAAGTCTCTGGATTTTTTTCTTTAACAAACCCCAAGCTAGACCTATCACTTTATGGTCTTTGGCTACTCAGAATTTCATCTAGAATCATTAATCTATTCTCAAAATTTGATTTGATAGATCCTTCATCAAGCTTTCTCTTGAATTGATTGATTTCTTCTGCAAGCTTTTTAGACTCCTGTATTCTTATTTTGAGTTGTAGGTTTAGGTCCTCCTCAACCTTTTTGGAATCTAAGAGTTGAGCTTCCAACTAACTGATGAAAAGATTTTATTGTTTGTTCTTTTTCCTACATTTCTCAAGTTCTTCAAGGGCACTAACAAGTTCCCCTCTTAGGTCTACTTCTCATTCCATATCTGAGTCACTATTTGAGCTTTGGGTATCTAGGCCCATAAATAAAACTTTAGTTTCTTCAACTTCACTTCCATATGAATCTTCACTATCTTCCATGGGGTAAACAATTTTCTTTTTCCCATGGTGTTTTTTCATGTTTCCTTATTTACCCATTTTGAACTTCGAGGTTTCCTTTTCTTCATTCTCATCTTGTTTAATGTAGGTGCATTTAGAGGAAAAATGTCCAATCCTTCCTAAATTAAAACAATTTACAGGAAACTTCCCCTTATATTTTCCAGTCCCTCTCTCAATTTTATTAATGAAAAATTCTTCCTCATCATTTGGGTTTTCTGATTTATTTTTTGAGGCTTTAAAAGTTGCTTCCTTTCTTGAAGATCCATTTTGTCCTGTTCTCATCTCATACGTGGTGATAATTCCATGTAACTCATCCATTGTTACCTTTTTAAGATCATCTCGTTCTTCTAAGGTGGATACCTTTGGGTCATATCTCATTGGTAATGTTATTAGTACCTTGCTTAACACTTCCTTTTATTTTAATTTTCCTCGAAGTCCTCTGATCGCATTAACAAATTCATCTACATGAAGAAGGTATTCACCAATATTCTCTTCTTCTTTCATTTTAAGACTTTCAAATTGACCTTTATATGTTTGAAGTTTGGATTCTTTGACCTTAAATTCTCCTTCATAGATAATTTTTAATTTGTCCCAATCTTGTTTGGAAGATGTGCATTGCATAACTTTAGTAGATACCGAGTTTGTTAAACCACTTAAAATTGTGTTTAGGGATTTGGAATTACCTTCATATTCACCTAGTTCAACAGTGTATATATGGTATTGGTTTCCTATTTTAAGATCCTTTTTTTGTTACTTCCCAAACCTTCCATCACAGGGACATTAGATCACACCTCATTCTTACACTCCAGTAAGCATAATTTTCTCTGGTAAATAGTGGAGGTTTGTTAGTGGCCAATCCTTCTTGTTGATCCATTGTGATTTTTGCATGGGATCTTCCTTCTAGTGGTTAAGTTGTTGTGAAGGAACCCTCTCTGAAACCAATTGTTGGTTTATCCCATAATACTCAGAGGGGGGGGTGAATCAGTATTGTGATTTTTTACTTTAAAAGACACAAAGTAAACAATAAAGACCCCGATTTTATCGTGGATACCTCAAAAGTGAAAACCACCCACACAAACTCATTAATAAGATGAATTTACAAAATTGTTTACCTGCTACAACAGAAAGGATGTAGATACACCCCAGATTTTTCCTGCAACTAGAAACTAGGATGCTACAACACCCCTATAGTTTTATTCCCGCTTCAACAAACAAGGATGCTACGACACCTTGTTCTCCACCTACGACTGGAAGGAGGATTTGACCCCTTACAGACCGGTTGTCTTCCCTAGCACCACCATGCCACCCTAGACTGATTTTCTCAGTCCTTTATAACATTTGAAAACTATTCCATTTGGACTCTATCAGGTTTACTAACAGATACACTGTATTATTTACACATTCATTTATTTAAATACCCTATACCTATTTTGTATCAATGCAACTCTCCATAGCTGTGATCTTTCATTTTGGATCGTGATTTTTTATTTACAAACACAACCAATCATCATCTACCCATTCAACCATAGCATCACTTTGGAAAAGGAAACATTTTTTTCTTCCCACAACTCAAAATTCATTTCTGCAACCATGTTTATCATTTTCTTGTGCATCCGTAATCTCCTTCACTAGATATAATTCATACAATTGATCTTTTGTCTGGATCTCTTCAGACCGTTGATCTATTCTATAGATTTCCTTTTTTTAAATCATATTTCTGCACCAATTTTATATTTTAATGATTCCCCACTATTGATCTTCATCAAGCTTCTTCTTGATCATTGATATTTAGATTGCAGGATACGGGATGCGGGATGTGGGATGCGATATTTCCTCAAATCATATATCGACTTTATACAAGCTCCTTTTCGCAAGTTGATCTCTTCCACATGTTTGATCTCTTGCGGAGTCTTTCCTAACCTTCGATCTTTTAGATTGCGGGTTGCAGGTTGCGAGTTGATAAAATCTTTAAACGTTACTTCCGCAATTCCCTTTATACATTTTACTTCCGCACCGTCGATCTCTTGTGGAGTATTTCCTGACCTTTGATCTTTCAGATTGCGAGTTGTGGGCTGCAGGTTCATAAAGTCTTTAAATGTTAATTCCACAATTCTCTTTCCTCATTTTTCTTTCGCATCGTTGATATCTTTTAGCAGAACTAATCTCAGCTGTCTCATCTTGATCTTTTGCGAAACTTTGGATTTTCCACCTAACTGTCGGAATTAATATTTAACCATCGGATCTAGTTTCAGATTAATATGAGCCATCTGATCTTGCTTTTTGCGGAACTTTGTCCTTCCACCTTTATTTTGCAGATTTGATCCTCGGTTGCTGGACTTAGGGCGGGACTAACCTCTATCATCCAATATTAGTCCTTCGCAGAATTTTATTAATTCAAAGATGTTTAACCTCTGAGCTAGTTCATTCTGCAAGAACATTGTGAGTCGTTGATTTACTTGGATGAATAATCTCAATTATTCAACTTGCTATAGGGTTATTCGTTTTTTATTCAACCTGTAACCTGTAATAGGATTATTCCTTTGTTTTTCTTCTGATTTAATCCTTCCACCATATCTTTAACTTTCATTAACAATTTTGACATCAATGACAACCATTTTACTCAACAGTCAAGGGACTTATACTGCTTGGTGTGAGTGTTTCCAGAGAGGTTGTACCGGAATTTTCCTGAGTCTTGTTGCACAGCTCATTGGGATGACACATGTTGCATCCTCTTTTACGATCTGAAATAATCCAAGTTTCCAATCACCGAGCTTGGTATGATCCATCAAAACTAATAGTAGATGTTATGGACCTTTATAAGGTGAACCTTAAGGTGCAACTATTTTTTTCTAATTGTCGAGCTTGGCATGATGCATCAAAATGACAGCAGATGTTTTAGACGTTTATAAGGTGCAACTATTTTTCATGGATATTATATCAATGATTATTATTTAAAATAACCAGTAAGTTAGTTCACATACTGAAATGTAGACACCATTGCAGGTGGAAGGATGGGATAATTCACTTGTAGAAGTTAGCAAGTTATCCATACAAACAATGCTCTCTTCGAATAATGTCTTAACTTTGTTGAAAGACTTGCAATGGTTACCAGAGATGATAGCAACTAGGGAAAGCGTGCATCTTTTTATGACTCCAATAATTGTTTTATTAGTAGTTTTTTTATTGATAAAATTGTATTTTCTGAAAAATATGGGTGTTGGTATAATAATATCTTCCTTCTTCCTTACCGGGAAGAGTTAAACTGGTTGTCATACTTTTTATGATGTTTATAAATACATAGCAATTTGTAGTTTGAGTTGATTGTTATTGGGAGTTGTGTCAGTGTTGTGAAAAAATTTAATATCTCGCAAAGCCATCAGTTTTCCAAGACTGATGAATGCATAGATGCCTAGTCTACTTTAAACTGATTACGAAAATGGAATTATAAATTTGAATGGACATGTCAAACATAGGGATTAAAGAAGAAAATGTTGATTTGTAATAGATTCCGTACAAGTGATGAAGGCCACTACTTCTTTGTTTCATCATAAGTGGGAAAAATAGATTTAGTCTCTCTCGTGCACAATAATGAAGAATAAATTATTGGCAAATAAACCTTGCAATTGTGGAAACAATATAATAAGTTTGTTTACTTGTGATGTTCCCTAAATAGTGCTCTGTAAGGTAAATATATATGTAGTGAAGGGGAAAGTCTGCATCTATATTCGGCTCCAATAATAGTTTTATTAGAAGTCTTTATAATTAAAAAAAAATTGAAAAATATGGGTGTTGGTATAATAAGATCTTCCTTCATGATTCATCTATACCTCGCAGAGTTCAACTAGATGTCGTACTTGTTATGATGTTTATAAATACATAGCAATTTGTAGTTTGTTTTGACTACTTTTCATCAATAGCTTTCGAAGGGGTTGTAGTCAAGGGATAAACTATAGTCGTAGTCCTAGAATGTGAAGATTTGAGCGGTTTGGGTTGAGATAAAAGTCATCGAAAAGACTAGAAAATTTTGTCGCCACCTGTTCGAGTTGTCGAATTTCCTCGAGAGTGGATGGATGCATGAGCGGAAGTGAAGGGATTCATTACCATGGGAATAATCCCCCCGTTCATGAAATAGGACATAGTTTACAATGCGTGTATAGTTCAACATTTCTCTCTTGCATTTTTTCTTATATGTTAAATTAATGCATATCACTTGGTATTAGGGTTTAAAGATCATGACTCTTCTATGTGAAATTATTACATATCACTTGGTATTAAGGTTTAACAATGATGACTATTTAGGGTTCAACAATTATGGTTAATGGAGATACTTGATTTCCCTTATGCATTAAGTACCTAATTTCTGTTTTTGGTTACTGGAGCTTATAATATTTGTATTCAACAAGAAATTTCTGTTATTTCATGTAATTAAGCATTAAAAGAAGTGGTGCTTAGTAGAATTATCTATTTTGATAGTGATTTCTCATATGTGACTTGGGATTTTGTTTGAAGGTTGATTATAGTTCTAATACAATGGATTATATTGATAATATTGGATATATTTTCTTCCATTGTGTTATTATACTGGAACGTTTGTTAAAAAATGTTCTGGGGAAATAATTTGGGGGAATTTAGGATTTTCATTGAAATGGATTACTATTGCATTTCATTTCACACTAAAAGGACCTTTGTGTTTCTCAGCATCTTTTCTTTCGTTCTCTCTTTCTTTTTTAACATCCTTGCATCCAAATTCCATATTTTTTGTCGCTTCTGCTACTATGTTAGTAGCTATAACATCTTCCTTCCTTATTGCATTTATGGATGAAGTTATGCAAGTTTCTACTTGATAGAATTCTGTTGATGTTGTTGTCTATGAGTTTTATACTAGAAGATAATTTGGTTATGCAAAGTATATCATAAAGTGCTGGAACTATAACAACCCTAGACATAAGACTTCGGAATGTAGACATTTTTCATAAAGAGATTGTAGGAAAAAGTTTCATCAAATTTTGGATAAGGAAAGATCAATCTCAAGCCCATGAAAACAAGTTGTTCAAATAGGAGAATGAACAATTCTTCACTACACAACTAGACAAAGATCAGGTATATCCGAATGATAGTATTCCAAGTCTTACAACAAATTTGCAAACCAACAATTTTATTTAAGAATATTCAAATGATGAAGAAAACTTGGGAAGATTACCCATCGTATTTTGAACCATAACCAACTTTGTATACAAGTATAATATTAGCAAGCATGATAATTTTTTTTCTTTGATATTAACAAAGTGCAAAAGCGATTAGAATTGAGAATAGTAGTCCATGACATTTGAAGTCTTGTTAAGTTCTTTAGCAGCACTGCTTGGGATGTTATATGACAGTCATAGGACTATTTTCACATAGGTTATAAAGGAATATTAAGGACATCTTGATGACAGTCATAAAAGTCATTTTTTCAGACCTCAAAGGGATCATAAAAAACATTAGTATATGGCAGTCTTAAAGTACAAAGAGAGATATTTTTGGAGAAGATATCAGCCTAGTTTCAGATCTCAAGTAGAAGTTGTCCTGAATATGATAGAGATAGAGACACCAATGATATTTACATTTTTGGAAGAAAACCTGACACATTGAAAATCAAGATCTAGTGTCCCTCGCTGTTGAAAATGAAAAATCGCAGAGTTGTGTAGATCAATGCTACTTACTATAGAGAAACTTCAATAGAAGATGTCAATTCTCTAAAATAAGGCAAAGAAGGTGATGTAGAGAATGGAGCTAACAAGGTTTCAAATCCTACTGTAACTAATATTGCCAGTAAAGGCCAAGCAAAGGGACAGGATATCAATTCCTCTCAAGATAATCATAATTCAGTGTCATGTCCACAATTAGCACTTGTCACTATAGAATTTCAACCCAAAATCCGACGCTTTGCATGTCTGAAATTTGACACTTCTCTGTCTCATTTTTGACACACACTTTTTTTTGGCGTCAGTGGCGTAACATCAGATCTTCGACAGTCTATTAATATGGGTTGAAGATATGATAGACAATTGTGTCACATATTCAACCATTTTTCCTTCCGAAGTGCCAACCAAAATTGCATAACCCATCAGAAATCCGACGTCTTCCGACCCTTGGAGCGTCAGCCGTCCGACGGGCCGAAGTGTGGGAGAAATGACACTATCGTCGGTTTTAA
Source organism: Pseudotsuga menziesii (assembly GCA_001517045.1). NCBI lineage: Eukaryota > Viridiplantae > Streptophyta > Pinopsida > Pinales > Pinaceae > Pseudotsuga > Pseudotsuga menziesii. The sequence goes on along the minus strand of LPNX010062764.1, from coordinate 70,993 downwards.
ATTCAGGAAGTGTCAGAAATTTGACGGAATCCGACACTATAATAGTCATCCTTCCAACAAAGTATGACACTTTAACCATCGATCGTTCGACGGGTAGAGGCGTCGAAGTCATGGCACTGTCGTCGGATGGGTTGACCAGAGTGTCAAAAGAACGTCGAAAAAGTGACGCATGTTGATGGATTTTAAAAAAAATATAAAGATTTCACTTACGGCCACATGGTTTCAGCCTATAATTTGACCACTGAAGGAAGCCTGGTAGCAAACTAAAGGATTCTATGTCACGTATGGAGAGTGGAATGAAGCAATCCCCATACACTGTTTGTGTCCCTGGCCTCCATTTTGAGTTGACTTAATTTATAAAGGGTTACTTTTTATAACATTATTAAGATGAAATCATTCTAAAGAATTGTGTGTATCCTTCATATGCATTGTGCTAATTGTATAAGTATCTGCATAAGTTTCTCCCTGTATAAGAAAGATCTCTCATGAAAAGAGTGCTTTACATCCCCAATATTAATAAGTGATGATGGAGGACACTGAACCTATAGAGTCTCTAAACAGAGGAGACGAAAGGAAACAACTAAGATAAAAAATAACAGAAATAAACTTGTTGATCAGGAGGCATTCAATACTTTTAGAATAGTCTAGCTTTGCTCAAGGAAGGGATATAGAATAAGATTGAATCCTACAAATACATAACCACTTCATATAGCAAAGAGACAAAGAAGCAACAGAGTATGTTCCCTTAAATCATTATTAATAATGTACAATAGATATTTAACTTCACTCTTGCAAATTCCAAACAACCAAGGTAAGCACAGATTGTTCTTGCTAAATGAAGTGGCTAGATAATAGAGGGGTCAAAATTTGTAATGATGGTCAAAAACCTATCCTTGGTTGCAAAACAATGTAGGAATTTTAAGAGGTAGAGAAAAAATTCTAAAGCATTCAGGAACATAGTATAGATTGGGGCCCTGAGATGTCCACTCTGTGGATCAATATATTCATTGTAATACACTAAATAATAAACTCCTTTCCCAATTAAACATAGAATTGAGAGAAAATCCAGCAACAGTCAGCAAGCATAAGATGCGAGTATATTAGATAAAAAAATTAACATACATCACTCATTTTCATTCCATGGTGCTTAGCCTGTTGTTCGATGAAAGGTCAATCAAATAAATCTCCATTATACGTGACATAAATCCCAAGCTTCAATTCTTGCATGTGATTGAACCACCGCCTAAGAAGCTATGTCTGGAAAACATAGCAAAATATCAGGGGATCAATACTTGTTTTCAAAATTATAGTCATAGGGTAAACAGTAAATGGAAGATATACCTCATTTGGCACATTTGCTACTTTGAAATTTCCTTCAAATTCTGGTTTTGGAGTGTACTCCAAGTCTTCAATGCCCCACCCCTACACACTCAGGAAACAAACGAAAATGAATTGGAAAACTAAAGAAGAGCAAAGATGTTCATAAAAATCAATGCAACATCAATCTGCAAACAATAAAAATCCCAAAACAAAGGATAGGCTGACCAACACGCATAAAATAATGCCAAGTGTTTTTACCTCTCGATTTTTAATAAGATAGCCTTGCCCATCCACCATGTGTGAAATCATCATTATCATGTCATATTCGGAATCAAGGAACTTCAAAGGAAGCTTGGTTGTCTCTATATCAAAAGCACACACACAAACTTCAGCTCGTTGAAGAAGATCTGCCCTATTTTCCAAGGTAACCTTTGAAGAGTCCACTTTAACAGTGTACCATTGTCCACATCTTGCATCTGCAGGATTGCAAAATCCATAAACAAGTAAAGAATGAATGTTAATTTTTCGGTATATAAAACTCTTGCTACAAAGGACGTTGAATGTGGACTTATGATATAGAAACAAGCCATTATTTGTTCAAAAGCATCTTGAAAACATAAAATGAAGACATGATTGTGTTGTGAAAATAAATGCATCCTGCTACAATTGACCAAGTATTCAAACAATCTATCTCCGAAGCTATCATGCCCAACCATTTATATAAACATGTTATATAACATCTATCATTTACTAATTCAATTCAAGTAACTGAGTTCTTTAAAATTCTCAAGCAACATTAAATGACACTCAATTGCTTAATCCAATCAAGGAATTTAAAATATAATGATCTAACATAAATTATGTAAGGAAAAAATTAGAATTAGTAAGAATTAATCACCTGATAAAACATGGATAACCAAAAATACTATGTATATAATGCCATCGATATAATCAAAACTCCATTTCTTGCCTCTTGACTATGGAAATGTTTCTCAACGCTATCTATAACAAGTTCCAATGGAGGAGTTAAATAGAAATAGTGAAAATTACACAGTAATAATATAGAAATAGATGTTTTTTAATGTATTCTTCCTTACCATTCATTGATCTCCTCTCTGTTTCGAGAATAATTTAATATTCTCTACTAAACAGGACCAACCACATGAAGGTGGAAGCTCTTATGGGCCCTCCCCCCCTCACATCACTTTCAACTCCCCAAACCCAATGCCTATACTTGCAAATAACAATTTATTTCACTATTTCACAATGCAAATAACAATGCATCTAAAATGCAAATTATTTCACTCAATAGTTGAAAAATGCTTTCATTAAATCATTCTTTATAACATTCATTAAACCATTCAATCATTCAATAGCTGAAAAAACCATTCATTAACTCATTCATTAAAACATTAATTTAGTCAATGGTAGAAAAAAAATATCAGTAAACAATTTAGTAAAGCATTCATTCATAAAACAGAGGAAAAAAGCATTAATTTTATTTTTATAAATAAGAATTACTCAAAAAAAATTTAGTCACTTCCTTTTTACTTTTCTTCTCTTTAAATAATTAGTTAGAGTCACATCTTCGGGAATGTGATCATCGATATCCCTATTAGTCTGCTCGCAAGGTTGAACTTCAGGTGAGGGGCAATGAATTTCTGCAATAATGTCAAAATATTTCATTAACATATTTATATTTTGATAAATACAAGTAATTCATTAAAACAACATTATGAATGTGTGTTTTTACCTACCATGTGCACATCAACATGTTCAACATTATCTCGTACTCGCCCAACCTGTTCCGTGTTATGATCTGCAGCTACATGCTCTGTAGTTGAATTGTGTAGATTTAGAATTAATGTGCATCATCTGCAATGGTCTGTAAAAAATAGTAGCACATTAATAAATTCATTACCAAGATGAGAAGCATGATCTTCGTTTGGTTGGTCATGTACTTCATCCTTGACATGAAAGGGATCATTACTTTCCTACACAAAAAGGAATAAATAATATACGTTAGTTTATTTATAAGGAACAAATTGCATGAGCATTAATAAATTATCATTAAAATATATAGTTTTCACATACCTGGGCACCAGATGGATCAGCAGAAGATCGTATAGTATTCACAGACAAGCTTCTTCGGTGTCAAAGCCATGTTCGAAGCCAAGCTTCATGTAATCCGCATTGGGAAATTCTTTGAACTAGTCGGCCTTCATATTTGCATGATGTCATTAATTTTAAAGCCTTTTGTTAGAACAAAACAAAAATAATAATCTCTATGATATTTGGATGTGGATTCGGGTTTTGCGATACTTACATATCAGGCTGCCAAGTTGGAGTAACCACCAGGCCCAAGCTTTTGTTGGCCAATTTTTTCAATTCTTGCGTTTGTGGCCTTAGATGTGTCTGAGAGCCTAATTAAGTTTTTAAATACATTAGTCTATGTACAAAAATTGATATAAAAACTAGTAATAATAAGGCTTACCACTACATTTTGGAATGAATTGCATACCTCCCTATTCCACCTGGTGGTATCTTTCTTGATTTTCTCAGGCCCTTCTCTTTTCCATCTTCCACCAGGGCTTTCCACTCTATAGATGGAATCATTGGAGGGCGCTCATACCTAGGTTTATTTTCTAGGTGAACCTTATATTGGTCTCGAACAATATTTAGATGTTTTCCATCCTTCTATAGTACCTTCGATGTATCAAAGGTATATTTTCCGAACAGACTAACCAAGCGATTAGTCATATCATCCTTTAAAGCTTTTGGTTGCCTGTTCCACATTGTGTGGATGGTGGGTCGAAATATCTCCAAGGCCAAATCATTCATGTGTTTATAAAATATATCATTTCCTGCAAAACATTATTGCAATCATTGGTCAACATTAGAAAATATTAGCGGTATATTAGACACAAATTATAAAAAATAAATTGAACAATCTATAATGACCTAGAATCCTCTCTACCTTTATTGTAATCAGGTCTTCATTCACCAAAAATGTACACTTTATTGAACCATTGCTAGTCACACGAGAAGATCTAGGAAATGCTTCCACATCTCTATCTAGCTCTGTATCCACCCCTTCTTCTGCAGCATCTCTTGTGGGTGGGGCAACATTGGCTACACCCTCCGCTACCCTTGGCGGTGTCACGGAGCATGTTGTTGATTGTTTAGTGGACAATATGGGAGTAGTATGTGGTGTGCGTGGAGTGGTTTGGTCACTAGGACCAACATTGCCTTGAACACCATTGATAATCTCCATAGCATGCTGTAAATTAAACCCATTGTATTATAAGTTCAACGGCATATAAAATCAAATATTATAAAGTTTTTATAAATGAATTTACATTTTTATTCAATAACTTACGTCCACTTGTTTACGTTGTTGTAACAACAATTGAATCCTTTGTTCAAGACCTTCTGTTAGTGGAACTGCCAATGTCAAACGAACCAGTTCCTCATTTTGTTTTTCCCTTGTCCTTTGTAGCACCCTCAACAGGTCTGTAGACTCTCTAATTTCACTATTTCTCATCAATTGAGAGACCTCATTCTATAAAAAGTTTTGAGACGTCATTTGATAAATGGAATCCCCTGTCTGCAATTGAAATATATTAAAAATTGCTTAGTCTTTGAAAATATAGTGTGCGCAAATAATTATATTAGGGATTACATCTAGGATTACCTGACACCTAGCCGAGGGCATAGCTTGATCAACAGATGGGGATTTACCTCAATCAGCCACCTGCAAACAAAGTAGAGAACATTACCACAATGTATCGATTTATGTATAAGCTAACAAATACAGAACAAAAAAAAACACTATGCTACATGTTTTATATGTGTACATTTTTTAAGTATTTAGAATGTGGAATTACATTTAGGTTAAATGGTTGCCTCGAGTCTCCAGTCGTCTGATCAATAGTTGGGGAGTTTCCCCGGTCAATCTGCAAAAAAGGTAGACAACATTGCCATCATGGACGCAACCATAAAAACGAAAGAATACATAACAAAATAAACATAATGCGTCATGATAGACATGTTTATGATTTTAAATTATTTGAAATGGAGAATTACATTCATGTTTGGCTATTGCCCTGATGCTGTAGTCGACTAATCAATAGCCGATTGGCTTCCCTGATCAACACTCTGCATGGAAAATCGATAATATTATATAAACAAACCTAATATACTAATGAAAATACATAACAACGTATCTGTATGTCCATCCTAAGATTTAATATTACATTGGTAATATCATTGTATACATGCTGCCTTGACTTGGGTCGACAAACATCTACGGAGATGGAGGTGCCCCTGAGAGAACCCTGCATAAAAAACATACTAAAAGTTACATAAGGAAACATGAAAAGTAGATAATTTCAATTATATGCTAACAAAAATTCCTATAGACGTTAAAATAATTGATAAAAGGGTGGTTAAATTGTTTGTTGTACCACAACCATACTAACATTGTTTGTATCTACACGATTCAAATTGTAATCAATAAACAGTTCTTCACGAGCAGCTATTGATTTAATTGCACATACAAAGACACAATTTCCTTCACGTGACTCAAATATGCAGTTGGGTTGTTTTAATGTAGACCTTGGTTGTGTACTGTTTATAAACCCCGCAATATTACCAGTTGTTTTTGGCCTTCCACCTATGTACATCATTGCTCCTTTATTTTGAGCTTTATCTTTCAGTTTTATATAATTCGTTGACAACCCATATCTACCCATACTTTGTGTATATTGGACCAGGGGCATCCAATCACTGTAGTTGTAATAGGGTCCAACATACTCCATCAATTCTATACATTTACCGTATCCAACATTTATGCTATCCATGCAAAACAATCCCAATCCATGCAACGAGGACGGTGCAATTCTATATATCCTCTCATTCACACAAAAATAGGTGTTTAGAAAGATCGCTAGGAACCCATTGTTTCACTAGGTGTTTGTGCCTTAAAGGCACGTCGATGTCTCCCACTGTCTCATCATCATAGGAACATGACCCCCCTCCTTCGAGAAAAAAATTCATGCATTTGTTGAATTTTCTTCTAATCTTCTGACATCTAGTTGATATAGATCGTGTAGACCTACTGGATGTCTCACTTTCCTCTAGCCTTCCCAAACTCCCTTCCCTGGAGGAATACAGGTCTAACAAATACCTGTTTGGTTCTACCTGCACTGTGGCCAAAAAAAAAATTGGCATAAGCATAGCAAAATAACAGCAAAAAAATGTGGAAAGACTTATAAGAAAAAAAACTTGGAAAGACTTGTAAGTCGATAACTTGTTAAAGAAAAAACTTGTTAAGAATTAATTTGGTTAATAGGTGTGGGCATTTGGTAGCCCTGAAAATTCTAATGTATGCCCCTCTTTTGGTTACATGCAAGTCTCCATTCTAACTTATTGCTTACATTGCCTTTTGCTAACATGAATTGGGTAGGCTTCATAAGCTTCAAATGTATGCTTGTTGCCATTGTACTTTATCCTTTCAATGTTGTGAAGCTTGAGACGATATGTTATGCATATGCATCACATATAACACTACAATTTATTCCAATATATGTCTATACAAAACCTGGAGGTTCTCCTTTAATGGACTATCTCCTTCAAAGAACATATCTCCTTTAAGTGGTTTTTAGTTTTCCCATGAATGATTTTGTGATGTTGTAGATGATTATCCATTTTACCTAATATGTTTTATGATCTTTTCCATGTTTTCTAGGGTGCACATACTTGTTGTTGATGGCTTCTTTTTCTTGAAAGTTGAACTGCTGAAAAGTGCATAGACCTCATCTAGGACCCTTTAAGAGTCATAATAACAACTATTCTTATAGGATTTTGTTAATTCCTGTAGATTGGATGTTTTACCTTTGTGCTACTCTGAAGTGCATAAGCCAGCACTTCAAAGGCATATTTCCTAATGGTGGTGAAGAGCGGACATTTCTAGATTTGGCTACTTTGCATGTTAAATACATTTATATTAGTCTATAATATTTGTTGATGTATTCCTTTTAGCTTGTCTTGATGACACTTGTTTTCCCATATTAATTTTCAATGCTAAGGCAATGCTAACGTTTTTTCCCATGGTAATTTTCAACCCTAAGGAAACCCTAAGGAATACAATTGATCAGCTTCACAGGAATACTAGACAAACATTCAAAGGTAACACCTCTAATCTAAGAATCTTCACTACATCCACATCACTAACCTTCATCAGACTGAGAATTCAATTCTAAAACTGAAGTAGCTAATCCAAAGAAGCAATAAATAAGAGAGATCAGTAATATGAGGGGATCATCCACCTCAATCATCCAAAGGATGTCAATAGAAACAAAACATAAAAGACTCAAGTGCTAAGGGATAGAAAAGTTGGAAAGTACCCTGATCAGTACATTCACCATCAGCGAATTCAGTAAACTGAAAATGGCCTGAGGCCAAGGTTAATGTTTCTTTGGATAAGCTATCAGTCGTAGTATTATGTTCTCTGAATATGTGAACTACTTTTAGCTGGATGAAGTAAGGTTCCATATCATGGACACGTTGACACCAGCCATCAAGTGTAATTAAAGTTAGTGATGATATTCTATTGAACCAATTAATGATGGATGTGGAGTCACCATGAATGTGCAGAGTGGGAAGGACCATGGATTTAGCACAATAAAGGAGAGTCCATAAAGCAAGTAGTTCAAATCTGGTGTTTGTACTCAAACCAACACCCAATTTGAAGAAAAAATAGTGGTCCTGGGTGATCAAAATATGAACACCTATACCTCCAATTTGATTGGCTGAATCCCCATCAAAGAAGATGTAGGTACAATAATCGAAATAGTTTATTTAGTCAAACTTATTAGCTTTCTTTCTTGCATTGTCTTAGCCATTTTCAATTCACTAACTCTAAAATAGATAATAAGTGTTCGATAATAATGGTGACGACTCTTGGTATTATGTTTCATTAGGTTGCAACATGGAAAAATTGTGAAACAAAATACCAAGAATCGTCACCGTTATCAAAATAGTTTATTAGGTAAAATTATCAAAATAGCAAAAGATGTAGGTACAATTATCAAAATAGTTTAATTAGTCAAACTTATTACCTTTCTTTTTTGCATTGCCTTAGCCACTTTCAATTCACTAACTCTAAAATAGCTAATAAGTGTTGGCTAATAATGGGGATGACTCATGGTATTATGTTTCATGGGGTTGCAACATCGCAAACTAGTGAGGCATAATACCATGAGTCGTCACTGTTGCCTGCCTGAACACTTGCTATCTTTTGTGAGATATAGTTCATGTGGACAGAGTTCTTGAACTCTGTCCTCATGGACAGTTTTTTTTTTCATTTTCAATGAATTAAATTCATTTATGAGAGAAGATTTACCAAAATTTAAGTTTTTGAAGAGTAAGAAATTCATAGGAATGGTTAGAAGTGTTGTTCACTAAGCCATGCTATTAATGAGGAATTTTCATGTTGTTATTTTCCAAGTTTAAGCCATAATTTGTAATTGGTTGAAATTAGTTTGGTTTATTAATTTTAAAGTACGTTAATCAAATTAATAAAAAAATTTTTAAGTTGAGTCTCATATTAAGCATTAGTTTCAAACTAATCATTGCTGCTACTGTTACTCACTAGCAGTTTTAAACTAATTTATGTTGTTGTTGCTACTCGCTGAAAATGTTGTTATTACTTGCTAAAACTAGTGTTGTTACTTGTTGATATTGTTGTTGTTACTTGTTGAAACTGTTGTTGTTACTCACCAAGAGTCTTGAAATTGTTTATTTTATTGTTGTTACATGTCTGTAATTGTTATTGGTACGAGCGCTAGTAGTTTCTTGACTAACACATTTCATAATTAGAGTTGAAGTTATTATTCATGTAAAGTTTTTTTTAATAGATATGTATTATGCAATTAGTATTTGTCTAAGTAAATTATGGATCTCATTAGAGGATCATACTTCCGCTACTGTGTGCATAATGTAATTAATTTACATATAAAAAATGGTCTGTCTTAACTTAGTTTGATGTAACTCAAGGAGGCGTTACAAGAGAAATGGTTCAAAGTGATGAAGTTTCAGTTGATAAATTATTATGATTTTCTAAAGAATAAGACAAGGGATCAAATTTAACTAATGGTATACCCAAAGCTTGGTTGTCAGATTAATATGAAAAACTTTTATTTGCCATAAGGAATTATTTTACATGTGAAGGAATATTTGACACAGTATATCAATTTCACTTCAAATTTCTGTTACATTTCATTGGAAAAACATTTTTAGACATCCCTTTGATTTGTACAAAAGTCTAGGAAAGATGGCAGATAGATGCAGCCAAAACCTAAGAAGGTAGAACACTAGTTTATTTCATTTTGTATTAATCAAATTGCTCATGCTTGAAGAGATTAGGAAAATGATTAGGGATTATAACATGTTTCTTTCCATTGTTGGTTATGATCCCGAGGTGCCAGGTATTCCTTCAGCAAGGATATGTACTCCAAGCTCAAAAGAAAAAATAACTACTCAAGCAAAGAACATGATGGAGAAAAATACACAAGTGAGGAGTAGAGAAAGGGTAAGATTCATATGGAGAGAAAACCTAGGGTTGTTATAGATATAGAGGAGAGACCTGAGTTTTAAAAGAGTAAAAATAAAATGGAAGGAATAAAGTTGGACTTTTTTGAAGAAAGGGTGGAGGTTAAGAGACCTGGGACTAGATTAGCAACGAAATGGAAAAAATATGTGGAAGAAGATACATCAGAGACTCCACTTTAGAAATCTATCGAAACAAAGAAGAAAAAACTCTCCAAAGTACAACCATATTAACAGACATAGAGTGATGATCCAGAGGTGAAGAAGGTAAATATACCATGAAAAGAAGCCCTGTTAATGATTGTTCAGTTGCAAGAAGAAGACATAAAACATAGGTTTGAAGTATATGGAAGTCTAGACCTATATGAAAAAGCTTTGATGGATGTTCGAGGGATTCTAAGGAGAAGATTCCCATTACATAAACAAGTTCAAAATTTATATAAGCAGAACAGAACCCTTAAAGAAAAAAACAGAAATATGATGAAAGAGTTGCAAATGTTGAAAGATGAGGTTAGTGCAGGTAATCTAAAACTTCTTGCTAAGGCAAGAGATAAATTTGATGAAATTAGACCATAACATGCTTAAATTTTAGTATTAGAGCCTTGGAAAAGGTTTGGAAGCATCCATACAAGTTTTTACACAAAAAATGTAGTTTTCATAACTGTTGTAGTGCCAACAGTGTAAAAGCAACGAAAATTCTACAAAAGTTATGAAGGTGAAACTTTTGTAGCGCCTGTAGTGTAAAACAGGGGAAAATGCTACAAAAATTATGGAAACGAATTTTTGCAGCACTAAAGGCCAGAATTGAATAGGGGACATTGTAGAAGTTTCCAATTTATCTCTAGCTCGGCTGATAGGTCAAATATTGACTTTTATATGGATATATTTTTACCAAATCAGTATGAGAATCGTGTTTGTAAATATTTTTCTTTCGAAGTAACTAAGGGGTTTAATTTAGGGTTGAGTTCTAAAAGTTAGGGGAATAGTTAATGTATGTTATTTTGTAACTATTCTTAACATACACAACCTTGAAAGGAAACAACTCAATGGAATAATGATAAGTCTTATAAACAAATTACAATTAAATGTAAATAATCTTCCCAACTATTAAAGACACCATCCACATCTTTCTTTTGATGGATTTAATACAAAGAATTTAATACTATGAATACAGTGATAAAAATCTCCTAACCAAATACTATACTTTTACTTTTATAATAAATTGCTATTGGATTCATTATTGTTTTTCATAACTTAAATTTAAAACCCATTGCTCATTATAAGCCAGTCCAATGGCTCTATATCCTTAAGGGGTATAATATGATCTCAAATAATTAATTCATAGTTGGAAAATAATTAGTTCACACTTGAAAACTAAGGACTTATTCCTAAATCATATCTTTTGTGAGATATAGTTCATGTGGATAGAGTTATTGAACTCTGTCCTCATGGACAGTTTTTGTTTGATGATGATATTAATAGGACTTTGGGCACGCATCCTAGTTTGTCACCTCAATTTTCCTAACCCCAATCCTTGAGGGTTTTGGCATTGAATTGTCGACCTTATACCCTTCCTGTAACGGTTGTCTCTGTTGTATTCTCCAACTTGTTAAGGTGTATAAATACCCCAACCAAGAAATTGTTTACTTTTCCTTGGTTTTTTAAAAGTCGATACTTATTTCAACTTCTTTGTTTCCAAACTTTTGTCCTGGAACTAGTGTGTTTTTCAAGGTATTGGCTTTCAGAGGATCTGTTCCCTATGGTATATTTTTAATTGATCCAAGGTTGTTCCCTAGATATGGTACCACTCTCTGCCTTAAGACCTTCTGGTACCGCCAGAATAGGTACCCTGTGGTGGGGCGAGTGATTGGCACCCCCTTATTACTTTATTTATTACTTTCATTTCCAGCCTTATGACTTTCCTGAGATGGAAACATGAAAGTCAACCCCTACCCCTTATTTCTCTTTCCTTCTAAAAGATATAGGGCTTCTATTTTGTGTAGTATCTGACCTTACTGATTGAATATGAGGATGAACTTATCTGGTGGATTAATACCTCCTTGTGAAGTAAGACCTCCTCATTGTGGAAGTATTTATTCCCTTATTATTCCGATAAGATAGTCTGATATTCCTTACCTTATGAGGGGTTTTACTAGTTGTAGTCAGGGGCCCCAATTTCCTAGTTCTATTTTAACTATTCGATAGGTTCGGATAATCAGTCTCTTCGAAGTACTTCTTTGATCAAGCCTGTATGTGAAAAACTAGAGAAATTGCGTAATTACATCTATATATGTGCTACAAAATGAATGATCACTATAATAGTGAATCACAGATATGAGAGGGGGTGAGGCGCGAAGCCCTATTCTAAGTTCATGACCCAAACAACGAGTTTCTCATTTGTAAGGTAAGAAGGTTTGTAAATCGATTTCCTGAATAACCCACTAAATGACGAAGGGTCTTTATGCATTCAAGATTTTCCCACAAAGGAGAAAACATCACAACACGCACAAAAAACCCTTGTCACAGGATGCCCAAAAACCATTGTCACAACATGCCCAAAAAAGGAGGTCATGATGCTTACCCGTTGAGAAATGAGCTCCAAATCCAAAGCTGGAACTCCAAAACGTGAACTGTGTGCTCCAAATTTGTACCTTCAGCTCCAATTCTCAATTGTGAGCTCCAATTATCAACGGTGAGCTCCAATTCTCAACCTTGACCTCCAATTATCAACTGTGAGCTCCAATTCTTAACCCTGTGCTCCAACAGACCTACTCCCAAATTCACAAAAACCTCCAAATTGAACTAAACTGTCCAAAATGAGTTGCGACAATGTCCAAATACACTTGTCATTTGTTATTATATATTATATGTTTTTTTATCTTTATTATATATTATTTTATATTATATGTATTTTATTTTTATTATATGTTATTTTATATTATATAAATTGCCATAATAGTATTGGGATATTTTTATTATATCCTAACTTGAATAAAGAACCTTCACATTAATGAGGGAAGAACCATCTACATAACGACACATCCCTATCTTGGATAAATGAAAATATATCTTTGAAGTATGATTGAAAAGTTGAGCATGTGAGCATGTGAGCATGGTGGTGGTGATGATGATGATGATTATGATGTTCATGTCGATGATGACAATGATGATGATGTTGTTGATGATGACCATGATGTTGATGATGTTGTTGATGATGATGATGATGTTGATGACGACGATGAAAATGATGATGATGATGATCCTGGTGATGATGATAATGTTTGTGATGATGATGGTGATGGTGATCTTGATGATGATGATGATGATTATCATCATCATGAAGATGACAATGAAAATGATGATGACGATGATGATGATGATGATGACGATGATGATGATGATGATGATGACGATGATGATGAAGATTATGATGTTGATGTCGACGATGACAATGATGATGATGATGATTATCATCATCATGAGGATGAGGATGATAATGATGACGATGATGATGAAGTTGATGATGATGATGTTGATGATGATGGTGATGATTATGATGTTGATGAAGATGATGACAATGATGATGTTGACGATGACAATGACGACGATGATGATGATGATGATGATTATGATGCTGATGAAGACGATGATTATGATTATGATCATGATCATGATTATGATGATGATGATGATTATGTTGATGATGATCATCTTGATGATGATGATGATGATTATTATCATCATCATGAGGATGACAATGATTATGAAGATGATGATGATGTTGATCATGATGACGATGATGATGATGACGATGATGATGAATATGATGATGATGATGATGATGATTATGTTGATGAAAACAATGATGATGATGATGAAAAAGATGATGATGATGATGATGATGCTGATGATGATGATGATGATGATGTTGATCATGACGACGATGATGATGATGACGATGATGAAGACGATGATTATGAAAATGATCATGATTATGAAGATGATGATGATCTTGATGATGATGATGATGATTATCATCATCATGAGGATGAAGATGATGATGATTTTGATGATGAGTATCTTGGATAAATGAAAATATAGCTTTGAAGGATGATTGAAAAGTTGAGCATGTGAGAATGGTGATGATGATGATGATGATGATGATTATGATTAGACGATGATGATGATGATGTGTGATGATGACAACAATGATGATGATGAAGACCACTATGATGATGATGACGATGTCGATGATGAAAATGATGATGATGATGATGATGACAATTTCAATATATTTCATCGTCTTCTTCATCCATGTCAACGTCTTCTTCATCCATGTCAGCGTCTTCTTCATCCATGTCATCATCTGTATCATCAGATACATAGTCAACATTGTAACGATTGGCCATATCATCATTGTCATCATCATCAGTTGCGCTCGTCATGTCATCGTTGAAATAATCTTCATCGGCATTGTCTGCTAACTCAAGTTGATCATGCTTTTTGTTTGGCATGTTCTTCTTCTAGAGAACCCTCTTCATTACCATCATCTAGGTTATACTTTACTGGCCTTCCCCTTGAATCGTGTCTCACAACAAATGACCAGCCCGCTTTAATTGGAACCTCTGAGTAAAATACTTGTTCACATTCGCTTGGAATAACATAGGGCACTGTTCCTGGCTCAAACAACCTTGTGTTTACCATGGTAAATCCATTATCATGTTCAATAATAGTTCTATCGGGATCACGTTGATTCAATCGTAACCTGTACCATTTGACAATGAATAGAACTACCTTAAAGGATTTAAAGTCACATTATATAATATCTTCTAAATACCCATAGTATCGATTTTCTGAGACTTCTGGATGTCTTTCAGTTCTAGATGAAACATTGGTAACCTCAAAGACAGTCGAAACCCTAGAATCTGATGTTTTCTTTGTTTCATCCAGTTTTTTGATCTGATATCTACCTCCATTGTAGACCATAGCCTTATCGTGTTTTACCTGCAATAAGCAATACACAAAAAAATTACACAACCAATCAGTCCTTATGAAGCAATACATGGAACAAAAGAACATGTACGTCAAAAATTAATTTGGAAAATAAAAGATTTAGAGGGATATTTGATTAATTATATACTTGCCATTTTATCTTTTACACCATATGCCAAATCGATTTTCCTTTCTGTTAGATTGTTATCTCCATTGCATTGTGCTGCTTTTACCAATGAAGCCACACCTTCCCATGATATTCCATGACCTGATTGTGCGCATCATTCAATCCATACCTTCATCCAGTCAATGTTGTTTGCGATGTATAAATGAATTGCATCCCATTCCTGACTAACTATTTAATGACAATAACCATTAAAATCAAAGAAAGGTGTAAACTCCTAAACAAAGACGTATATGCTATTAATTGAAGCAATGATAACTAGAAAATACAATTAGAATATGAAGGATATATTAAAAATCCACTAGCCAATAATTAACTTTCAGCTTCCTCAATATACCTTTCCCCTTCAGTTGCTCCCCTTCAAATTTTTTATTGGTGTCTGGATCACAAATGCGATGTAAATTGAGCGTTGACACTAAAATAGGAAGATATTCACCAACATACAACACATTTTTGTATACCGTATATCCTTCCATCATAGAACCCTCCGGATGTGCTAGTTGTATCACCAAACCCTTCATAAATTTCAAGTGTCTCTCAACCATCCACATGGACCTTGAGTGCATAGGTCCACACAACTCAATCTCCTCAACTTGGTGTATGAGGTAGTATTCCTGTGCATTGAAAAATGTCTATGGTAGATGCTTCTGCATTTCACACATGAGATGAGGAATTTCTCTCCTCCAATACTTTATATCTTCTTTATGGATTTCTTTAGATGTGAGCCATCTACAAGTGATGCAAACCAATAACGATATTTAACAAAAAAAACATTAAATTACAATATATGCTGAAATAGTGCACAAAAAAAAAATATAAATTATTATACGGAGAATTAAAGAGACACTAAGCACATGCAAGTAATCGCTAGTTACCTCATGTATTTACCAATATTATATATAACTTGTTTGACATTGTTGTCAAAGTTGTCCAGGAGAGAGAGAGGTAGAACATACTGTATCAATATACAAACCATGCCATTTATTAAAAAAAGAGTATACAAACAAGAAAAAATTATATGGACATAACAATAATAATTATCTTGATGAAGACATGCCAATCATGTGTTTTGACCCCCGCAAAATCACCTTTTTTAGCTATGATATTCTTCAAGTTTGCACAAAAACCGGTGGGAAATTTAATTTTCTGCATTAATTCTTTGACAACATTGCTTTGTTACTCCATAAACATCCATGTAATTGAGTTTATATTAACTTGTTTTCCATTGGTATGAAATTGGATGACATCTTTCATTGCATGGTTGCTTTCTTGAATGTCTTTGCACACTTTCACAACTTTATCTTTCTCCCTCCTTAGCTCTAGTAGTTTCCATAAGGTTTCAGTAACATTATTTTCAATATGCATTGAATCAAACAAATGAGAAATTTGTAGGTGCTCGTAGTAGGGAAACCTGCTGAATTGAATAGGATAACTTTTCGTTCCTCGTGGAAGACCATTAATTCCTTCATGATCGCAATGGACATCATGAATATTAGTTTATAATTAATAAATTACATCATAAATCAAATATGGCCACTACAACAAACAACTCACAATAAAAATTAAAATACATAAAAATTCATATACAATGATCCATACGTACCATGATGACGATTTCTATTGTATTGCATCTTCCAAAGGTGAGGTGTCATTCTCCATGGTTTTAATGCAGTATCCTACTTCCCATTGAAAATATTTCTTTCATTTGTTCTATACCTGTTATTCTTAGAGAGGAAATGCCTATACTCATCAAACACCTCCTTTCTTAAGCTTTTTGAACGATGAGATTTTATCTTAGGACCACAAACTGGACATGCAAATTTACCCTTTGTCTGAAGACCTACAATATTTACATATGGAATATCTATGTCAAATATATTCATTTATAAAATATTCTAACTACTCCATATCATTAAATGCAATTAAATTGGAAATTAAAATTACAAACCACAAAATGAAGTTAACCCACGGGCATCATGTATTGTCCATACAATGATTGCATGGAATTAAAATTTCCTTTGTTGTATTGGTCTAGATATGTCATACATAGTTATGCCATTCCATAACTTCAATAGCTCATCTACAAGAGGTTCGATGTATACATTCACATCTTTGACTTGGAACTTACCTTATTCATAATTTGAAAAACATATAAAATATATCATTATGAGAACCATTAAGACATATAAACCATGCAGAAGAGTAAATAATAGATATATATGTGAAATTAAGATACATATTACGACAAATGAGATGCCACAACTACATTATAAATAAAATAGTCTTCGTCAATAAAACCTGGAATAATCATCGACAACATTATGTACTCCCTCTTTATTGACAACCATGGAGGAATTTTATTGTTGATAACAAAAATAGGCCACACCGTGTAAATGGATTTCATCTGTGCAAATGGATTAACACCATCTGCTACCAAAGAAATCCTAAGATTACGTGGTTCTCCTTTAAAGTGAGGCCACTTTTCCTCAATATCCGATAAAAGAAGTACCATCTGTAGGCATTCGAATAACATCATTTTGAATTCTATTCCTGGCATGGTAATCCATAAATTGCGCTATGTTTTTGCACCTGAACAATTGTTGCAAACGTGGAATGATGGGAATATAATGAAGAACCTTTTGAGGCACCTTTTTGTTACTTTATCTATACGATATCTGCTTACATGACATTCCGTGCATTCTGTTGCAAATTCATGATGATTATAATATATAACATGATCATTGGGGCATGTATGAATTGCTTCATAATTCATTCCAATCTCTTTCAGGATGGAAGATAAATCTCGATATGTGCGAGGTAAAATATTTGATGGTCGTAACAAAAATTCAGCTATCAAGCTATGAAATTTTTTTTTGTTAATGTAATAAATAAATAATATTAAAAAAACACGCTTCATCTGTACGATGATCAACAATGAGTTAACAATACAATTATTAGAGGAATACAAATAAACTTTATCACGATCATACAATTACTAGATACCTTAGCATATGTGTGATTGGAGTGTTTGAAATACCATTCATAACCTTCAAGTTCATTATCAACAATATAGTAGAGAGAAGATTTGTTTTGGAGCCTTCATGAAGGGGTTCATATGCCTTATCGAGAAGAGGTATATTGTGAACATCATCAAATTCATCATCATTTTCATTATCAACATCATCATCATCCATTCTAACATTAAATGAATCATGGATTAATGTATTTGTACCATCATCTTCAATTACATCATCGGCATGATCATCCTGTTCAATATGATCATTCACTTATTCTCCATTAAACATACACGCTCCATGATCCTGATCCTGAACTTGCTTTGAAAGAACTTCCTTTGGACGACATGGTAGGGTGTCTTTCCTTTAATATAAATACATGGAAACATCAATGGATTTACATTAATATATGAAAAAAAAAAATACATACAATTACAAAAAAAACCGAATATAATAATCTTTATAATGCTAAACCTACAAATGGACGATATTCGTTCCCCCCCTCAACGTGTCCATGTTCCCCACAATGCTTTGTGGCTGTTGAGATCAATATTCTTCTCCTCATAAATCCCCTGCGTTGATTACATGGACAATAACATTTTCCATCACCCCTTCGTTTCACTGCATCCCATAGTCTAGCAAGTAATTGTCGTTTGTCTTCATTTGGATCCAGAATATTTAATCTATTTGACATTTTGTCATAAACTTCATTAATGAATATACCTGGTTGTCTTAAAAAATCAAGATCCACGCATCAAGGTTTTGTCAAACTGAGAGAAGTCGAAGAATAAAAAATTCCCGGCAAACTGTCTATCGATGAAAAAAAATATTCCCACAACCGCCCGTTGAAGAATAAAACAATTCCTGAAAACGTCCATTGAGGAACAAATAATTTTCGTAATCGTCCGTCTTATATTTATAATGGACATGGGTTAGATATCCGACGCCTTGAACATAGTTACCCTTGAAAGTATGGGGCTATAAAATTTAAAATCATGTAAACCTTAAATTTTTTTTTATAAAGAAATCTATACTTCCCGTCGAGATCCGATGCTTATGGGTCAGATAACCGACATTTTTTGGGTTCACAAACATCGAATATCTGACCTGGAAGTGTCGAATAACCACCACTACATGAGTAAAAAATCAAACGCCCATGTGTCGGATAATCGAGGGCACTATAAATATTTTGTTCTTGGCATTCTGTTGATTGATTTCTTTCTGACACATCCATACGAAATGCCAGATGACATCAGATTCAGACGTCATATTTCGGGTTCAAATCTTTTTGTGTGTTACACTCCCCTTGCAGTGCAGGGTCCAAAATCCATGATAAAAATAGAGGCCCTTGCTGTGTGTACTGAAGGCAAAGACTGGCCATATTCAAATAAAGTTATGTTTTGCATGGGAGACTCTACTTCCAAAAATGTTGTATATGCCACAAACAATGATTCTGCAGTTTAACATAAAGAAATTGGAGGTAAAGATGAAACCCTTGTGAAAAATGATTGTATTGATTTGGGAATTGGAGAACTAGAGAAGGAAATATCTTGTCTTACACAAAAAAATAGTAGCATTGAAATTGCAAAACGCTTGTGAGACACCATCCCAATTAGTTGGTATTCAACACAAATCGAGTGACAAAAATACACCAATGATAATTTCAAATAAGATAGAGACAAGGAATGGTCCTAGAGAAGGGGGTTATAAGAAGAGAAAAAAAGCAAAGGGTGGTCACTGATAAATTTATTCAATATAGTTCGAAGGCCCAACCAAGATTTAAGAAAAAGAATGACAAAATGATGACAAAGATCATTATCAGTGGGAAAACACCTCAGATTCAAAATAAATCTGGGTCATTTGGGCCTCAGTTAAGAAGCACTCATAGAAAGGTAGGATTTCTCAAAGATGACAAGTTTTAAGGGCAGAAAGATAACATTGGCAGGCTATTGAGCCAAAACATAATAGATGCGTCTAAGGATTGAAAAGGAGATTGGTATTCTTCTAGAAGATTTGATGGAAAGGAGAACATATCTCCATTCTTAACACTTTTAGAGAAGCATCATAGTTTTCTCTCAGGTTCAAATTCTAAAAAATTTCCAAAGGATGAAAGGAAGCTAGGAAAAGGCTTGCTTGAGAATTTCAAGAATCTTTGTGAAATATCAAAGAACAAGAAATTTCAAAAGGTACCTTCCAATGTCCCTGTTGGAAATTATAGCAAAGTGCCCCTATGTAACTAGGGATACAAGGTATATCCTTCCAAGAAATAAGGTCAGATAGATACTACAAGGTATGCCCAAATCACCACTCCCAATAGCAATGCAAGCTCTCCTTGGGATTCTGCAATGCTGAGTTCTCAAAGAAATATGCATGGAAAGAGAATTTCAAAAGATATGGAGGTTGAAGATGCGAAAGAAATATGAAATAACCGTTCTTCCAAGAGACCTGCTATGAGTTGTTTTGCTGGAAGTCCTTCCTTCAAGGAATTCATGTTGAGGAATGGATATCAAGGTGGAGTGATGGGATTCCCACCAAATTCTATAACTCTTCAAAATTCACAAACACCATATTCTATAACAGCTCAAGGTTAAGCAACAATGAGTGAAAAAATAAAACACCCATCCCTTGATTGAAAGGTGGAAAAATCACATCCAACCTGACAACAATTTTGGATGGAGGATGCGGGACAAGAACCAAAAATCATTCTATAAATGCATAGAGGAGTTAAATACATGTCAGAGTTATATAAGTATATATTTCCAACAAACAAAAGCAAAGACCGATGATGTATGAAGAAAGAGTTTGACATGTCAATGACATTCTAAAGAAGAAATCACATCTCATAGGACTAAGGACAAGCTCACGAGAAGAAGATATAATGGAAGATGAAGAGAATCAACAAACTTAAGGGGAGCACAACAATTGAATAATGATCCAACACAGACAGTGAATTGAAGAATTATATGTGCAAATTCCATCTCATGTTTCTTCATTGAATGTTTGGAAGCCTTAATTCAGGGGGAGCTAAATCATTCATAGCGGAACTGAAAACAATTATTAAGAAGACATTATGAACTTATTCGCTAAGTTTTCTAGCATGATTTGGAACTATTTTGATTGTTGGTAGAATACTGAAGGACTCTTTGAAGACTTCCTTGATCATTGAAACAACATTCTTGAGGATAACCTGTGTGATAATTAAGGGAAGTTGTTAGTTCTTCTAAAAAATAGGAAGAGTTGAAGGATTTTGTTTGGTGCACCTTTCAAAGTCAAATCAGTTGAAAACTTGGTAATGTGAATAAACCATAGTACTATGTCATGTCTTACTTTATTGAACACCAATACAACAGTAGATGGAAGAGTTTATGCATTAATTGCAGTGAATATATCCTTTTGGACATCCTGAAGACAGAATTCAAGGTCTTTGTTTTCAACTTTGGCTTTACATGAGAAAGATGATGAGGTGATCCTCAGGGGGAGAGTCATTTATAATGGGATGCACACAAAATAGCTGAATTGAAACTTGAACAAAAGAAGGTCAATGTCGGGCTTGAGTATTAATTAAATACTACTGAAGGACATACTTGAATGACTAAATTTTGCTTGCAAGAGAACCATGTTCTAAATTTGAATACTATTAAGCTTCTTGAGTCTTATTTTGGTCTAGGTGGTCCATGTACCCTTGCTGGTAAGTGGTGATCACTGTATATGAATTTGAGGTTTTGTTTTATGTAAAAATAGATTCTACATTGTACTTTTTTGTTGTAACATTGATGATTTGAGTTGCATTACCTTCATGCAGCTTATTTTAAGATTGATGGTTTGATATTTATCTCTTAGATTGTCTCTTTCTTTTATGTGACTAGAAATGGCATTGGAATTTGAAAAAGATAGGCCTAGGAGGTATCTCTTCACATAGATAGTTTCCTAACATTAAAGGATAAATAACTAATTTGACAACACTTTCACAAAAAAATAATGGGCTCATTCAAGTACATGAAACCATGTTGGTGTTTAGCACAAATATCTTGATAATTTTTTATGGTTTGTTTATTGCTTTTGTTTGAAGCATTTTATCAATTTTTGAAGTTTTTGTGTATTTTGGTTAAATATTGTTTTAGTCCCTTCAATGTTTCTAGTTCTCATTTTATTTCTGATTTAACCCTTTGTTGTACCTTAATCAAGATTGGTTTTAGTCTATTTCCATTGATTCAAGGGTTGAAAAAGGATGTTTTGATTACCTTTTAGTTGCATGAATTAATTGTCTTCACTTTTTTTATTCTTTTATGCTGATTGTATATATTATTTTAAATACTTATCATTATTCAAAAAAATAAATGATGTATACATAGCTAAGAAAAGAGAAAAATGGTCTATGCACTAGGTTCCTATGCATTGATTGTAGGATACCTATTGGAACGAGTTCAACATTCATCTAATGCAATAATCAATTGGCATAACTACAATGCATAATTGTATTATCCTCCATGACCACAATTGACTAGTGGAGGCCAAGATCGATCATAATGTCTGATTCTACCAATTTATCAGTTTTTCAAGATTCAGGTCCCCACATGTCCGCTGGACCATTAAGGGATGAGATAACAAGTGGAGTGTCTACTTGCCCTAAATATAGTCAATGCACTTGTGTTTCACTGACACCTTTTAGTTGTGACTTGTGAGTTTACATATTCTGTTGTTGATTACGTGATTCATGTTATTTTACTAATGTTGTTGTTTCTCTATTTTTACAATATTTTATAAATCAGTGAAATAGTGGTCATTTTTTACAATTTTTTATAATGAAGTTAAATATTCGCCAAGATTTTACAACAATATATAATAAAATGAAAGATTAGCCAAATTTTTTATATATACATATTATATTATTGATAAAATCACCTTCAAATTTTCTTATATATTTGAGAGATTCACCCATTTTTTATACATATAAATCTAGGGGGGGTTCTTAAAATCATCCTTATTTCAGGTTGTTATTTTGGTCCAACAAATCTCTTTATTCCATAATTTATTGGCCCCTTTTGCAAATTATGAAGTCTTGTCTGGGAGATTCAAACCGTGTTTTTGTTCTCTTTGATTCATACTATGATAACAATAAACAAATTTTTTTGTGTGAAAAAAGAATGTTAGTAAAAAAAAATGAATTCTTTTATAATAAATTGTTTTTAAATTAATTTCCAATATTTACAGAATAAACTAATTTCTATTTTTACTTGAATACATCACTTCACATGCATAACGCTCGCTACAATCTCCTTTACATCATCAAATAACCTAAATTGTCGGATTAATCCAATTAAACCCATGAACTTGACCAAAACCGACAAAGCATATATTTTCCCATTGAGTGCATACATGAATATGGATTTGTCTTGGAAATATGGTTATGTCTTCAAAACATAGTAAACAATATCTTTTAGAGGTCAGCAACATAAAATCTATAAAAATGCCCAACAAAGTCGCTCATTCTAACACAAAAAACTAAATCCCAACAAGATTTCCCTTTCAAGATATCAAAATGGATCATCAAAACTATAGACTTGATTGGCCTACGCCAACAAGGGACAAAGCCACTCATGCTAACACAACAAACTAAATCCCAACAAGATTGGCCCTTTCGAGATATCAAAATGGATCAACAAAACTATAGACTTGATTGGCCTACCCAAACAAGGGACATCAATCCTATATTTAATCGAGTATACCTATATTGATATCAAGAAATCTCGACAAATAATATACATGACAAAGTGACTGAAAAGGGAAAAAAAAATTGAAGCGTAGAAAAATGTTTCTTCAAAGTCCAAGACATACAAGATGTATTTGGTTAAATGGGAGGGTCTATCAAACACCTAACCTGATATGTGTAGATGTTTAATTGACACTTTTTCTCTTATCTAAATGTGTAATTTTCTATAGAGGTGATTTATTTTGTAGATCTCTTAATCAATTTGAGGCTATGTTATGTGGAGATGTGTTTTATTTGTATTTTTCTTTTTCTAGCTAAATTGGATCCAAAGGGTTGAACTATGCATCAAATATAATTTAATCAATAAGATATTCAAAGGGTTGAACTATACATCAAATATCATTTAATCAATAAGATAACATATTGGATGCAGGGTGTTTAATTTAGTGTAAACTCTCAACTTATAATGATTAATCAATATAATTTAATTCAGTAATATTTCCCATCCTTTGAAATTTTTTACACACTCCCTTAACTTATTTTTGTTCTTATTTCTTCTACGCATTTTGTAATATCCCAAAAATTCGTAAAAAATTAAAATTTTTCAAGTGACATAAAATGTCTAAGGCGCAGCTAACTACCTGCTAATGGTTAGCAGAAAATGAAACAGTTTATAAAAGAACATGTGATCGCTTCTTTATAAGAACCTGTAAACTAAAAGGTGTAATCTTAAAAATTTGTGTTAGTGCTATTAATCACTTAGCAGCTATAATTCTATCAGAGTTAGAAAAGGACTTGCATTTTGCTGCTGCTAGATATACTGATGTTTATATTTTGTCAAGTAGGGAAGAGTTCTTGTGTGTGATCGGGGCTTACTTAGCTTTCAGCTAACTCAATTAGACTGCTGGTTCCTTAAAGGTTTAGTAGGTAAGCGTATGATCCAGTAGGGTGTTATTTAAATTTAAGTTGAGAAGCTACTTCCCTAGCATGATTAAGATGCTAGTCTTAGAAAATGTTTTAATATGCTGCTTGTCTTCAAGGAGGTAATGTTAATGTTTTTTTGTCGTTACAACTCCATAGTTTGTATTTATAACTAAATCCATAATGACATTTACCAACTACATAAACACGTTTTAAAACTTTGCAAGAACAAGTACTATCTAAAGTTCCTCCAATCAACTGAATATTATACTTTAAAAATCTAAAGAACACTATTATTTTTGTTTACCATAATGTTTATTTATAATTTTTGTAGAGAGAATATAGCTCACAGTTTGGGCTTATGTTCACTCCATACTGTTTGGTGTTTCTTGCAGCTGCCATCACTTCAGGACTCTATAAACATCCTTCTCTCAAAGAATGATCAAGTTATTATGCTTTTAATTATAAATTCATCATTAAGTTGTTAGAATTTTATTGGGATTTCTTTAAATTTTTTGGTCTTCAGTTAACCGAACACTCCTTCAAATATAACTCAAGGCTAGGTTCCAAGAGTCCATAGCTCTTCTTCTTACAATGGTTATAAGTTACACATGTTCTTCTGACCATTTCCATCAAACCTAGCTAAGAAACATAACTATCCAACTTGATTTTATCAAAGAAAAACTCTAGAATAAACATAAATATTCATGCTATATCCTATGGTCGATTCCCTAAGTAACAATACACCATGGTAATATCAAATTATGGGCAATCATATAAATGGTATAGTTTATAATGATCGTTGGTTTATTGTAAATCATTTTGTTGCAGCACTGACTATGGAACTCTACCCATGCTAGAGGAAATATTTAGAAGGACACGTGGGATGGTTTTATCCACACAAGGGTTGACTTATAACTCCAAGACACTACTCATTTGTTTTGCAGAGCGAGGGTTCCTCTGTCTTGTTGGCCGAGCTGAGAGCTCGCGGCCATAGGAGACCTGTAACCACCTTGAAATTTGATAGCTTTCTTCCATATTCTAATGCTGCGATTGTCTTTAGAGAGGTCGTGAGTGGATTTTGGTCTTTAAAGGTTGAAGTAGTTTACAGCGAGTGTAGTTACTAGTTTTCTTCAAGACTCGAGGACTGTGTTTGTCTTGAGCCTGCAAACTGATTGACAGAGCTTGAGCAAGAATATTTCTTCATCCAGTTGAATTGGTGTTCTTGTTTTCCTTTGCAGTGGTCACTCAGTGTCTTCTTGTCTTCTAGCACAATGCCAACACAATCTAAGGTGATCCTTTTACCTCATCTTTGTTCTGAAACTTTAACAGGTAAATACTTACACTCGTTTCTTTTATAGGTTAATTTTTATAAAAGGGTTTTACAAATTTTAAGAAATATTTGTAATGATAATATGGTTTGTAAACTTGCAGGTCCTTCTCCTAGCTCTATAGGTGGAAACAAGCTTACTCCTTCATCGTTCCACTTGAGCATACATTTGGTAAGCCTCGGTTGCAAACGAGGGTTTCTTCCTGCAATTTTTTGTGGTGGTTGGAAGTTAGGTTCTTTGCAGTTGAAAAAGGCATGGCCTCAGTTTACCTGCTAGCTTGTTGTTTCTTGCTTGCTTGTTTCTATATGAGTTTTGAAACCCTTAGAGGGTAATTTGTGCAGGGAGGATGAATGCTATAGTAGCCGTGGTAAATAGTTTTAAGTCTAATCCTTTATGGCCTGAACAATGTAAACTTATTTTACTTCTTTTCATAGAGCTCAACTCTAAGCCCTATGAGGCTGTTGATCCCTATCTAGTTAATTTTTAATTTTTAAAATTAGATTTTAAAGGAAGAGGAAGACTATTAACCAGTCGAGACATGTAAGCTGATAAGGGTTTTTTTACCCGCATTAATGAGTTGTTACTGTTCTATATATGTTGTTTTTTTTAGCTAAGATTTTGACAGGCCTGAGTCTCAACCTGTAATTCTAAAGGAAATAAGCCATTTTCTTATAATTTGATTTTGTTTTTAATAAATGGTTATAATACTATTTTGATTATTATCATGTAATTAAAAGGATCTACAGTGCAATGTATTTATGGAAATTTTTACTGTGTTAAGAGTACTATTATTACTCTGTTTAGATCATCGGGGTTAATTTTTAAGTATACCCTACAACTCGGTGAAAGAATAAATTTTACATGGAAAATTGTTAGCTCTGTTTTATTATTTTTCCTTCAATAATTTTTACAGCTGTTATAATTCTTATAAAGGAAGATTTAGGG
The DNA here is from genome assembly GCA_001517045.1 of Pseudotsuga menziesii. Lineage (NCBI taxonomy): Eukaryota > Viridiplantae > Streptophyta > Pinopsida > Pinales > Pinaceae > Pseudotsuga > Pseudotsuga menziesii. Next base: position 43,966 of record LPNX010062764.1, on the reverse strand, counting down.
TAAATACTGCAAGCTTGAGAATAGGATTAAGTTTATCTTTCAATAACCTAGGTAGTTGCCTTGAGGTTACAGTAGAAACTTCTGTCTTACTACCGAGACAAATATTGTCTGGGAATAAATTATTATGAGAATTTATTGAAATCTATCTAAATATAAACCCTGAGTGATAGTCTGTTTATTATACCTATGTTTATTTGTTAAATTGTATCTCTTTTGTTTATAAAGAATGATAGTATTAAAATAGTTCTATATGTAGTATGATTACTAAATATCTTTATATTCCTATGTTTAGTTCTTGTTGGAAGTAAATACATTCAATAGATAAAGCATTTACTATCTCTTTATAGAATAAATCATAAGAAAATAATAGTAGAATTTAGTTACATTTTTCATTCAGGGTTAAATAAGAATCATCATATCTACCTAAACACCCAGCTGTACTAGAGTACTGCCTAAGCCAGGCATGGAAAAATACATTATGGAAATCTATTTCTATTCATTTCCCATTTAGCATATTTAGTACTATTTCTGACATAATTTGTCAATTACTAAGTCCATCAATACACAATTACTCTTTTCTTCATAAACCCTAATAAAATACTAATATGCATGTATTTGAAAACTAGTAAACATTTTAGTGAAGACAATAAATAAATATAATAACATGAAACAAATAGAACCTGTCAATGATGAGGTGACAACAGCTTAAATAGGTTGTTCCTCCCAACCAACTCCTGGAGAAATCTTAGACTGCACTTCCTCAGGACTCCCAAGCCTATTTCCTGGTCCTCCTAGTAGAGTACTAGGTGAAGGATATGTCCTTAAGACCTTTTGTCACGTGACTGGTCAAATTACCTTAGTAATCCAAATCTGCTCACAGAAGTAAAAAATTCATCCTAATAGATGCAATAAATTTAGTCTCAATAGTTAAACCCTCAAACTCACTTCAGTAATCCCCTCCATCGAATTTCTCATGAGCAACTCATTCACCCTAAATGATCACTTCTCAGAATGAGCAGCCTTAGTTGTCTTCAATGGGAAATTTTATAGAAAATGCCTAGGTGTTCTTGGTCAGTTTTCACTTAATGAGCCACCTGCTCCAATTTCACTTTCTTGGGAAATCATAACCACAAATATAGGGAAGTTGCCACCTGCAATAGTTGGAAGTAGTTTGAGGATGCTGCCACTTGTCAATGTACTCTCCACCGAGTCTCCTCCACCAAGTGACCAGTTAACACTCTTTTAACAGCTTCCCTAAGCTATTGTCTCATCATTTATTTATTTATAATTAAAATATTCTGAATTACATTAATTATTCTTGACCCCACTTGGTCATCAATTACAAACTTAGCATAAAATATAACACAATGTTCCTCAAATAACATTAAATTGTTTTTGCAAATTGGGGCATGTGACACATTTCCAATCATTTCTAATCACATTTTCCTATAATTTAACTCATGTAATTTTTATTTACCCTTTACACACACATTTAAATATTACTCAAATGTTACATGATAGCAATTTTAGGGTGATAATGCATTTCCACCTCATGTATGAGGTTAGGTTAGAAGAAAATAGAATGACCGAATTACATCATAGTTTATTTACCAATGAAAAGGACTAAGTAGGGAGTAGAGTATCCAAAGAGGGAGACTGTAGAAATGATTAGGACAAATACCTGCAAACAACAAACCAAATTGGTGAGGTGCATACAATATCTCAATAGAGACAAGGTGGGCATACTTTTAGAATTCTAAATCCTTGATGGTAGCAAGAATGATATAAAAATCTAAGACTATATGCACACAATTAACCTCATACGGAATTGGATATAATTAGTATAAGGTGAGAAGAACAAGAATAATGCACACACATTAAGGAGTGATCAATAAATTGTGATCGATTATTACAATAGTATTACATTCTTATAAATAAAAATTGAGTTGGTGGAATAAAAATCATTCTAGCTCAGAAATCAAGATTACTAAATATGATAAACCCCAATAGATGGCTAAATAACTTTACAACCCTACCAAGGATGTCACGAGTTATGTAATATCCTGAATTTTTACCTAACACTTATGGGCATAAGCCTCATTGATTATGATGTCACTTTGATGTTTAGTTGGTATATTGGGTTTAAGGCCCCAGTGCATATGAACATGATGCTTGTTTGATATATTTGGAGTAAGCCAATTGCATATATATATATATATATATATATGATTTCATGTGTTGGGCGTGGACCATGAAGCACATAATTGATTAGATTTTTTGTGTTGAGCAAGGATCTCTAAAGCACATGGGTATTTAATGTTTTGTGTTGAGCGAGAAGCTCTGGAGCACATGAGTATTTATATTTGTGTTGATCGAGAATCTCTGGAACACATGAGTTATGAAACATTTTTGTTGAGCATGAAGATTTGAAGCACATGAAAAGATAAAATTGGAAGTGTTGGGCATAAGCCCTGGAACCTTCCTTGTTGATATTAAGCCTAAGCTATGGAACATCGGATCCTTGGCGATTGCATCCCTAGGTGTATCCTACAAGTACATCCTAGCATTAGTGTTGAGCGAGAAGCTCTGGAATTGCACTAAGTTTGTAACTCCCTATTTTAAGCATTGAGTATTGGATCTAGATAAGCACTAGGAGTTATTGAAAAGAATTAATTCTTTCAAGTGAAAATGAATCAGATAAAACATTGATCTCATCTTACTTATTTTTAAGTGATTAAATGAAATTTCAAATTTCTGTATCTCATCAAGTACTAAAGAACTACCTTGTTATATGAGGGAATCCAACATGCAAGGAGGTTTAGAGTTGCCTAACCTAGTTGACCTAACCCCTACTTGAAGGCCTTATTAAAGAAAGTGTCATATGTTTAGGGATCATGATATATGATACCTAAGGACAAAATGTTAACAAATGATATATATATATATATATATATATATATATATATATATATATTATACATTATATGTATAAAGAATAAGCATAGTAATAATACTAATAGCTATAAGTAATAAAGAAAGGATCCAAATGTTATTATTATTACTAATTATAGTTAAATATTAAAATACCTACAAGGGACAAAATAAGAACTAGTCAAAAGTTCCTAAGTTAAATATTAAAATTACCTAAATTAAATAAAAAGGGTTAAGTCAATAAATAAAATGATTCTTGATTTAACTACCCCTTTGACTCGAAAGTCTACCTATAAAAACCCAAGCCAAAGAGAGGCTTGGGGACCTTTTTGTTATTCCATAATTGTACCTGATTATTCTCAAAAGAGTTCTTGGAGAACATTTCTCCTAATAGGAAAAAGGAGAATTGATTCAGAACCTGATGTCCCAGATAGGGAAGGCTTACCTTGGGATCTATAAGCTACTTGCATGTTGGAACCAGCTCGTGGGGATCTAGATTGAAACCAGGAACGGTTCTGGGTCATGGTTGGGTGGAACGTGGTAGTTCCCAAGTTATTTGGTTATCTAACCAGAGGTCAGATCTGTCTAGGAATTTGTTAATGTTGGGCATTTGAGTGTGGATGGTTTTCAACAATTAAAACAGCTTCATCCTGCAAGTCTGAGGTTCTTTATTTTTCCCTTGCAAACTACACAAGTTTTATTATTAAAAGAGGAGATTGAATTCTGAATGATTATTTAGTAACTGTATGCTATAAGCTATGTTATATTTTCTTCATTATTTATTTCTTTCCCTTACAAATTAAAAAGTCCTTGTTTATTAGCATAGATGTATTTCTTTTATCAAAGGTTACATTATCTTTTTCTATTCAACGAGGCTATTCTAATATATTTTATTCATGATGAATTAAACACCTTTAGTGTTATCTATAGGAGGGTTTGGTTTCTATTCATATCTGCAATTTATTTCTTGTTTATCTCTTTCAAGTTCGAAACCTAGAATCCTTTAAAAATAGAGCCTATATCTTATCTCTCCTAGCATATTTCATATTGCCAGCAGGATCATATTATTTATAAATAAACCAAACTATTATCTATAGTATTAGCCTAATCTCCATGCAGCAGATTATAACTTAAACATCAATTGCTAAGACTTTAAATAAAATACCATAAAAAAATCTATCACAAATAATTTACATTTGATAAACAAAAACATCGAATGCCAAGCTAAGCTATCGAGACCTCTAAGGTTTGTAGGAACGAGTGAATCATATTTCATAACCACACTATATACTTTATAACCTAACACAAAATACATTATCAAAATCGTATATCTCAAAATATTATAACATAAGAAATCAGCCATAACCTAATACAAAATACATTAACATATATCGTATATCCTGTTGGACAAGGGTTTCTTGTGCTTGCACCATTAAAGTTAAGCTTCACAAAGCTAGAGTCTAGGGGCGTCCAAGTACTTTGGTTGACGGAAGGGGTTGTTATCACTGGAGTGTGCACCTTGACCGCTAAGGCTCAAATTCCATATAATCTTAAAGCTTTCAATTAGATGACTAGGTTTTGGCTTATGAATATTTTTTGGACGTAAGGTGGGGATCGAGAACGAGGTAATTTAAACAGTAGAGATGATTGAATTATGAGAAAAAAATTACTATGAGTATGAATTATACAAGGAGAAAGCCTCAGATTGAAGAATGCACAATGAATATAAACCCATCCATAAGAGTTCATGGATTAAAAAAACATTTATCAAAGAAAAAATTATGAATCAGGTGTTCACACTGAACATAATTATCCACTATGACAAAAGAACAAAATGGCTCATCTAAAACATAACATCATTCCAAGAAGTCTTTATACAAGCTATTAAAAAATAAAATGCATGCCTTCTACAAATGGCATCATGTAGCATGATCTCCAAGAACTAACGAACCCCTTGGTTGGAACCTCTATTCCCTTTCACATACTTTAGAATCTATTTTATATTTACAATAATATATTCACTATGAATATCAGATCCACAAGTTAAGGATTGAATCATCTCTAAGGATAAACCAAAATAATTACAACAAAGGATAATCATTGACTTCAAATCCTAGAGATATGAGATATGTTTTTAAGGGAACCAATTTGATTAAAATAACCTTCTTGTTGATTTTAATGTCGACGTAGAACAAATAAAATGGGATCTATAGCTATTCATGTATCCTGATCAATGATCTAAAGCCTCAAAAGAAATTTGGGTCAGCTCTAAGATGTGGAAAAGATGACCTATAATATTAAAGAGATTTTATTTTTTAAAGATAATTTTCGAAACTATAAAATATTTATAATAAATAATAATATGTTAACTTGATGTATTAATTATAAAATATTATTATTTAAATATTTTATAAAAATACAATAAAATAATCTTTAAAATGTTTAATTTTTTTTTTTTAAAGATGAGTAAGAATAACTTGTCCTTTAACATTTGACAACATGAGTATTGGTTTTCATGGAATTTGGGAACTACGCCTTGAATGAATAAGGTAAGGGAAAACTTAGTATTCCAAACGAAACCAAAAAGACAAAAAACTAAACTTGAACTCATTGATGTTTGAAGAACTGGGATAATATTACATGAAGACGTAGAGCATTATGGACTAAAGAAACATTCATGATTTTTGGATTGAAGAATCACATAGGATTTAGAGATTTGACAAACATGCAAGTGAACATTCTCGCAGTGAAAGTAAATTTTGATAGGGAATATTTTGGTACTAACATTTAGATTTGGATGGGGATGGATTCCTCCCTGTGAGGCTCCAAGATCATAGAGACTAAGTGCATTTTCCATTCCATCTCTACAAGCTGTAACCATACTCTTCTTACCATTCATTTCCAACTGAAAACTTGAAATCTGTCCTATCATGTACTAGTGCTTCGTTGTACTAGTGGAGTCATTCATATCTCTACCAAACCTCTGCAACTTAATTCAAAATCTAAACACACACTACTGAAATGACAACATACTTCTACAGATCAACATACTAAAAAGAATCTACATGCTCATATAACGAGCTTATTTTTACTATTACTCCTACTTTGACAAACATGCTAGTGAACATTCCTTTAGAAAAAGTAAATTTTGATAGGGCAGATTCCGGTACTAACAGGTCCTTCTCCTTCTCATAAGATTATTGTGTGGCATATTAGTTGGCTGTAGGTGGCAAGCTCTTAATAAACGATATCAATGGTTTCTAAGTATAATTCCCTACCCACCGAACATTATCCCTTTCATTAGTCAAATTTCGGTAGAGCAAAGGGTCAAGAGGGGTTTCGTTTGCTTGGCGGCCCAGGATCAAGACCTGCTGCTTCTGGAAGGTGACGTTTAAATCCAACCATGCTAAGGGTTGGTGCGGCCAGGCCAGGTGCGATCCTCGGGTAATTTTGACGGCTTAGATTGCCCTGGATCGTGGTTTATCAGACTAAAGGTTCACCCAACAAGTCATAGGGCACTTAGTCCACAAAAAAAAACATTATCCCTTTCATTCTTGTTGTAATTCTTTGACATGCCAACTCGAGGCATTAGAGTACTTAAGTTCACTTGATTCACCTATAGCATAATTAATGCAACTAATATTTTTTATATATTGGTTTAAATAATATATTTAGTAAATTTTCTAATTTTATTTTAAATTTTTATTGATAATACTATTTAAATTAGACCTTAACTTTATAAGAATACAAAAGGAAGTTATCCATTTAAAAGGCGGGATTTGATTTTGAATCAATAAGATAACCACTCCACGCAACTCGAGGAGCATGACAAATTAATCTAAATATAATATAGATAAAAATACTCGTCATCAAAATTAATAAAATAATATACATAAAATGATTCTTCGATTAATATATTTAAATTGATTATTCATTTTGAATTAACTAACCTCTTCATTATTTTATTGGAATTTTGCAAAATGTCAAACACAGGCTTTTCTCTACTCTTCCACGTCTCTTGCCTTACGTTCATTTTATTTTATTATTATTCTCTTCGAAAATCCTTTTGGCTGTGGGTAGTTTTATGATAGTCGTTATAAACATTTGAAATGGTTTCATAAAAAATGCTTCTGTTTGGAACTATTCTCTTTCCAGATGATATGGAACCCGTCCTTCTAAATTTAACTTTTGAAAAACAAACAATTGAAGTTTACTTTAAGTAGCCAAAAATAGGTTTGAAAGGTTGGGAAAAGACAAAACAGATGAACAAAGTATTTTGATATGAAAGTATAGGCGTTAGCTTTCCACTCCATCATTTGTCTATCCATCATTTGTCTAGCAATGACTGATGTGAAAGCTAGCTGGAGCCAAGTCATCCGATCGATTGCAAATGGTTGGGTAAAAAAGTAACTCCGAAAGTATATATTCATTATATATACTTTCGTATGAGAATCTTCAAGTCATTCAAATGCACCAGCCTTACTTTTTTTTTCCATTAACACGGAAATTTTGGACTGTATGTCGTTTATTTTTTCATTTACCACATGCAAATTTTGGTGTCTATAATAATGGTTGCTTATTTTTTCATTTACCACATGCAAATTTTGGTGTCTATAATAATGGTTGCGTGTGGAAGTATGATTAATATCGAAGTTTCCCGAGTGGAGGCAGCATTTGCGTTGACAATCAATCGTTTAAATGGCTACATTTCAATTCATAGTAACCAATTATTGAATACAGGCATCTTTTAAGCAATAGTTGGAATTATTGAATACAGGCATCTTTTAAACAATTTTTGGTTTCATAAATCATGAGTTTTGGTTATTTTCTTCGCTCAAAGCAGAGTTTTATGTTGACCCTTCAGTCTTATTATTTTTATAAGCAATCATATATATATATACCATTCTCAAAATAATTTCGCTCCCACATCAATTCAAATGTGCAAAGCACAATACAGTCATAGATATGACCATATGACCTTTCAGGTCTCTTTCCAGTGCTGGGTATTAAAGATAATGCTTCTCAACATTATTTTAAGCTCAGATTTTGAATTCATTGAATGATAATTACATATACAGGATCATGATAGAGAAAGGGCTCTCCGCCTGGGAAATATTCTCTGTCCCGGGGCTAGGATGGCGTTTGGGTCATATGTAAGCTTTCTTTCAACAAACTTGTTCCACTTTTCCCCGAAGTGTTTTTTCCAATCCTCCTCTGTCTTGTGATGTGGAAGATATTGTTTGGCACCGATTCCTGCTCGTTCACAGAAGCTCAATATTCTTTCGTTTTGATCTATCAAATACTCTAAGCTGTTAGTAGACGATGGTCTGGCAGAGCGCAAGAAAGCTACCAGATAGAATACGTCTTCGTTAGGCGTTACTGCTGACATTCTGCTATCCCACCTGACAAAACGTTAAATTAGTGAGAAATATATATGGAACGGATTGAAAATTGGAAACAAGCTGCCAGAGGAACGAAATGCGGATAAGCGTGCATACTTATTATGGTTCATTGGGTAGATGAGAATCGGGCCATCGCGAGGATTTCTAAGCATTTCTTTGAAAACTGTTGCGTCGAACTCTGCTATTTTGCTCTTAGGAATGAATAAATTGAGCCATGGATGAGGCACGTCCCATAGGCCGTGAGAGCGGAGCTTTAGCTCCTCTGTATGAACTCGATTTAGGAAGCCAATATAGGGAATATCCATTGTAAACAACGAGGAAGGAATGAAGCTCAGAGGATCCAGAAGTGAATTTATTTCCTGCATCAAACAAAATGATTAGAAATTTCTTTGAAGAAAGCTGAACCCTTAGTCATTATCAATAATCAGGTGGATATAAGTTTTTATTTGAGATTTGAGGTTAACTGACAGTCTATGCTTTTTTATCTAGAGGATGATGAGACGTGTGTACTGTACTGTGAAGATTGATTTTATGGCAGTCCTTCAAAATTCCAAATAAACAACTATAAAACAAGCACACCCACATACTTTGTGGCTAGATAATTGTTTATTTCAAATTTTGAACCACTGTCATAGAATCAATTTCTCCATAGTACACTTGTCTCATCCTCATCTAGTCAGTAGATGAAAAAGCATAGGCAATAGTCCACCCCAAATCTGAAATAAAAAAAAGTCTATCCTAAAAATCAAGATAAAAATAAGTAGTAGTTAGCTGATGATTGGATAACTTGTAACAATGCATGGATAACTCATAGCTAATTGATAACCAACTGTTTATAGCAAATAACTAGAAAACAACTATTTAAGTAGTAGAATACCAGAAATAAAAAATATCCAAATTACCATCTTCTATTTCATAACTATCTCTTAAACATTTCATAATAGTCTACATGAAAAGCTTTAAAAACTATGACAATGGTTTCTATTCTTAATTTCCTTCCATACCTGCTCAACATTATCCCTTTGGTTATGGTTGTAATTCTTTGTCAATTCCAAGCAGTAGAGCACTCGTCCTTTTGTGTTGAGTGTACTTAAGTTCACTTGCTTCTGTGGTGAGAACATGGAAGACCTCCAGTTGTTTAATAGGGCCTCGTTTCTTATGACTACAAATCCTTCAATGTAGTCAAATGTATGGCCATTGTCGATCTGTGAGATGAGATATTCTTGATCTCTAGTGAATATTTCGAAATCTGAGTAGAGAACTCTAATCCATCTTACCTGCAAAATCAAAGGCAATGTCTATCTTTATAAAACAGAAGTGGTAAACAAAAGAAGCGCTGATTTTCATTTAATTTTGATATGTCTGCTACCCTGGAGGTTACAGACAGTCCTCTAAATGTTCATACCATCTGTGGTGCTTGTTCAAGTTGGATCCTGGCTGAGGTGATGATACCGAACTGACCTAATCCACCAAGCGCCCCATAAAATAGGTCGGGATTTTCATCTCTTGAGCAATTTGATATTTCTCCTTTCCCTGTAGCGATTTTAGTACGTTAATATAAACAACATAATTCAAAGTTGTTAAATAAAAACCATCATAGATTCATATCCATCTTAGTCTGGAAACGTTAGCATACAAATTAGTGCTAAAATAGGAAGATTAGAATTACAAATTTCATTGTTTAGTAAGCAAACTAACAAATTTTGGAATGGAGATTTACTATTTTTATTTTTTGAGGCGCACAGGCTAGAAGAGTTTAAGATCTCAACCCATCGGGGCTATAGATCACGTTGGTTCTTTGGTTCTTTGAGGCGCACTGAAATTTGAGAAGACTAAAAATAAAACTAACCTGTAACTATTTGGAGGTGATATACGTTGCTAGTTTGGGGTCCATGGCGGAAGGCTTGTCCACTGATTCCAGCATTAGACAGAGTTCCGCCTACGGTGAGATACAAATAATCAGTCCATGATCTTGGTGCGAGTCCATCCTTCAGAGTTGCTCGCAACACATCTATCCACAGCTCTCCTGCACTGGCTTCCACGTATGGAATCTCTGAATCTTTATGGACTTGAATCCCTTTCAGAGTACCCATTTCTATTACTATTCCATTGGGAGCTTGTGCTTGACCCTGCACTGAGTGACCGTTCCCCTTGGCAGAAACGGTTAGCTTGGAGGAAGAGCCTGACAGATAAACAGATTTAACTACTCTCGTAATATCGATTATTGATGCTGGATATACAACGGCAGCCGGGAGATAGCTGTAATGGTTGCCGAAATCTTTGGCAGCATTGTGGTTCTTGTGAAAAGAAATACGACCATTCAAATCCAAATCCAGTCTTTTGAGAGACGGCCATTGGAGATTCGAGACAAGATTTGGCCAGAATTTGAGGTCCTGATTGAAATGAACGGCCGAAATAAACCTAACAAGTCCAAAGAGCAAAAGGAACGCTAATGTTCTGTTTTCCACAACCCAATTTGCTACCTTCTTCATTTTGTTTCCTTCAACAATCTTTCAACAGAGCAATTAAGAGCAATTCGCTGAATTCTTTCTCAGGGTTATGCTCCAATCCCTTAGCCTCTCAACAAATTATTTATAACTAATTTGCTGATTTACTTCGGACGAATGGACTCTAACACGAAGGGTTTGTATAAATAGAGATGACTCAAGTATCTCGATAAAGACCAATGTGTTGTATGACTCAGATTCCAATAGAAAAAGAAAGAAGAGGGAGTAACGAAATTGGTAAATGCTATGAGATAATACAATACGATCTGTTTACATAACTAGTTTTTGTGCTTGTTTAAGATTTAAAGTCTTCAATGATGGCTGTATTCGTTAAAAATATGAAAAACACATCCCAAAAAAAACAGATGACGATGAGGTGTATTCGTCTTATGACAGCAGAGAGAGCGAAGAGAAGGTGCCGAGCAGAGTAGCTAAGCTAAGAGTCAGCGAGTAGGCCATCGAGCTTCTTTTGTCTTGTTTCAAAAGGGGGACCTCGGGATATGCGTATGTAGGTCGGCTTGTTCCCCACTATGATGTTGTACGTTTGCATGGACAATCACAATTCCAACATTTTCCTGGGAATTTCCTGCAGTGGTTTCCATTTCTTCAAATCATGATCACATTTTCTGGAGCAACAGTGCGGTCGGTTGGACGAACAAATCTTGCAACCAAAGCTGTGCAGGAGAATCTAGAAGGCCAGTATTGGATTCTCTATTGCCATGGACGGAGCAGCTAAAAATGGAAAGGTCCTAAGCAGAATGTACTGACTAGTTAAACTTTCTATGAATATGTAGCTTTAAATAATTAGAAAGGAAACATGCAGTATGTTGTAAAAATAAAAACTTTATTTAAAATATCTGAATTTATTCATTTCATCTTAGCTAGTGATTCTAACATTAAGGAAGCCCTCTTTGAGTTTGAGAAGATCCAACCTCCTCTTTTCGTAGTTGTCATCGGACTAATGTGCCTACTTTTAGGCTTTGACAGGTGGACACCGATCAAGAGCCGCCATATGGAACCGGCACTAGTTTGAGCTATAGCTATATTGAGTTTTATTATAATAATCAAATAAAATTTATATTAACTTCTTTCACTTTATCACAAGTTATATGGATGTGTCACAACCAATTTGTATTGTGGTTTGATTAACTGTATTGATTATCTTAGCCTTTTGTTTTGATAGGGTTTTTATAGGAATTTTATAATTTTTTTGTTAAATTTAAATTTAGAAGTGTTTGAATTGATAAATAAAGTCAATATACTCCAATATTTCATGGCACTCATTTTATGCAATTTCTATAGTTAATTATACATATAGGTTTATTATCTGATATTTTTTATTTCCTTAAGTGCATCAAAAAGATTAGTGTACCAAGTGTATTGCAGAGATTCCTTTTATGCGGTACTATCTTGTCAATTAAATGTCAATTAACTATTGGTTCAAAAAAGAGGTAAAAATAATGTCTTTGTATTTTTTTATTAAATAGTATTTATTTTATGTTTTTATTAATTAATTTGATGTTTATGTTATCTCAAGATTTGGTAATTAGTTTAATGTTTAGTCTTTGTTTAACATTGTTTAAAAGTAAATCGTCTTCACAAAAGTAAGTGACTAGATCAATAAACCATCTTCACAAAAGTAAGTGGTTGTCACAAAAATAAGTAACAAGTAACTGACTGACTGAAGCTTATGGCACTCACCATCTACAATAAAGTTGGATACTTCATTTCATAATCTTCCTATGTTCTTAACCTTAAATGCTTATTGATTTGAATATCTTAAATGCTTTAGTCTTTGTTTAACATTGTTTAAAAGTAAATCGTCTTCACAAAAGTAAGTAACTAGATCAAGAAGCCATCTTCACAAAAAGTAAGTAACTGTCACAAAAATAAGTAACAAGTAACTGACTGAAGCTTATGGCACTTACCATCTGGAATAAAGTTGGATACTACATTTCATAATCTTCTTATGTTGTTACCCTTAGATGCTTATTGATTTGAATATCTTAAATGCTTATTAATTTAAATATGTTTTTAGAAGGTTAAGAAACTAACAAAATCATAATTAAGTTCACAAAATCATGTTTAACATGACAAATAACTCTTCAGCCTTAACAGTTAATATGTATACACCAACAATATAACCTATAAGACGTTCCATTTCAGCGGGCACAGTACATGTTCTACAACTATCCTTACTATTCTGATGTCATCTAAATTTGACCAGTTTCCCTAAGGAGATCGTCGCTAACACAGCTCTGATATCATCTGAAAATATGGAAAAGTTGCAGAAATACAATATACGCACATAGCTCAAAAGAAGAGTTTCATTATAATAGCAGTAGGTAACTTAAACTACATAGGAATTAGGGATATTGTGTTTCTCAAATTCAACTATGTGAAAGTTGTGATATGATTTCTATGTTTTGAAAGACAAGCAATATTTAGCATGATGCTGAGTATATTTAATGTAGTTGTAGATGATCGTTGAATCTCAAGCAGGTCAAGATCCAACTGTCATCAAACTTGCTGCAATTATATTAAATACTCTACAACATGCTAAATATTATTTGCCGTCCTAAACGTAGCTTATGCCTGACATCAAATTGTATATTTTAATAAAATATGAATAAAGACGCAGGACGATGTTTGCTTGTAGCGAATCTAAGCGCCGAACGTCTAGATTGCTTTTAAACATGGCCCGTAATTTAATGTCGTTTTAAATTATTGTGCAAAGAAGAATGATCTTACATGAACTTCCAATCGTATCTTCGTACGGACAGGTGCGCAATAGCACTACAATAATTTATTAAAATTTTTAATACATACTTATATGGAATCAAAAGTTCTGACATATTTATAATTTGATTCAATGTCACTTGCAAAATCACTGGATCGAATGGTATAAACGTGTATCAAACAGCCTCAATACAGAGTATCCATTTATTGTATAGAGTTGCTCAGTTTTGTGCAGGAATCGAAATTGTATTCTAAGAACTAAAAGCAGATCGCACTAAAATCTTTTGTCCAGGCGTAAGTTACATTGTATCTATAATGCATAAATACATATATTCGATTATGAGATTATATTCTAAGAACTGGAAGCAAATGCACAAAATAGACCTTGTACCATAAAATTTGTTTCCTATAATAGCTTGCCTAACCCTGCATTGTTTTATTTAGATTAGATACAATTGACATCGTTATCAATTGGTGTTTTGTGGTTGTTTTTACACCTGAATTGTAAAGTGGTATCTTTTTAGCATTAATATTACAACTATTTTTAACAAAATCATTAAAATTGAATTTTAATTCAAAAAATGGCTTCCTTGAAATGACAATTTTCAAAAGTTGTCCTTGTGCTCTTTGAAAATTAGAATTATTCGAGAGAAAAGCCTTAAAACCAACCCCCAATTTAAAAAACTTAAATAGTACTTTTACAAGAAATAGTACTTTTACAAGCTGGGATATAAATTGTTTCTATGTTTCAAGCTGTGATATAAGTTGTTTCTAAGGAAAATGTTACACGCTGTGATGAAAAGTTAAAAATAAGGTGAATGTGAGAATGCCACTTTTAGTGGATCGGTTTATGATGATTTTTTTTGTTTACATTTTAAGAAGAATTAATTATATGGTAGAATATATTAAAAATTTAACTTCCATAAAATAACATGCTGAAGACATTTTTTTAAGAGTAAATATGAAGTTATGAGTCACTTATTTCATAGTAAAATGTGAAAAAAAAAATAAAAAATAAAAAATCAGTTTATAAAAGAACCAAAATTTATAGAGTTTATAATAAGGATAATATAAACTCTATGGTGGACATTTTAATTATTTTTTTTATTTTTAATTTCAACAAGAAAACCTCTCGTTTGAAAGGTTTACCTTGATAAGTCTACTTTAACAATTAACTTCGACAAATTTACCTTACACCCGGTTTTACTTCTACTAAACTTCTAGTGGTTTCCTTCAACAAAACTCGACTGGTTTGTTTTACTTAAGACTCCATTTACTTCTTTGAGCGGATGAAGTTCCACAGGTTTTATTTCCATAAGATTCCACATATGACTTTTACCCCCACAACTTTTTTTTACTCCTACTCACTTTTAACTCCAACCAATTTCACTTCCACAAACTTATTATATAAAAGGGTTATATTGGTATATAAAATATATCATTCATATGGACGTGAAAGACTCTTTTTTACTTTCTTCAATGACCAACTCGCCAATGAGAAGCTCATTATATCAAATAGACAAAATATATAATCAAATAAGCAAAATATTAAATAAGATTTATGTCCAAATTACTTTGTGGGTAAAACTAAACTCTTACATTTGAGAACAAACACAAACTTTATATTTGAATTTTGCTTGGATTTTTCATCATTTACAAAGCTTGGGATCTCAATACTTTCCAAAACTAGTAGCTTGTATTCTCAAATTCTTAATAGACTTTTGTTCTTCTCCTTTATCTCTTACTCTGTCCTTCTCCCACATGGTTTGTTTTCATTCATATTTAGACATATAAAAAGACTTGAAACATTAAAAAGTGTAATTTAATTCATGAGTGTAAATTCACCATGATGGTCATACCTAGTGAGTGACAAAACAATATTTCCATGAACTTTGACTCAGTCTACTGGGATTTGAAGGAAATCTGCTCATAATTAATTTCTCCAACACTTCCCTTTAATTATGAGCACATGGGGATCATTAAAAACAAAATTTTACAAAATGTTTCACAGTTGGAAATTGCTTTGTACATGACATAATTCACTATGCATAATTTGTCACTCCTAAAGAGATTCAAAGAGATGGAACATGTCCCTTGCCAATAGTTTTGTAAATATGTCTTCGAGTTGATCTTCTAAACAAATTTCTTTGTTATTTACCAATTCTCTTACAAAATGATACCTTGTGTCGATGTGTTTGGTTCTCTTATGGAACACATGGTTCTTTGATAGTGTAATGGTTGAATTGTTGTCACAAGAAATGGTTGTGGGTTCTTGATGGTTCTACGATAGATCTCTTAACACCCTTCGCATCCAAAAAACTTGACATGCAATGCTTGTAGCTGCGACATACCCTGCCTCTGTCGAAGAAAGAGTTACGGTGGGTTATTTCTTTGAATCTCATGACACAACACCTATACGAAAATGAAATGTGTACCGAGATGTTCTTTCCTTACATCTACGCTTCCTCCATTGTTAGTGTCATTGTATCCAATAGGTTTGATTTTTTTGAGGTTGAATATAGAATTACAAATTCCTTTGTGCCACTTACATACCTCAGAATTCTCTTAACTACTTTCCAATGAGAGTCTGTTAGTGACTCCATAAATATTGATATTAGACTTACTCCATACATGATGTATGGCCTTGTCGCAGTTAGATACATAAGGCTACCAACCATTTCACATTAATTGTATCCTTATCTTTTGGTACATCAACCGACTCACATTTTTGTTTTTTGTCAATGCATTATATTTCTTCATTCATGGCTTGTTCCCATATTTCATTTTTGACAACTTCCTCAAAATTTAGAGGATCGCCTCTTTGAGAAAATAATGCAAAAACTTAGAATGAACTTGGTGTACCAACCGCATATTTCACATAG
Source organism: Pseudotsuga menziesii (assembly GCA_001517045.1). NCBI lineage: Eukaryota > Viridiplantae > Streptophyta > Pinopsida > Pinales > Pinaceae > Pseudotsuga > Pseudotsuga menziesii. Next base: position 27,505 of record LPNX010062764.1, on the reverse strand, counting down.
AGTTCTTATCTTTATTGGATTTGTTGATGTCGACCTCGTGGAACTGCTTGTGGGAGTTTGTTAATCTCTTGGTATGCTTGTCAATGTATCTTGAGCTACGATTAGTGTTGAAGTACCTTGTGCTGCAACATGTCGAGTTGTACTAGGAGTGTTCGAGCTATAACATTTTGTTTTGCATGTAGTGTATGAACCAATTCCTCTGTCATGTCATCATGTTTGACAGGCAACGTAATTTTGACATTCTTCTTGATGGTTCCATCACATGCTTCATTTTTGACAAATTGAACATCTCTACTAATAAAACTTTTCTTATGATAAGGTCATACAATTTATATTTGTTTGTATCTTTAAAATAACCAACAAACATGGTTTTTTTCCTTTATTCTCTAATTCATTTCTCATCTCATCTCGATCATGTGCATATGCGACACAACCAAAACAAATTAAATGAGAAACACTAATTTCCATACCTGTCCAAGCTTCTTGAGGGACTTTGCTCTTCACGCTCTTTATCGGTTACTTGTTCATGATGTATACATCAGTTGCCACTTCCTCATCTCAAAATCCATTTGACAAATTCTTCAAAGCCATCATGTTGTGAGCCATCTCCATAATAGTTATTTCCTTCCTCTCTACGAAACCATTTTGTTGAGGTGTATAATATGCACTAAATTTCTTATGTATGCCATGGGTCTTGAAAAAATTTAGCAAGCCATTTAAGACATAAAAACCACCTCTATTCATCTTTAAAATTTTGATTATATATCCACTTTTCTTCTCCACAAGTACCTTGAACTTCCAAAAATATCCAATGCATCATATTTGTGCATTGGAAAATCCACACATTTTTCTTGAGAAATCATCAATAAAAGTAAGAAAATAATTGCATCCTCTAATGGATGGAGTTTGCATTGTGACACATATATCAATGTGCACAAATTCAAGTGGTGTGTGAGCTCTATATGACTTGTTGGGAAACCTCTTGGCCTGCATTATAGAGCAGAGAAAGAAAAAAAGGGAACCTGATTCTAAGAAGAAAGGGTGGCGTTTTGAGACACCGTTTAACCACTTAACCATGGAGCATTGTGATCAGAAAATCACAATGCATAATGACCATGGTAAGCATCTCAAATCAATATGTTAAATAGCCCATAAGGTCCCCTATTTATAGTTTCCATATCTAACCAACTTCTTGAAAGTAGGGAAGATATGGTCAATAAATAGGGGTCATTGGTTTATATTGTTTTTGTAGAATATGCATCCTAAAGATTAGTCAGTTTTTGTAGTCATGTCAACCATTATCGTGTCGAGCATTCAATTTTTTTACTAACTGAATATTCATTCGTTCCACTGAATATAGTCCAAAGATCCTCTAGTCTCCTATCCTCTATAGACCAACTATCTCCAAAATATCCGTATGTGTGATGAACCATCAAGACTATAGGTTCCAACACCCTCCCATCAGCACAATGCTCTCGAGATTCAGGAGGTGAAATTACTTATTGTGAACGCGCCCACAGAATTGCAACTTCCTGAAGCCCAAGCATAACTTGCAGTTTTACAAACATAGCTTTTGGTAAATACTTCGTAAATATATCAACAACCTGATCATCTTCCTTGCAATAAAGAAGAGAGACAATTTTCTCCTACACCAACTTTCTTAAATAATGAATATGGATCTCGTCATGTTTCATCTTTCTATGGGAAACATGATTATCAACATGTTGAGGCCCGGAAGTTCGCAGGCGGCAACAGTAAAGGATTCTCCCCAATCAGCGTTCCCAACTAGCCCGTTGACTGTTTGGTATATGGAATCCGTCCGGTTTACGGTCCGGCTACCGTAGGTCAAAGTAACACAAGGGTTTACCAGTTGTGGCCCGGTCCACCGGAATTTGTATTTTTGACTTAATATATGCAATGCACATGCCTATCTTAATTATGCGGGGTGATAAAGATGCGTGGAACTACACAATGTGCTGCGCAGGTTCTTACCTCTCGTCTTAGGTTTGCAAACACCTAAACCACATATGCAACCATGAAGAAAAACAACTAACTATCTAAAACAACTAACTATCTATCCCTGGGGAGCCAAAAGAATAATTATTTGTGAGTAATGTGTTATTTCCATGTATGATAAACAAATTTACAGATAACTGATATTTAAGTTTACAGCACATGAATGAGAAAATATTCTAACAACCAGATAGCCAATTGTTATATGAGTCACATACATTACTCCAGGTGAATTTTCCACAAATTAAGTCAGAAAAATCATTCAACAAGACATAGGTCATAAAGTTAGAACGATCTCACGATTCATGGACACAAGCTGAAAAATAAAGTAGTTCATCTTCCTGCCACCCATGGTACAACATTTGGAAACTTCACAACTCTTTCTCCAACAGGCAAACTAAAATCTTTTATTGCAAAAGGAAATAGTTCTTCTTACAATATGTCCTTCAGTCTTACTGGGAAAAATCCCTTCTCTTCTCTACGTTTCCTATTTTTATACAAAAGCAAAAATTGGTTGGGTTGCCCAAAGTGACCTTTGGGCTTCCCAACCCTTTTGTATTCCCAACGTTTCATCTTTTTCAAAAAGCCTTTTACAAATGTATTAAATCACAACAAGGTTGACCGGTCCTCTTTTGAGGAGGGTTCCGCTTGGTTTCCCAAGAATTTCTTCCACGTTGTTGTTTCAGCAGCGAGATCTTCAAACGAGCTCGGCTCCAAAAACTGAATGTTTATCTCGAACTTTTCAGCCTGGTTTCTAATGGCCTCTACCCTGGCTATGTTCAAACGCGCCTGCTCTTCTAAGAGCTGTATACTGACGGTTGTATGGCATATTTCATTTTTCAGCGTTTGATCATCAATAGGTTTGATGCATTGTACTCTAGCTTCTTCTTCTTGCTGTCCTTTCTGCAACATTTCTACAAATGCATCATGATCAGGGAACTCATATAACCTCTGCTCGGCTTCTATCTGACATCTGTTGTAGGTAACCAGGGCTCTCCTGAAGAATTATGCGCAGACTCCTTTAGTCTTCTTGACAGTTTTCTGGAAGTCTTCTGGAGTATTGATAGCGAATTCTATTAGATCATGGTCCCGTTTGAGGGCTTGTTTATCCTTGGATGGTAGCTCAGCTGGGACTTCCTCTTCAGTCTCTACCCTTGCTATCCTTGTAGTTAATACTTCGAGGATGTCTTGGGACCTGTCAACAAAATAAGAAGTTGTTTCCAAGATTTCTTCAAGTCGGCTATCAATTTGGAGGACCTGGCATATTTCTTCTTCTAGAGCAGTCTGCAGGTGTAGCAGTTTAGCTTTTTGGGCCACGATGTGTTCTTTAACTGGCTGTAGATAAACCTCCTGTTCCTTTGCTGCTTCCAGCTACTCTTTCAGTCCTTTAACGTATGTGGCATTGGACTCATAGATAATGGACTGCTGCGCTTCTAGGTCTTCTATCTTTACCTTCAACTGCTCCTTTTCATTCTTTAAGTCTTGGATTTCCTGTTGTGCACTTTCCAGAGCCTCATGTGCTATTTCTTTGGCCTGTGCTTCTACCGGGATGGCGCAGATTTCACTCTTTGTGGCCTCCATTTCTCTCAGCACATGTTCATATTTTCTCTTAAGTCTATTTCCTTCTTCCCTTTCTTTTCTCAGGGTGTCCTTAAGCTGAGAGGAGGTCTTCTTGGATGACTCTATTTCAATCATCATTATGTCTATGTTATCCTCTGAAGCGTGTATTGCTGCTTTCCCAGCCCTTATAGTAAACCTTGGATCTACATCTGTTCCTACCATCATAACCTTATCTGTTATCATTTTGCTGGCCATTTCTTCTGCCCCTACCTTTCTTTCTGTTCTTCTCATTATCCTTTTAGTAGCCCTATCATAATATAAGGTGCTGAAATCCGGGACTTCTTCAACTTTTTCCTGCACGAAGGGTACCAGCTGAATCATAGGGGTAGCAGCTTCGATGGTAGTGGGCACTTGAGGGATCTGCACCTCGGGGTTTTCCTCTCCCTGACTCAGCCCTGATGATGTTCCGGGAGCTTGTTGTTGCGTCAACTTAATCTGTTCAGCCTCCTGCTCTCGCAGTTCTTCGTCTAACTTTATCTGGGCTTCTTCGGCTGCTTGCCTAGCAGCTTCTTCTGTTTCTCTGGCTGCTTCATTGGATCGTTCAGCTGCTTCCTGGGCAGCTTTCCTCTTGTCTTCTTCTCCCTTTAGCATCCACTCTGCATCCTCCTCTTCCAGCCTCCAAGCCTCCTCTCTTATTCTTTTGGCTGCTTCTTCAGCCTTAGCTTGCTCGGCTTTATCTTGTTCAGATCCTTTCCCACCCTTGGTGGGGTTCTTCGGCTTGAATCTTTTCCTGAGTGCTGCCATGTTAGGGGCATTCCTATAGACTGATTCGTCTTTATCATAATGATGGATGTATTTGAATTATACTTTATGTTTCCTACAGTGTTCCGCTACTTTGCTATGAGTGTCATTTCGTCTGAAAGTCATCTCACCAAAGCGGAACTTCCCAAGCTCCTCTACAAATTCTGCAGCCTGCCTCACATTGGCGAAACTGCAGCTGCCTAGCTTAAATGGTAGAGGTGGATAGGCAGCCTTCTTTTTCTGAAACAAGAAGTGACCAATACCGTCAATAAACACTTGTCTTACTGCCTCTTTGTGGACTATATAATCCGTGGCATACTTTGGCAGTAGATGGGGTGTCTTTGATCCCCCATACATTCTAATATACATGCCATTTTCGGTCAGGAAATAATCTCCATACTATTCAATCACTTGCATGGCATCTTCAGACATACAATCACATCCCCCCCGGAAGATGAGCTTGTATAATGGCATAATAAATTGCTCACATACTTCTTGGTAGTGACCGTGGTACAGATGAGCCCACAATGGTTTGTAAGCTGAGTAAATAGGCATTCTGTCCCTATCCCATACACACTGGAGGCCTGGGAAAGGCTGGTTACAGAGTATGCAATCAATCAGAATCGAGCTCATATAAAACTCAGATCTTTTTCGGGCCTCTCCTCCTTTTGTTGCAGCTACACAAGAGGAGAGACTACTCGATACCAGGATGGCCCAATTGAAGACCGTTCCTTCTATTGCCACATAGAAAATCAAGGGTATCCATTCAATTTTGAATAACCTGCCATTAGCCCTCCCGAAAATCCTATTCAACATTAGGGCTATGAATCTGTAAGGGGCTCTAAGGATGGCTGTGTCATAGTATTTAGTTTCTCTATGTCTATAGAGCTTCCCTGGTAATAGCATTCTCCTCATGGTTTCTACTAAATCCATTCTGAGGTTGTCCAACCACTCATTGGACAAGAAGACCCAAGGTTCAGGTAGATGGTAAGCTAAGGCCATGTATCCAGGGCTAAATGTAGCATAGCACTGACCCTCAACATTACACATAAGCATTGTGTCATGGTTGGTGTGTGGCAGGATCCATTTCATCACTTCCGAGCATGGAAACAGCTCTGGCATGGTGGCGACCTTCATAATGGCATATTTTTCTATATTTACGTAAATGGGCGCTTCCTCAAGGCCCATATCTGGGACTTCCCTGCGGGAAATCAGCCTGTATATGTCTCCCCATTTATATTCAGGGTCAACCCCTGTGACACATTGGGTGTCCTCATAGATGTACTCAGTTTTTGTTTCTGCTTCGGGTACTGATACTTCTTCTGCTGCTGGGGCTTTCTTCTTCTACCTTCTGGACATTGTGAGTTTGTCTTGCAATGTAAAACATTATGATATTTAAGCAGTTTAAATTTGTGACGTTGTGCATCAACTTATCCTTCCTCAAATGTATCATAATTGTGTCTATTCAATAAAATCAAATATAAGTTCCTCATATTGAGTAACCGGACTAGCGCACAGTATTGTGTAACGTGCTGTTATCCCATGCAACTAATACATATATTATTCAACCTTACAATGCCTTATGAATGAACCATCTTGTGATCTATTCTATATGCAGCAATTTTATCAGTCATATTAGTGTTAGCATGAAATCTACATGAAACTGCAATATGCCACTTTTCGCATGGTAACGATACAAACAAACTAGCATATTATGTGCAATGTGCAATACTTCGCCATTAATATATTTTATTAACAAACGGAGTGAAGGTTCGCGACAGCTAACATTTTAACTATAGAGCTCAGCACACGTGAGACTAATGACGACTCATGCGGCCTACGGCGGAAAAGCTCCATTACCCTAACCATACATCGTTCGGGAAACATTTACTTTCTGCCCTGGACATTCCCGTGGAAAACCACCCGAGCTGCTCTCAACCCACTCATTCCAAACGGCGAAACCTCCCCTTAATAGGCTAGGGATTTCAGGCGACGGGAACTGAAAGGGCTACTAGGGGTTTCGCAATCGACATGGGCTACGACTGGGGCAGCGAAGGAGTGACACTATCGACGGAAAAATCTCTTTCAACAACCCAGTGCCCCCCGGTAAACCAATGAATTCTTCGATGGAACTGCGCCTAATCGCGCGGGCAAAACAGCCTGTGTTCAAAACCCCTAGCAAGCACTTAGGAAAATAATCTCCCACCAGACTCCCCAAAGCAAGACTCCGACCCCGACCACTCCCTATCTCTCATGGCCGCGCAGCAAGGCCTGGCGCAGACGGCGTAACGGCCGTCTGCGCCTAAACTTTTCAACACTTGCGTGCAAGCAATGACTAACAGGAGAAAAGTAATCGGCTTAACATGTTAAAAACGCCCCCCCTCACCCTAGGTTAAGATGATAACCGACCTAAACAAGCTTAAACCCTAGCTGGGCGAGGGAAAAAACGCCGGGAACTCTAACCACGGTAGAAAATCAAAATCGTTCAACGCAATGGGGAAAAAAAACGATATGCACCTACCTGGAAAAATGGCGAAATGATCAAGCTGATGACGGTTGGAATTCTACCCTCGCCACCTGGAAGCTGGTACAGTGACAGCTAGACCTTCTCTCGGATCGAAACATGACAGCTCAACTCACCGCGACAGTGCTCGAAAAATAAAACGATAAAATCCCCCGACTGTCGCACTGTATATATAACAAACGCAACACGTGCAAGCAATTAAATCGGGTGCGAAACGAAAGCGGCGTCGGGAGACTAGAGCTTCAATCCTTCCGCAACGGCGGACCACCCCCAATACCAAATTTCCCGAACGGCTACATATAACACACGAATAAGAACCAAACATCGGGCGTCGGCGGATACCTGGGTCGAGTGACCAAGAGCCTGGACCCCTCCGCAACGGAGGAGTAACAGATAGCACAGTTCTCCGCCACAAGGTTTGCAAAAACAAACACACATCGAAGCGTTGAGGCAAGTCTAATTCTACACGGATCCGCAACGGAAGCACTCAGAACCACAACCCGGACTGCAACATCGGCCACGGAAGTATTCAACCTCTCCCGGCGCGGAATAAAAATCACCAGAAAAATAAAGGACACAGCAACCACCTGCAACGGTAAAACAAAGTAAACAACCTCCGCAATAGTCGGCGTGGAAAAGGCACTCTAGAGTAGAACATCGCCCGCAACGGCAGCGCGAACAAAAACGATCAAGAGTTAAAAAACACCCGCAACGGTGGGCTCGTCAAACGGAGCAACTCCCGATACAAGAAGGTTTGAAATATTTTGCAAGTCGACAAGGAGCTCAATTAAAGATGGGATTCCTTAAACATTTAAATGAGGATAAACCAATCGATTGATAGCAACCCAATTTCGAGAAGACGCTTCAAAATCCAAAGGCCAAAATCAATAGGCTGAAATCAAGAAAAGAACTGACTAATTCAAAGTAAGGGAGGGTCCCAAATTTTTTGAACTTTGGGAAATTGTTGCAGATGCAACAATTGGAGACTACCTGGTGAACCTCAGATCTCTGAATTAACTCTCTCTCCTAGCTTAAGACTGTCCGAATAAAAATGAAATCTTCTAGATATCTGTATCCCTAGGTTAGCCAACTTATGCATTAAATCACTTAGAAGAAGTCTATTTTTCGGGGAAAGGTAAAACCAGCAGTGTTTCAGGTCTGAATAACTCTTTTTTGAGGCCAAATAAATGAGGTTCATTTTACCTGCCCTTTGGAAGTTATAGCTTAAACACCAAAGGATCGTGACAGAGGGTGATAGTATTATCCTTTTGTTCCTCATTCCCATGCCAATCTGCACTTATGTGCCCTTTTGAACTTTAGTTCCTTTTGATATGAGTCCTCCCAAATGCCTTTCTTACTGAATTTTAATTCAGGATCCTCTATCCCATAGTGTCCTTTTGTGTGAACAATATACTTTGTAGTTCAGTTCACGGACGGAGAGGATCTTGTGGCCATTTGGTATTTCATGCTTTTGAGATTCATGCTTTTTTAGCCTTGCTTTGATATGTCTTGTTTCCTTCAGGAGCTTTGATTCTTCATAGCTTTTAACTTTTCTTAATCCATGGCATGGGATTATTTATATGTGACAAACTATCCCGCTCTGCTTCCTTTCCGTGGGTCTTCTACTATCGGCTTCCTTGGGTATTTAAGATGTGAGATGGATGGGGCCTCTAAATAGTACTTCAGACCTTTTTTCACTTCTGAGTTATTTACAAGGATTAAGCAAGACTTCAAATGAATGCACTGACGGTTAGGAATACACTTACTAGAAGACATTCTATACTTTAAAGCGCAGTGTTTTGCTCAATCTTTTAGTTAATAAAGAATCCTGATGTTCCCATTGTAACCAAAAGTTTTCCTCTTATTCAAAATCAAAGAGAACTAACGAAGCTATAAAGAAACAGTAGCAACGCAAGTAACAAAATAAGAAACATCAAAGTATTAAAGAAAGAAAACAACATAAGAAACAAATCAATTTATTTATGTACAACTGAAAATAAAGAAAACAAAACTTTTGCCCATTCCGGAAAAATCATAAATCTAGACTGAGGAATGAGCTGGGTTTTAGACATCAATTATCTAACCATGATCCAACTGTGTTGTTATAGAAATGGCACTCATATCCAAAACTCTGCAATCGTTTGTTTCAGCCTGAGGGAGCTGAAGGAGCTTAGGCTGAGTGTCCATCATAGGACTGGCCTCTTTTGAAGTGTGTTGTCTCAGCTTACACTCAGTTAGATGGTTTCCTAATACAAACTCAGCAGATTCATTTCCTTCTCCTAGCTTAGTGACATTGTGCTTCATATATGGTTCTCTCAAAATCTTAATCATGTTTGGGCTACCCTTCTGAGGTAACCACAAATGAGACCAGTCTGAAGCAAAGTACCCATTCAGTCGCGATGTCCAATCTCGGTTCAGGATCATTCCATATCTATCAGGCATGTCTGCTACTATGATGTCAACGTATTGACATGTCCTCTTATTTGCAGCTAATCGGATCAGAACATCCTCCATTTCCCCTACTACTTTGACACTGGTTTCGTCAAGTTGAGTAACATCCCAAATAGTAGGCTTTAGCTGCCCATTAAGTCTTTTGTAAATTGCCAAAGGCATAAAATTCATGGATGATCCAGAGTCTACCAAACAATTATGGACCTTATGATTTAAAATTTCCAGAGTCACAAGGAAAGGTGGGGCACTGGTTTTCTTAGTCTTGATCAACTCAATCTTTTCTTCCACAGGTTGATTTGTCGTGGGAAACTCTTCTTCCAGTTTTCCAGCTTTGCTTTCCTCATCACCTTCCACCGGTTTGGAAACTTTAATGAGTGGCTCTATTTCCTGTTTGCCATGAATATCCTTAGGGATGTCATCTTTAGCCCTCACATCGGCCTGCCCCTTTACTTCCTCTTGTAAATCTGGAACCTTTGATATTATTGCATTGTTCTTAATGGCTAGGTTTCCGTCTTTTGTGGTTGTAGGGGTATATTGAGACTTGAGAACATCTTCTTCCGTGTTAGACAACGATATACCATTCCATGAAAACATATTATCATCGTCTGGTTTTACTGTGGTCTGTTTCTCCTTTTCTTCCTCACCACTGTCCCTAATCAATTCAGGGTCCAACAACTTATCCATCACCAATGTTATTGAATATAACCATTGAGGACACTTCTTCTCAGAATGAGGTTGTTGATGAAAGGTACATAAATTATCTCCTCCTATTTCTGTTATGTTTATTGATGCCAAATTTGGAGGTGGGACTTGCCATTGGCTGTTATCTTCCTGCTTTGGATAGTTTGGCTTATTGGTTTTCTGAGTGTCCCTCTCCTTTTCCAGATCTATAATTCGGTTGGACATTTTCTGAAGTGCTTTCATCATCTCATGATAATCAGGTAGTTGATCTTCTTTAGATTTAAACAACAGTGAGCCTTTCCTTACAGTGGTCTTCTCTTCAAATGAGTCAGGATAGTTCTCTATACTCTCACTTTCAGACTCTACTCTTTCAGCCTCTTGATAAGTTTCTGCCAGCATAGGCTTGACTTTCGTTTTAGCAAACATGGCCAACTCAAGACCTAGGGATGAGGTGTAATATTCGATTAGAACTTTGTCTGAAGGTCTGTCCACAGCAGAAATTTTTTTTAAATACAATGAAAATCTCTGAGTGAAACTTCGTACCTTTTCATTCTTTTCTTTTCTTAACAAGCCAAGCCCTTTCATCAACGAGGCATGCGTCTTCTGAGTTGTGTATTTACTCCTGAAAACCCTTTCAAAATTATCCCAATCAGGAATGGAATTTACAGGTAGTCCAAAGTACCAGGATGCTGCTGCTCCTTTCAGAGTATGAGGAAAAATCCTACACACCACGTCTTCATGCTCTCCAGCCCTTAGCCCTTCTAGTGCTAGGTAAAAGCTTTGAAGGTGATCATCTACAGCAATGTTGTCCGTCGGGTCAAACTTGGGTAAAATCTTGTCAAAGGCTTGAGGCAAGTTATGCAAAGGAGGGTTTAAGTTTGGAGGTGACCTAGCTCTCCATGCTGGCAAAGGGTTAGGTTGATTACCGGCCATGAGCAAAGGTAAACAAGGAACACTAGGAAAACGTCTGTCAAGGATAGGACTGGAACCTTCAAAACATCAAAACATCTGCTGGTAGGATAGTCTCGGAAAATCAAACTCCACAGCCAGTCTTCACTGGTGGCCCTCCTTCTAGCGCCAAAACTGTTGAGGCCCGAAAGTTCACAGGCGGCAACAGTAAAGGATTCTCCCCAATCAACGTTCCCAACTAGCCCGTTGACTGTTTGGTATAGGGAATCCGTTCGGTTTACGGTCCGGCTACCGTAGGTCAAAGTAACACAAGGGTTTACCGGTTGCGGCCTGGTCCACCGGAATTTGTATTTTTGACTTAATATATGCAATGCACATTCCTATCTTAGTTATGCGGGGTGATAAAGATGCGTGGAACTACACAATGTGCTGCGCAGGTTCTTACCTCTCGTCTTAGGTTCGCAAACACCTAAACCACATATGCAACCATGAAGAAAAACAACTAACTATCTAAAACAACTAACTATCTATCCTCGAGGAGCCAAAAGAATAATTATTTGTGAGTAATGTGTTATTTCCATGTATGATAAACAAATTTACAGATAACTGATATTTAAGTTTACAGCACATGAATGAGAAAATATTCTAACAACCAGATAGCCAATTGTTATATGAGTCACATACATTACTCCAGGTGAATTTTCCACAAATTAAATCAGAAAATCATTCAACAATACATAGGTCATAAAGTTAGAACGATCTCATGATTCATGGACACAAGCTGAAAAATAAAGTAGTTCATCTTCCTGCCACCCATGGTACAACATTTGGAAACTTCACAACTCTTTCTCCAACAGGAAAACTAAAATATTTTATTGCAAAAGGAAATAGTTCTTCTTACAATATGTCCTCCAGTCTTACTGGGAAAAAGCCCTTCTCTTCTCTACGTTTCCTATTTTTATACAAAAGCAAAAATTGGTTGGGTTTCCAAAAGTGACCTTTGGGCTTCCCAACCCTTTTGTCTTCCCAACGTTTCATCTTTTTCAAAAAGCCTTTTACAAATGTATTAAATTACAACAAGGTTGATCGGTCCTCTTTTGAGGAGGGTTCCGCTTGGTTTCCCAAGAATTTCTTCCACGCTGTTGTTTCAGCAGCGAGATCTTCAAATGAGCTCGGCTCCAAAAACTGAATGTCTAGCTTGAACTTTTCAGCCTGGTTTCTAATGGCCTCTACCCTGGCTGTGTTCAAACACGCCTGCTCTTCTAAGAGCTGTATACTGACGGCTGTATGGCATATTTCATTTTTCAGCGTTTGATCATCAATAGCTTTGATGCATTGTACTCTAGCTTCTTCTTCTTGCTGTCCTTTATGCAACATTTCTACAAATGCATCATGATCAGGGAACTCATATAGCCTCTGCTCAGCTTCTATCTGACATCTGTTGTAGGTAACCAGGGCTCTCCTGAAGAATTCTGCGTAAACTCCTTTGGTCTTCTTGATAGTTTTCTGGAAGTCTTCTGCAGTATTGATAGCGAATTCTATCAAATCATGGTCCTGTTTGAGGGATGGTTTATCCTTGGATGGTAGCTCAGCTGGGACTTCCTCTTCATTCTCTACCCTTGCTATCCTTGTAGTTAATACTTCGAGGATGTCTTGGGACCTGTCAACAAAATAAGAAGCTGTTTCCAATATTTCTTCAAGTCGGCTATCAATTTGGAGGACCTGGCATCTTTCTTCTTCTAGAGCAGTCTGCAGGTGTAGCACTTTAGCTTTCTGGGCTAGGATGTGTTCTTTAACTGGCTGTAGATCAACCTGTTGTTCCTTTGCTGCTTCCAGCTGCTCTTTCAGTCCTTTAACGTATGCGGCATTGGACTCATAGATAATGGATTGCTGCGCTTCTAGGTCTTATATCTTTTCCTTCAACTGCTCCTTTTCATTCTTTAAGTCTTGGATTTCCTGTTGTGCACTTTCTAGAGCCTCATGTGTTGTTTCTTTGGCCTGTGCTTCTACCTGGATGGCGCAGATTTCACTCTTTGTGGCCTCCATTTCTCTCAGCACATGTTCATATTTTCTCTTAAGTCTATTGCCTTCTTCCCTTTTTTTCTTAGGGTGTCCTTAAGCTGAGAGGAGGTCTTCTTGGATGAATCTATTTCAATCATCATTCTATCTATGTTATCCTCTGAAGCGTGTATTGCTACTGTCCCGGCCCTTATAGTAAACCTTGGATCTACATCTGTTCCTACCATCATAACCTTATCTATTATCATTTTGCTGGCCATTTCTTCTGCCCCTACCTTTCTTTCTGTTCTCCTCATTATCCTTTTAGTAGCCCTATCATAATATACAGTGCTGAAATCCGGGACTTCTTCACCTTTTTCCTGCACGAAGGGTACCAGCTGAATCATAGGGGCAACAGCTTCGATGGTAGTGGGCACTTGAGGGATCTGCACGTCGCGGTTTTCCTCTCCCTGACTCAGCCCTGATGATGTTTCGGGAGCTTGCTGTTGCGTCAACTTAATCTGTTCAGCCTCCTGCTCTCGCAGTTCTTCGTCTAACTTTCTCTGGGCTTCTTCAGCTGCTTTCCTAGCAGCTTCTTCTGTTTCTCTGGCTGCTTCATTGGCTCATTCAGCTGCTTCCTGGGCATCTTTCCTCTTGTCTTCTTCTCCCTTTAGCATCCACTCTGCAGCCTCCTCTTCCAGCCTCTGAGCCTCCTCTCTTATTCTTTTGGCTGCTTCTTCAGCCTTAGCTTGCTCGGCTTTATCTTGTTCAGATCCTTTCCCACCCTTGGTGGGGTTCTTCGTCTTGAATCTTTTCCTGAGCGCTGCCATGTTAGGGGCACTCCTATAGACTGCTTCGTCTTTATCATAATGATGATGTATTCGAAGTATACTTTATGTTTCTTGCAGTGTTCCGCTACTTTTCTATGAGTGTCATTTCGTCTGAAAGTCATCTCGCCAAAGCGGAACTTCCCAAGCTCCTCTACAAATTCTGCAGCCTGCTTCACATTGGTGAAACTGCAGCTGCCTAGCTTAAATGGTAGAGGTGGATAGGCAGCCTTCTTTTTCTGAAACAAGAAGTGACCAATACCGTCAATAAACACTTGTCTTACTGCCTCTTTGTGGACTATAAAATCCGTGGCATACTTTGGCAGTAGATGGGGTGTCTTTGATCCCCCATACATTCTAATATACATGCCATTTTCGTTCAGGAAATAATCTCCATACTGTTCAATCACTTGCATGGCATCTTCAGACATACAATCACATCCCCCCCGGAAGATGAGCTTGTATAATGGCATAATAAATTGCTCACATACTTCTTGGTAGTGACTGTGGTACAGATGAGCCCACAATGGTTTGTAAGCTGAGTAAATAGGCATTTTGTCCCTATCCCATACACACTGGAGGCCTAGGAAAGGCTGGTTATAGAGTATGCAATCAATCATAATCGAGCTCATATAAAACTCAGATCTTTTCCGGGCCTCTCCTCCTTTTGCTGCAGCTACACAAGAGGAGAGACTACTCGATACCAGGCTGGCCCAATTGAAGACCGTTCCTTCTGTTGCCACATAGAAAATCAGGGGTATCCATTCAAATTTGAATAACCTGCCATTAGCCCTCCCGAAAATCCTATTCAACATTAGGGCTATGAATCTGTAAGGGGCTCTAAGGATGGATATGTCATATTCTTCAGTTGCTCTATGTCTATAGAGCTTCCCTGGTAATAGCATTCTCCTCATGGTTTCTACTAAATCCATTCTGAGGTTGACCAACCACTCATTGGACAAGAAGAACTGAGTTTCAGGAAGATGGTAAGCTAAGGCCACGTATCCAGGGCTAAATGCATCATAGCCCTGACCCTCAACATTACACATAAGCATTGTGTCATGGTTGGTGTGTGGCAGGATCCATTTCATCACTTTCGAGCATGGAAATAGCTCTGGCCTGGTGGCGACCTTCATAATGGCAGATTTTTCTATATTTGCGTAAATGGGCGCTTCCTCAAGGCCCATATCTGGGACTTCCCTATGGGAAATCAGCCTGTATATGTCTCCCCATTTATATTCAGGTTCAACCCCTGTGACACATTGGGTGTCCTCATAGATGTACTCAGTTTTTGTTTTTGCTTCGGGTACTGATACTTCTTCCGCTACTGGGGCTTTCTTCTTTTGCCTTCTGGACATTGTGAGTTCGTCCTGTAATGTAAAACATTATGACATTTAAGCACTTTAAATTTGTGACGTTGTGCATCAACTTATCCTTCCTCAAATGTATCATAATTGTGTCTATTCAATAAAATCAAATATAAGTTCCTCATATTGAGTAACCGGACTAGCGCACAGTATTGTGTAACGTGCTGTTATCCCATGCAACTAATACATATATTATTCAACCTTACAATTCCTTATGAATGAACCATCTTGTGATCTATTCTATATGCAGCAAGTTTATCAGTCATATTAGTGTTAGCATGAAATCTACATGAAACTGCAATATGCCACTTTTCGCATGGTAACGATACAAACAAACTAGCATATTATGTGCAATGTGCAATACTTCGCCATTAATCTATTTTATTAACAAACAAAGTGAAGGTTCGCGACAGCCAACATTTTAACTATAGAGATTAGCACACGCGAGACTAATGACGACTCATGCGGCCTACGGCGGAAAAGCTCCATTACCCTGACCATACATCGTTCAGGAAACATTTACTTTCTACCCTGGACATTCCCGTGGAAAACCACCCGAGCTGCTCTCAACCCACGCATTACAAACGGTGAAACCTCCCCTTAACAGGCTAGGGATTTCAAGCGACGGGAACCGAAAGGGCTGCTAGGGGTTTCGTAATCGACATGGGCTGCGACTGGGGCAGCGAAGGAGCGACACTGTCGACCAAAAAATCTCTTTCAACAACCCAGTGCCCCCTGGTAAACCAATGAATTCTTCGACGGAACTGCACCTAATCGCGCGGGCAAAACAACTTGGGTTCAAAACCCCTGGCAAGCACTTAGGAAAATAATCGCCCACCAGACTCTCCAAAGCAAGACTCCAACCCCGACCACTCCCTATCTCTCATGGCCGCACAGCAAGGCCTGGCGCAAATGCGTAACGGCCGTCTGGGCCTAAACTTTTCAACACTTGCACGCAAGCAATGACTAACAAGCGAAAAGTAATCGGCTTAACAGGTTAAAAACGCCCCCCCTCACCCTAGGTTAAGATGATAACCGACCTAAAAAAGATTAAACCCTAGCTGGGCGAGGGAAAAAACGCCGGGAACTCTAACCACGGTAGAAAATCAAAATCGTTCAACGCAATGGGGAAAAAAAACGATATGCACCTACCTGGCAAACTGGCGAAATGATCAAGCTGATGACGGTTGGAATTCTACCCTCGCCACTTGGAAGCTGGTACAGTGACAGCTAGACCTTCTCTCCACTCGAAACATGACAGCTCAACTCACCACGACAGTGCTCGAAAAATAAAACGCTAAAATCCCTCGACTGTCGCACCGTATATATAACAAACACCACACGTGCGAGCAACTAAATCGGGTGCGAAACGAAAGCGGCGTCGGGTGACTAGAGCTTCAGTCCTTCTGCAATGGCGGACCACCCCCAATACCAAATCGCTCGAACGGCTACATATAACGCACGAATGAGAACCAAACATCGGGCATCAGCAGATACCTGGGTCGGGTGACCAAGAGCCCGGACCCCTCCGCAATGGCGAATGCTCGGAACATGATGCCATCTGCAACGGAGGAGTAAGAGATAGCCCAGTGCTCCGCCACAAGGTTGGAAACAACAAACACACATCGGAGCGTTGAGGCATGTCTAATTCTACACGTATCCGCAACGACGGCGCTCAGAACCACAACCCGGACTGCAACATCGGCCACGAAAGTATTCAACCTCTCCCGACGTGGAATAAAAATCACCAGAAAAATAAAGGACACGGCAACCACGTGCAACAGTAAAACAAATTAAACAACCTCCGCAACAGTCGGCGTGGAAAAGGCACTCCAGAGTAGAACATCGCCCGCAACGGCGGCATGACCAAAAACGATCAAGAGTTAAAAAACACCCGCAACGGCGGGCTCGTCAAACGGAGAAACTCCCGATACAAGAAGGTTTGAAAGATTTTGCAAGTCGACAAGGAGCTCAATTAAAGATGGGATTCCTTAAACATTTAAATGAGGATAAACCAATCGATTGATAGCAACCCAATTTCGAGAAGACGCTTCAAAATCCAAAGGCCAAAATCAATAGGCTGAAATCAAGAAAAGAACTGACTAATTCAAAGTAAGGGAGGGTCCCAAATTTTTTGAACTTTGGGAAATTGTTGCAGATGCAACACAACAACTTGAATATCTCTTTTATTATCGTAGTAAATAACAGTAGAGGTATGAACATGAAATCAAATCTCATCGAGAAGTTGTCGTATCCAAAATGCCTTTGTTCCTGCATTGGAAACACCATAGTACTCGACTTCTGTAGTTGAAAGAAAAACTACCTTATGTTTCTTACATGAATAGACCAGAGGTCTAGAGGTCAGATGAAATACATACCCAAGAGTATATTTTCAATCGTCAATGTCACTACCCCAGATGGAATCAGTGTATCCGATGAATGGTTTCTATCGTGATAATACTTGATACCGTACTTATACGTACCCTTAATATATATAAAAATTCACTTTGTGTCTTTCCAATGAATTTTGCGAGGATCATGCATGAACCTCGAAACGACACTAATAACAATGGAGAGGCCTAGTTGATTGTGTGTCCAGTAATAAGGCTACCAACCAACAATCACTAAATATTGGCATCGACTCATGGAGATGCACAATATTTTGGCAACATCGCTTCCGACTGATAAGGTGTAGCAAATGATTTGCAATCATCCAACTTGAATCATTTCAATATATCCAAGGAATATTTAGGATGAGAAATAAAAATACCATCATCAATTTGCAAAACAAGAATGCCAAAAAACAAATGCAACATATGAAGGTTAGTCATTTCAAAGGCATGAACAAGTTGTTTCTTCAAACCCAAAATACGATAGACATTGTTTCTATTTATGACTAAATAATCAAAACACATTGCCACAATTAGAGTATCACCATGAACATGTAATACATATATGCTGTGATGATATTCACAATGTTTGAAACTAAGATTAACAAAGAAACAATCAATCATATTTTACCAAGCACAAGGTGCCTGTTTCAAATAGTACAACGAATTCTTGAGTCAAAAGGCAAGGACATAGTCTTTCATAAAATCAAGAGGTTTCTCCCTATAAATTTATTTAGTGAGATCTCTATGAATAAATGCACTTTTCACGTCCATTTTGTTAATCTCCTAACCAAAACAAGCAACAAGTGAAAGGATCAACTAGACATAATTCATGTTCACGACAAGAGAAAAGGTTTTAGTATAGTTGATTAAGTTTTTGGTGAGAGAATACCTTGGTGATAAAAAAATTCTTGTGGTGTTCAATGGAACTATTAGAGGTAAACTTGGTCTTGTAGACCCACCATAAATTCATGACATTCTTTCCTTGCAGTCGAGGAACAAGTTCTCATTTATGATTCTTTTTCAAGGAATCAATTTCAACAATAATGGGATTCCCCTATTCTGGAATACCCTAAGCATCAACATATGTATTAGGATCACAATTTTAAAGTACATGTTCCATCAAAGTAATGCTGCCATATTGTTTTTAACAGTGAGTATGGTTACCAATTCTTGGATTGCCAACATCCAGTCTAGTAGATTCAATTATATTAATAGTGCACCGAGGTAAAGAATTCATCGTGATTTAGGTCAATTTTCATTATTCGCGTAAGTTGAGATGCCAAGTTCAAAATTCATAATAGTCTGACCACTAGTCATTCAAGGAGAACTCATCGGCCTTGTTGATACTCAAGAAATGGATACATTCTATCCTGAATCTTGAATAATATAAAATGGATCGATGTTCAGACGACCAGGAGAGGATCTCAATAGCTTATTACCTGAAATCGTCTCATTAAAGAATACAATACAACTTAATATGATCTACTATTTGATAGGATCAAATAGGCTATAGGATTTTAGCTCATCATAGTATCCCATCATGGTGCAAGCATGATTCTTTGTATCCAGTTTCTTCCTATAGTTGTCTCTGATATGCACCTAAAAAACACATCCAAAGGTTATGAGGATACTGGCAAAGGGTTTTCGACCTCTCCATTTCTTAATTTGATTCATGTCAATGACTGTTTTCGTTGACATGAGGTCCAGAAGATAGTTTGAGTAGTAGGAAGCTTCTGTCTAAAATTTGGTCAAATGTCCTTTTACATCGAGCCATTTCTACCAAGGTCCAATTCTTCCTCTCGACAATGAAATTTTTCTTAGGGGTGTCAGGGACATATCTCTACCAAGAAATACCATTATTTAAGAGAGATCCTTCAAACTATTGGCTCACATATTCAACACCATTATCTGATCTCAAACATTTAAGGGGTCGACCACACTGCTTTTCAACCTATGCCTTAAATTCGTTGAACTTTTCAAACACTTGAATCTTATTCTGAAATAAAAAAATCCATGTAAATATAGAGAAAAAAGGAATAAATGTAATCCTATATACTTCACACCTATGAGTGATGGTTTGTAAAAGCTCCGGTCATTCTTGTGCACACCATGCTTTTCCCAAATGAAAGCGTTCCTAATGATTCTTCACACTGTATACATCCTCTAGAAACTCCATCAAGGGGAACAATATTTGGGATACCAGTAACCATATTCTGAGTTACCATCACCTTCATAATTCAAAACTTTAGATGACAAAGTTGTTCATGTAAACTTTGACTTTTGTCTTATTCTGAGAACATGACTGCAGTAGCTCCAATAATTCGGGAATCACGTAATTTATAAATTCCATCCTTAGGATCCAAAATTATAGAGGAAACAAGTGCTCATCCACAGCATAGAACCTTCACAATAAAACTATCCGACCATAAATCATCATTCTTATTCTTTGTTAGTTGAGAAATCGACAACAAATTTGCACTAATACTCGGTACATGATAGATGTCATATATACAACCATGTTGACATTCTAAATCTGCATTTTCAACGACAGTGAGGGCGTAGTAATCAACAACATAAATATTCTCTTTAGGATTTCAACTTAAGGAAGAGAATAGAGAATAATCCTTAGCAATTTGATGGGTATATACAAAGTCCACTATCCATGGGTATATATAGAGTCCACTATCCTTAGAAGTGATGAGAGAGAAGGTATAATTTTTAGGAGGTTGGTTGGTTGACTCCCTAATTGAGGAACAATCATCCAAGTGCTTCACCTTTCCTTCTAAATCCTTCATTTTCTCCCAACACTTCTTCTTGGCATGTCAAAAATTTGCACAGTATCGACAGGTCTTCTTCTTCTAACCCTTCTTTATCAACGATGATGACTCTCTGGTCCTCCGTTTTGTATGTTGGTCAATACATTGTGGTCGTTGATCCTGTTGATCACATTCTTTAGGATTTGTCTTGACCTTTCTTTTCTACAAGTGAGCCTAGTTTTTTCCACCAAGCTTCCCTTCTTTAAGCAACTTCTATTGGTCCTTGATCAACAAATAACATAAAATATCAAAGGTAAAATCGTTACCATCTTGCTTGCTCGACATCCAATTAGCCTAAAAGGAACAAAAATCGACATCATATGGTGTCTTCAAATTCATCAAAACCAACTCGATAAGTTGTCAAACCTTATTCAAAAAATCCTTGCCACATTCCCCCAATCTCTGTTGTATTTCCTTGATATGAGCCAAATATTCCTTGATCCAATTAAAGGAAAGAGGTTCGAGAGAGATCAACTATTTTTCTATATGTATTACTTCTCCTTCATTAATCTTGTTGAACAAAGTCTTTAACTTTGTCCACATAGTGCAAGGACCGTTGATCCCACTTGTATGGAAATGAATCTCCTTCGAAATGTAGGTCATGATAAGGCCCACAACATCATCCTTCTAAATCTCGATAACAAACTTGTCACCATCTTTCGTTGAATCAACAATGAAAGTATTCATAAAAATCCATACTGCTTTTCTCTTTAACAATATCTCTTTATCTATTTCCCATATAGCATAATTATGTGCATTGAGAAGAACATGTTCTATCTTGGAAGCCATGCTTATGATCTAGCAGATCTGATCAAAGTTCAGGTATAGGTATAAGTCGACAAATATTCTTCTTGAAGTCGATCCACCCTAGATATGACTCGACATGGTTTGCAAAAAATGAGGCTAGGTCAAAATTGTCGCTTTGATTTCGTGTTGGGAAACCTTTCAACTTGAACTATAAAGTAGAAAAAGAAAACAAGGGGACACGATTCCAAGAAGAAAAGGTGGTGTCTAAAGACATTGTTTAAGCACATAAGAACATATAATTGTGATCATAATATCACAATGCATAATGACCATGATAAACATATCAAATTGATATGTAAGACAACCCACAGGGTCACCTATTTATGGTTTCCATATCTAACCAACTTTCGAAAAGTAGGGAAGGTCTAGTCCACAAGTAGGGGTCTTTGGTCCAAACCGTTTTTGTGGAATATGCAATGTCCCAATGTTTACTCGATTGTTGTAGTTGCATCAACCATTCAGTTGCTGTCCCAACTGACTGTTCAGTTGTTCTGCCAACTACAGTCAACTTTCTGCTAGTATCGTGTCGTCTATAGACCTATTGTCTCCAAAAGATCCAGAGGTGTGATGAACCATCAATATTTTAGGTTCCAACATTATTTTTTGTTTGGAATAGTTTCCCTATGTTTCTTTCCAAAAATGTAGCCTTCATAAATTCTCTATTGTTTTTCAATCAATGGAAATCCTTTCACCGTGTTTTTAATGTGCAATAGCTTCAACCCACCAAAAGTGAGATGTACAAATCTGAAATGCACATCTAGGATTCATCCTGAACCTTTAATTGAAATGCTACTTGTATTTATGCGTTGTCTTTTTGTTCTTTGTCATAGTTCTTGTCTACTTCTTTGGTTTGTACCTTAAATACAACTCTTGACTTTTCTTTCTTCTCTTCATGAACAAATGGATTTGTATTTTCTTTCATATCTGGCCTTATCCTCAAAGGAAGCAAGTGATTTATTGTCATTGGTACTTTTCTATTAGCTTGTTACTTAGACGTGTGTCTTTAATCACACAATGGTTGGCTTCCATGTAGTCTCGGTAGCCTTTTTCTAATAATTATCCAATGCTCATCAAATTTTGTTTCATACGTTCAACATAATAAACATTAGGTATAGTCTTTCTCTCCCCCTGTTTGGTTAGAATCCCAATAGTACCTTTTCCCAAAACAATGACTTAGACATTTTTTCCAAGTATGACATGAGTTTGAACTCATTTATCTAGATTGGAAAACAAGTTTAAATTACAAGTCATATGATTACTACAACCTGAATCTAAATACCATATGTCACATGGAATTTATTGGACAACATTGCATTCAATTGGGGATGCAGTTGCTAAAAGCATTGTGTTAGTCAAAGTGTTGGTGTTGCTCAACTGGTTTTAACCTTTCTTTCCTTGGTCATATTGATGCTTTCTACATTCATATGCAAAATGTCCAATTTTTTTACAATAATGACATTGAATTTTTTATTTATCAAACTTGTGACCACTTTGATGAATGGGGTTCTTATTTTGACCTATACGAGTGACATTTGCAGGACTACTGCTACATCATCCTCTAGAAAAACTTCTTCCTCTGCCTCTAGAATTAGAGCTCCCCTTTCCTCTTCCATGACTTATAGATGATTGCACTGCAAAAGCACCTTTTAATGTTGTATTTGATCTACTAATTCTATGTTTATGGTTGGCAAGTGATTCTTGTAGCTCATCAATGGTAAACTGATACTGATCCTTTCTTTCTTCCAAGTCCACATCTAGTAATTCAAATTTGGGGGGAAGATTTCCAAGTACTTTTTTAACAATTGCTTTGTCTTCTATATTTTCTCCATGATATTTAAATTGATTTATCATACCAATAACTCGAGTGTAAAATGATTTCACTCACTTTGTATATTTCATTGACAGAGATTTAAAATCTCTTCTAAGAATATGTAATTTAGCAGTCTTTACCTTCTCCAAGCCTTGCTAGGCGGTTTCCAATGTATCCCATGCTTCCTTAGCGGTATTTTCTACTAATACTCTTGAGATTATACTTTGATGCATGACTTAATGTATGTAGAACATTGCCTTTCCATCTATTTTCCTCTTCCCTCAAGGAATCCTTCTTAGCTTATATGTGAGATTATTATATCGTGAATGATATGTTGGTTCTATATAGTCACTTTGGACTATCTTGCATACCCTAAAAAAAATGGTGTTTGAAAACTTGACATTACTTTTCCCCTTTTTAAAAGAGTTTATATTCTGCCTAAACTTACTTTGATATGAGATCCAGAAAACTGCACAAGTAAAGAAATGTGCATTTTAAAATTTTAATTTTAACAAGTCTACTTAGACCAAATAACTTTGGGTGATTAACTTCAACAAATTTACCTTGGCGAGTCTATTTACACGAAACAAATTCAAGTGAGTAACTTGGAAATTTACCTTCGCCTCATTTTTGCTTATAAAAGACTTACTTCCATTTGTTATCAATTTTCACTTGGACAAAACCAAAATATTAAATAAGATTTGTGTGTAAATTACTCTATGGTTAAAAGTAAACTTCTAGAATGTT
Source organism: Pseudotsuga menziesii (assembly GCA_001517045.1). NCBI lineage: Eukaryota > Viridiplantae > Streptophyta > Pinopsida > Pinales > Pinaceae > Pseudotsuga > Pseudotsuga menziesii. The sequence continues at coordinate 3,801 of LPNX010062764.1, read as the reverse complement.
AAATATGGGAGATTCTTAATGTCTTTTACAAAGAGTAAATGTTAACAACATTCACACAAGTAATTATGGAGAAGATGTGGAGTATGTAATATTCAACATTTTGAGAATAAACACATAAACTTTATAATATATATTTACCCCATCAACACAGGGCTTACTTGGCTTTTCAGGATTTACAAAGCTTGGGCTCTCAATACTTTCCAAAACCACAAGCTTATGCTCTTGAACCTTTTAGAGACTTTTCTTTTTTCCTTTCTCTCCTAGTGTGTTCTTCTCCAACATGCTTGTTTTCTTTGATATTTCATTTAGATTTCTTGTACATAGACAAAGACTTAATTCTGCTTCTATTGGAAACTACAGACTAACATTAAAGAATATAATTTAATTCATGATTATGAATTGCAGAACAAAAACATGGTTTGAGTAAATATGGTAAGACATGAACTCCATACTATGGCAAAGTAACTAACAAAACAATGTTTCTACCAAAACAATATTTCAACCCACTATGACTAGGGAAACTGGTATTTGAAAGACACCAATAAATTAAACAAATTTGCAAAACACCAATTAAATTAAACAAATTTGCAGGACACCAATTGTCATTAATTTCTCAAACATAAGCAAATGAGCATAGACTCCAAAGAGTGTCACATTCCAGGTCCACTGATTCCCTAAACATGAATATTTCTTACTATTCCAAAATATTTAATTTAAGTTTGAATACTAAATACATGGATTGTTCTTACTATTTCAAACTATTTCTATATTTTAATATGCAACAAAAGAGAACAGAAATGACCTCAACAACTTTTCGTATTAATAAAGTAAATATATGTTTCTGTACTTGAAGATCTCATGAATTGAGATTTGGGATTAGTTGATATAAATTTTCAGGATGCCCTTTGGTAAGTGAACGCGACGTTCATAATCGCAGCAGTAGAGGTTGACCTTTGCTTGAGGTGCCTCTTCATTAAATAAAAGGCTCTTTTTTACTATGCATACACTATGTGCAGTGCAGAGGTTGGAAGCTCACCTTGGCTTACCATGAAAAGCTGAGAAAGAAATTTTATTTTAATGAAAGCGTTTGCTTACCAATTACGGCATCAGTAAGTGCAGAGATTCCAACCTGACCTTACATGGTTTGCAGATTCATACAGAAAGGACTTCCAAAGCGTTTTAAATGTTATTTGAATGAGGCATGAAAGTATGTGTATGAACGCCCAAGGATCCCCACATTTACGTGGCTGCAACTATGTGCGATATATTCTCCGTGGGTCCTCCTGGTTCCAAACTACTGATATCGACAACCGTTTTCTTTATACTAAATTTCTGCATTTTTCTCACCAATTCCTACGGCTTTCATTTTTATTACTGTTTACTTTCGTTCTCCGCTGTTTTTCATTCACTATCATATATAATATAAATATCAAAGACAGCATCAAATTCCACTACTTTGCCAACCCTTTCCGGAATAAATATATTTACTAATCAATAAGACAGGGCATTTGAGTGGACAATGGTTACCATGGACCACTAGCAAAACCTGTATCCACATTCAAATCTCGTATTGTTATTGTCACTGAAATAAAAATAAGACACGCAGCAGTCTTTATTCCATTAATCTTCTGCACAGTTCATCCTTTAAAGTAGTAATTTCGTCACTCTATTGTTAGAGTAGACAGCATGAGAATGTTATTAATTCTTAAAGAAAAGTTTGTTCAATCATCTAAACTTTTCCTAAATTTTAGATTTGTATAACTTGAACTAATAATTAGTTTCCTAAATTTTAGATATTGATAATTTGAACTAAAAAGATATTAAAGGACATTAATTCTGAAACGACATTAATTCTGAGTAAATATATCTCTTGAATTTTTAAAGCTAAGATCTCCTGAAAAGAATCTCATTGTGTTTTCTAACATTTCTACCTGAATTGCTAGTGGGAGCAAAGCTAGTGATAAAATGGAATTGTTGAAATTAAAAAGTCTTGTGTTCAAATCCCCACAAATCCCCAAGCAAGTGCTAGCCCATACCAATTCCCCTAATTACAAAAAATAAAAATAAAAACATTCATACCTAATTCCTATACATTTCATTTAAATATTAAACTTTACGTTAAGTACTGAGTTTAATGTCCTTCGGCTAAATATTAAACTTTACGTTAAGTACTGAGTTCAATGTCCTTCGGCGCAGACTGGTTTAAGAAGGGTTTAGCATTAAACAAAATAATCATCTACATTATTATATATTAACTATTAACATATATAATGATGCAGCTGTGGCTGAATGTCCATGACAGTACACAGTATAACAGGAGGCGAATTAAATAAAAAAAGAAATTCAAATAAACAAGTATGTTACTGTCAACCAAGAAACGACGTCAGAGGTCAGCTGGCTTCTCGGTCACTATCTCACTTAGAATCTTACAGGTGCCCAAAACGCTGCTCATTAGATCATTCCTCCTGAATTGATATTGTTCCGGAGCTGGCTCTAGATGTCCTCTCTGTCTCTATCCTACTTATAATCTTTGAGACCTCTAAGTGGGAGTAAGTTAAACATCCATCTCTTGAAAACTTTCAGGCCTCAAAATGGGAGTAAGTGAAACATCTGTGTCGGGCTAATCTTACAGTAAAATGATTTATAAGGGTTAAAAACTGTTTATTTTTTATATCATAATCTAAATCTTATGTCGAAGATTTTTCCTTGATCTTAATCAACAATCTTCCAAAACTCTTTATCATAATTTCTCATGAATCAAAACTAAATTGACTTTGTCTGTGAAGAATTCGAAAAACCTTTCCTTGATCAAATCAACAATCTTCCAAAACTCTTTATCATAATTTCTCATGAATCAAAACTAAATTGACTTTGTGTGTGAAGAATTCGAAAAACCAAAACAAAAATCGGTAAAGTGAAAGAACCCTAATTACATCGGACCTGTTTCCTCCTCAAATCGTTGTTGGGTAACTGTTTATTATCCGAATGATTCCGGGATCCGGGAAATCCAACGTTAGGAAACAAATAAATATCACAATACTTGGTTTGGTCTAGCCTGATTTTGAAGAAAAAGGTACGGGGTTCCATCAGTTTTTTTATGAGATATGGGGTGGGCTTTGATCCACTTATGTGTTACTATTTTAAGGTGTCTTCATGTCTAGAGGTAAGGCCTCATTGGAATTGAACCTTGCCCCTGAAAAACTCCTCGCTCTTCACCAATCCATCCAACTCCTTTGGGCTATTAAAAACTTTGTTAGACAACACATGGTAGTTAGTTTTTCTTGGAGATGGCTATTTAGCAAAGATTAAACATTAAACTAAATACTAAATGGTTATAGTTATCCATTTATGGTATAACATAAACATTAAATTAATTAGGCAAATAGGCCTTTAGATATTAACTAAGATTTTGGGCTTCCTTAAGTGCATCAACAATTTTACTGATTCATGGTGGTGTCATCTTGTTATGCTTATAAAATGGATATTAATAATAATAATAAAAATTATTGTTACATTTTTTTTTGTTACATTCCTTTTAATCTTGTTCATCCCCTTTTATAGACATTAATACTTTTAAATTACAACAATTATATTAATATAATTATGTGTCGTGTTGTATATAAATTGATAATTTTATATTTAATATATCAATAATGAATAAATTGTGATTATGCCCATAGGCATTTAGGGGTGAGTGCAAGAAGATGATGGACCTTTTTGGCGCGTTAGATGCAATAGAAACCTGAAAAATCAGGCATCCTTCAACTTACTTGGATTTTTTGAGATACTTATGCAAAATAT
>LPNX010062749.1:618951-651416 GCA_001517045.1 Pseudotsuga menziesii | reverse complement strand
AGTTTGTGATCGATCCCTGTACTAACGAAAAATACCAGGTAGAAGCTCTTCCTTCGAATGTTAGAGGAAACAATCGACAAACTACATCTTCATGCTGAACGATCAGGGTTTGAACAGCCAACATGAATTTATCAACATGTACCTCTGCAGGTTCTTTGTCATCTGGGTTAAACTTAGGGAGGAGTTTATCTGAGTGTTTAGGCAAATGATGCTGTATACCAAGGACTGCTACAACAGCTGTTCTTAGCCAAGGGAGTTGTGGGTTTGGTGGATTAGGTGGAGGATTTCCTCCTCCTCCTACAGGTACATTTCCTGCCATTGGACTTCTTTCAAACCTTGAAGAACTTCCTGAGTCGGATGGTCTTGGACTATCAGGTGGTGATTCAAGAGGAGAAGGTGGCTGATCAAAACCGCCTCCTGCAATTAGTCTTCTAGCAGTATTTGTTTGAGTAGTCTGTCTTTGATATCTTTCAACCTGATGATGGGGAGTACTATCAGCTACTTCCAAATCTTGTGTAACTATGGTCAATTGTGGATTATGTCGCTGCTGTCTAGGTAGACCATAATCTATTGGAGATATACCAAGCTGATTAGCGTATGCTCGTGTAAGAATATGTCTTGATTCTTCTAAAGTTTGAGTGCTTTGTGCAGGATTAAAGGGAGAGGTGACAAGATCACGCTCGAGAATGTTCCTAACAGTTTCTAAAAATGGTGATCTACTGACTTCTGGAAGTTGTTGGCTGGTTGGAAATGTTTTATTAGTTTCACCTGCCATTACTCATTAACATGCCCTCCTTCTACCACCATTTGTTGGCCTGATTTTCTGACCTAGGCCAACAAGGAGGTTAATCCCACACAATCAGCTTAAAGCAGCGTCCGGTGTGTTTGGAATAGCAAAACCTCGCAGGTTATGGTCCTGCTACCATCTGATTTTTCTCTTAAGGAGAAATTAAAATCAACAAAATCTACCATATCCTAATGTTATTTCTACCTAAATGAATCCTATGATTAGTTTCAACTATAATGAATCCTATGATTAGTTTCAACTATCTAAATTGTCTTATAATTGCTTTCTTAAGGAAAGACTCCGATTTTTGAAGATTTTTTCTAGATATAAAGACTATTAAAATTATGCTAAAAATTGCATAAATTGATTTAACAGTTGTTAACTGAAATATACTAAAATAAAACTTAATCTGAACTATCTTAACTATCCTATCTATCCTATCTCAGCTGAGAGCGTATCTAAATACTATATTAATTATTAATTAATAAAAGATGAACAGAAAGATGAATTGTATGATCTAAATAAAAATATTTTAAGCCATACAATTAAACTATTCTATTATAACATCACTTATCAGAGAAACTGAAAATAAATAATTACTTCAATTTTCTGAAGTATATAATTAGTTAATAACTAATCATCAACATAACTATTTGAATAAAAGATGATGTCTAGTATGAAATCACTGTAAAAATACAACCGATAGCTAATAGACAGAAATGTATATCCTTATAGCTTGAATTTATAGTAAAAATACTAATAAATTCAGTCACAATGATATATTAATTCAAACATGATATTGAGTTGACAGAGTGAAAATTATAATCAAACACAAGTATAACAAAGCATACTGTATTAATATTAGAATAGAAGATAATATACTGACATAGAAAATATATCCAAAACAATACCAGTAATGATATCAACCTGGAGATTTCCAGTTGCATCCCACATCCAAAGATCCAACTTCAGTTACGAAATAAAACCAGTAACAAAATATATCTCAAGTATGTCTCTCTTCTATCACTCCTCTCTATTCATCAAAATTCCTGACTTATATAATACTATCAATTGTTTTCGATTCAGTTTTCCCATCAATGCTACATGCAACATTATAGGGTTCCTATAACTATCAAAGAGAATCGAATCTCTTTTGATCAAACACCTGTCACTATAACAAAAAATGACTAGCCTGAATGTTTGCTCGTTTAAAGGCACTTGGTAAATTCGTGGCCGTTGTTGAAGTTCCAGTCTCCAATGAACAGCCACGTCTTCCAATCATCATATTAAAATCGTCCTGAAACTGTGGAGAGGAGCGAAGACATATCCACCTGTGTTTAAACAAACAAGGCATCTCATTAAAAACCAATTAAAACAGATATAACAAAATAAACTAGAAATTAAATGTGTTCCTGTAAAATCTGCGATTTTACAGGCATGCATAACAAAAATATTTATTACATGTTTGACAATGAAACAACCCTTGTGCTTTGAAAAATGAGAATAACCATCAATTTCTATTTAGAAGATCGACTACTCTAATTTGGCTCTAATTTGGCTTCAGCTAATTTGGCTCTAATCTTGATAATCTCTAACTTTTGTTTTTCTATTAGTTCAATCAGATGCTGATTCGTACCTATTATTGACTCTTTTTCCCTTTTATATTGATTCTTTTTTATATTCATTTCTTTCCACCTGCTAATCCAATTCAATAACTCCTCTCTAAATGTCCTATTTTCTTCCTCTATCAATGATGCATTAGATTGACAATGTTTAAGTTCATCTTTCAGTTCTGTAATCTTGGTTTGATATGCCTTGTCTAGAACTTGCTGAAGAGTTTCTTCTTTATTTTCGTGACCTGAATTGGCTGCCTGATGAGGATTAGGGTTATTAATGTTTTGACCAGATGAGTGAGGACTGATAAAAGATGGTTCAGGGTCAAAAATACAGGTATCCATACATGATGGAGCAACCTCGGCCTTACCCAATTTGGCACTATTATCCTTTATAAGAGTGGGATCATTTATATGAATAGTGTCAGGGACCGACAATGGAACGTCATCCTCAATATGGACGACTGCAGGCTGAGTATCCTATCGATTAGCCATAGGAACCGAAATTGTAGGTTTCATGCTCCTAGTAACCCTCCTCGAAAACACCATATTTTCTAATTCAAGCCCTCTTCTATTGCAGCATACCTGTGCTAGATGATCTAATTTATGCATAGACTCTCTGCTATGTTCATAAGGATTATTTGGCTCAGATAGATTTTTACAATGAACAGTGTTAATATCTTTGCTTTCGATTAACCTGTCCTCTGTTTTTGCAGGATTACCATGGCATTTATCAGATGGGGGTCGGTTCAAGACTGCTTCAGAGCAACAGGGAACTATATTATCAACATCGTCATTACTGATACCAGCGTCTATGGGTAGATTGGCTTCCTCAAGCCCTTTACCCTCTGACTCGGTCTCAGTAACATTATTTCCCTCAGGCTTAGCAGTAGTCTTCTGTTTCCTACGGGTTTTTGGAGAGGGGTTCGGCCAATATTGAGTCGGCCCCAAATGACATTCGGTTAAGAATTCATCCCACGATTTACCCTTCAAGGACAATTGATGCTGTAATATGATTTTGACTAAACCATGGTGAAATAAACTTCTGTCAGGGTTATCGAAACTTTGAATTACATGCGACATCTTTTTCAAACTTTGCCACAGATAAAATGGTAGATTAAGCCTACATCCCTTTAATGCTAATAGGAGTCTTAGATGGTAGTAGTGAAGGTGAGAAAAACGTCCATCGCAAAACACATACCTGACCAAAATTTCGTAAAAGGCTCGCCATTCAGGCTTCAGGAACTTGACAGAGACCCCTATCTTCAGTTTTGCATTATCTGGTAATGGCAGCAACAAGGATAAACACTTCTTTTTATTAACCTTACTACCTTTGAACCAACGTTCTCCAATTTGTGGGAGCTTTGTCGCCTTTGCAATTTTGTCTCCGTTAACAATGAACTTAAAACCCCCGATCCGCACAACGTCGTCTTTTAAATTCAAGGCAAACAGTTTGGTCACCTCTGCGTTATGACCATCAAAACACTTAAAGAACTACCCCCACCCAACTTTCTCAAATAGCAAAGCGACCTTCTCATCTGCTTCTACGAGCTCTGAACCTGAGATTTCGAAACGGTTCAGCGGAGCCATAACCTCCTCAACACTATCCTGGTTTCTAAATGGACTGAATGGCGATGTGAAGAGGGAGGGGATAGGTATCCAAGTGTATGACATGATGTGAAAACTTCACATGCTTCGAATCTGACAGATATGAGATTTCTGGACTTGGCCATTTTTAGCGGAACCTAGCAATGATGAGTGCTACAGCCAACGTTTTATTATGATACATGCATGTTTAGCCACGACTAACAGTAAAATTTAACCAGTTCGACATATCAGGGATCGTGTGATTGATAGATCGTAAATCAAGGCATTGATTATGCACAGTGGTCATGATGAACTCGTACATCCTTATAAAATGAAATGGTTATCAACAATAAATCCCGCTGATACGAATCATCAATATATTCACAGCTGTCAGTTAATTATGAGGTGCAAGCCACATCTCTATGCCAATTCAGCGATCCAAGTGACAGGCGTTATTAATTTGACACATGGCTCTCGTAAACTCTGTCAATTAATGGTCTTCTCCAGTTTGAGCATGAAAGGTGGTAGCGTTCAAGGCGATATAGTATCGAAATCATATACCAAATGTTTTGCATGGAAACTAACTAATGATCTGATTTAATATTTATACTATGTATATACATGAAACTTCATAGATCTAGTTTTAAAACTTTCAAAAATCCCATCGATTAATATCCTACATCGAATTTGATAGGATACTAAGTTATAAAACTATAATATATGAAAATTTCCCATATAATACTCCTTTATTTATTTAACTACATATATACAATTTTTACAAAGTCATGGTAAGATATTACATATGAAATATGAAAATTAGGTTTAATAAGAGTTTTGATTTAATAAGTTACATTTAGTTCTAGGAGTTTAGAACTCATAATACCTCATCCATATCCAGCTCAGAATGTGTTTCGTGGATTTCCCTTTGGCAAACTATCCTTTCAAGTTTTCTTAAATCATATATAATCAGATAAATTTAATTTAAAAATTGATTATATAAAAATTTATGAAACTGACTTATTAAACTGACAGCTGCTAATTACCAAGTTTGTGAAAAATGTTTTCATCAACTTTTAACATGCCATTTTACTCTTCTCCAATTGAGAGTACCTTCAGAATCAAAGATTCTGAAGGTGCTCTTTTATAATTTTAAATCAGTAAATCATAAAAATAGTTGATCTCCCTTCATCTTAATGAGAAATGAAGGGGTTGTTGCTGTCTGCCAACACCGCCTTAACCAAGAAATATTGTGGCTTGTTAATATGAAACCACGAGTGCAATCTTGGTTGTTTTTTATAGTACAAGCCTTCCTCCTCCCAAAATACTTCCATTTGTGTGAAAATATCTAGACTGTTGATCTTGTTTTTCATGCACCCTCATTGTAATTCAAGAAAACATATTAAGTTATCCCTCAACACGATAATTCTTGTGCACATGTGCCATGAATGATTCATCTCCACCAATGATATCCATTGAGCACATCCATTGACTTCTTCTTATGCTAAGCAAGTGCCTAACATTTACGACTTTCTCTCATGGTGATATATTAGAAATTAAATATTATTCAGCCAATTTATTCACATCGGCATGAAATAAAACATGCCCAATTTGCTCAAATATGTCATGGATTCTAGCCACGAACAAGTTCTAAATTCATATTGAGCCCAATTTTATAACCTACTCATAGGATTGAACATTAACCCAACATGGGAATTGATTCCATTAGCTCAACATATCGGATGATAGTGACATTTAACACTTGTTACCATTGAGTTATTTTTCCAAACATTTGGCATGAAACCACAAATTTCATTTGAATGTTCCTATTTCTACCCAGTATATTCTAGTATTGTAACGTGAAATATGATATCACATTATAACATCCCCACCCATCACTCCCAACCAAAGGACAAGAAACCACAAATAGGGGTTTCAAATTATGTCCCTTAGATGTCTTGATATGTTTTTTCATAGATCTAAACTTTCATTATTCCCCTAATACCATAAAGTATCTTGAATACAATTATCAATCTAACTAAGTATCATATTTCTCTCTGTACTCTAGAGTCAGTGTCCCTCAATGGGAGTTAAGTGTAGGTATCTTAGTCCCATATTCCCATATTTCTATTGTGGTTTCATCCTTCCATTCCATCATCATGACATCTTTCCATTCTACCATCTCGTTGTTTTATTGTGGTGCCATTGGTCATTCCCTCATCCTGCCTTACCACACCATCACTTTGATTTTTGATGTTCCACCATTCCACCTTTAGGTTATATCACACTCACCATTATGTCATCCACCATTTTTTATTTATACCATCCCTATCATCGTTCGATTCAACCATCTAGTCATTTTTCAATCCTGCAATACCACTCCACTGCACCACATCTCTATGTGAGGTACATAGGATCCATACCTTCATCCCACCCTTCCTCATTCCATTCCTTCCAAATACTCATTTTATTTACCTATAAACTTATTGTTACATTACAACTACCCATGCATTTAAGCCTTGCACATGCTGAAATGAATTCCATCAATTGGTTGTTTTTCACATTTAATTTGGAGTCATTAAGGGAATATTGTTCCTATGGTTTCATGATGATGCTCTAGGTTGAATTAAAAGTCATTGAAAATATACTCAACCATTATCATTACACCATTTTATGACCTTCATGGAAAAGGGAGATAAACACAAGATGGTGCCCAAAAGAAATCTTGATCTATATTGTAGAGACATTGTCAATTCTAATTTGGTACAAGGTGATAATTGGTATGTAGCACATAAGTGGAATGTTGAAGAATGGAAGCGAAAGGAAAATAAGGTTTGGAAATATAGGTTGGCGAATTTAGGGTGTGTACTTGAAGCATTTTATTTTTTAAGAATTATTTCACTTTTGCACTGAGTGCTTTGACTCAAAGTGTTGGTTGAGAACTTTGAAATAAGTCAACACAGCCCAAGTTCCACTTACTCCTTCCACATTCAAAAAAATGTTGAGGCTTCCAATGCCTAATAGGGTTTTTAAGGTTTTTGAGGTTGATTGTTTTTTGGATACTGACATTGGTGGTGTTCCTCTTTTAACAAAATGGTTTCTGCATCCAAGTGAGTCAAGGCACATCACATCAAAGTTGATGAGATAATGGAGCCTTACCAAGAATTCACATGGTTGTTTGCTCGAGTCCTTGTCTAGGAGATGACTTCACAACTGTTGAAGTATGTATTGTTTGTCATATTCTACAATTTGTACAAGGAAAAAATATTTGATTGGAGAAATCTAATCACCATAAAGTCCATCCATCAACTTCCAGAATTTTGAGAGACTATAATTATCTTTGTGACATCTTACCTTGTATTTATGTCAGTTATATTTGAATCTCATTTGAAATACTTCTCTTAAAAAGGGATGTAAATGTGACTAATGAACCAATTTAGAATACATGAAGCAATAAGAAAGATATTTAGGGAAAGTGCATGTGAAATTCAATCATTTGAGGTTTGCTGCTTGTGAAATAGATAAGAGGATTAGGAACAAGTGATAGGGGTGGTTCTATGGAACAACTGACAAGGGATAATACTAATTCCTTTTGTAAATCCAATTCAATGACTTCCCCTTGTAGAAGAGATAAGGACACACTCGATTTAGTGGTGATGACAAGGACATATACCCTTTAATCCCTAGGGTAGTGAAGTAACATGTTATTCCATCTATTTTGAAAAAAAAATAGATCTCCAAAAGTGGATAAACATGGAATCCTTAATATGTATGTGAATGACATGGATATAGACAACCAAATGGATTATTTTTCAGTTTGGTCCATCACATATATGGGAATGATACGTTGATTGAGAAGTTTCATTGTTAAATCAAGAAACTCCAATTGAGAAAGTTAAGGTAAGAGGAAAGAAGATGTTAGAGAAAAATGATATTGTATTAAATGACGAGTGTTAGTAGGAACAAAGGGAGCAATGAACATGGAAAAGCCCACAAATTACATGTTGTCATATTTTATAAAAGAGAAACAATGTGAGAACATTGTCTCGAGGAAAAGGATGGAAAAATTTGAAGTTGTATTGAATCTAGTACCATTGTTTGCACAACCCTTAACTATTCAGACTCTTTATGAGACTTTGAAGGAAACCACTGTAAAAATTGTTGAAACAAGAAAGGATTAAGAATCATTACAAGGTTTTAGGAGAAAAAGCACGTGTAACATCGAGGATATAGTAAAACAATGTCTAAGTTTTGAGAGTTGGAAAACATGTCCTCTTGTCTCATTACCGAGATCATGTCCTTGAATGAATCTTTATAGTTGGATTTGTAGAGCGATCCATATTTTGTAAGAATTATGTGAGACTATAAAAAAATAATGGACATGAATACTCATGAATGACTAAAAGAGAACCTTCCTTCAAATAAGATGCTAAAACAAATACTATCTAGTTGTGATAGTCACATTGATATCCTCTAATAATAAATAAAAGACTATAATGCCATTAGAGAAACAAGGAGTAAGGTTTTCCTTAATGTTGTGGGTAATATTAAGGAATTTGTTTAGACCATCCATATGGCATTAGGATATGATACTTACTAGGAAAGAATTGGAATGACAATTGAAATTTTTTTAAGTCCTCCTTAGTTGCACAATCTGATGAGTTTACAAACTACCTGAGAAGGAAATACAAAAGCGATCAAGATGGACATTTCTGCCCACCCACCTAGTCCACTAGTTTAAAACACAGTTTTCCATTTTAGCAGTTTCTTTTAATGGTTTTTTGGGTCCTGATATTTCAAGGACATTTTGAGGCCCTAAACAGTAATGCCCCCAAAATTTGTGATAACACCTTTGAGAACCCCATAGTCCTTTAGAATCCCATGATCCCTAGTGGAATAATAAATTAATGAATAAGGGGATATTTTTATAAAGTAATTACCCATAATAGTTAAATTTGTTAAATTTAGGATTAGAAATATTTTAGTAATTATATATTTCAATTATATAAAATTTGGACCCTAGTCGATGTGCTAGGTGGAAAAGGTGGGTGAATGAATCCTTGTGGAATAAATGAGTTGTCATCCTAAATGGAAACGATGAGAGAATTAGAAACATCCATAAAGGCAGGAAAAGATAAAAGCAACCAGTTAGACAAAAAAGGGAAAAGCAGGAAAGTACTAGAAAACATGTTAGGATGAAAAGCATGAAAATTTTAGAAGTCAGGAGGGTGTAGTTTCCAAAAAGGACTACTTTGAGCGACATTCATCATTGTTGTGCCAAGGTATTTTATGAAATTTGCACCACTTCTTGGTGTCCTTCTTTGTCTTTCCAATCCCCTTCTTTGCTTGTGGCGGGAACTGGTTGTCCATTCCTTGTCCTGTGTTTTGAGGTCTAGGGTTTCCCTTGCCTTGCTTCTACGGTGGATTCACAGGTTCAAAGTCTCTCTTTTTATTTTCCTAAATTTATCCTCGATCTTGATAGCATACCGATAGGAAGATCCAAGTGAAGAGATGTCCAGGAATTCCATCTCAATTCGGATGTACCGATGCAGACCACTACGATATTTCATGATATTTCAGTATCAGGTGTCACTTAGAGTCCTTGATACCTAGATTTGTGGGCATGGTATGAAAGTTCTTGGTGTACTCCGACACCGTCTGGTCCCTCTCTTGATGCAAAATGGTCTTTTTGGTGTACTAGGCATCATAGTTTCCCACGAGGTAGTATTGTTCCTTGATGGTATCAGTGAAAGAGGCCCAAGTGGGATTTGTCTCAAGCATTCCAGACTCAACTGGTGATATTTTCTCCAAATAAGTACCCCACCAATTTTGGACATGGGGGACTTCCTTAAGGAGTCCAAAGGTGATATTTTCTCTATAGAAAAAATTGTGGACATGGAAATACCCTTCTAGAACATTCAACCAATTATCTAGGGCATCAGCATCGATTTTTTCTTCAAATAAAGGAATATAAAAGTTAACTTGTACCTTGAATGGGTTATCATCTCTGAAATGCTTGCTCGTTGAAGGTGGATTCTCCATTGCTAGAATTCGTAGAAGGATTTGGGAGAAACTATCCATCATCTCGTTCCTTTGTCGCTCAATGGCTTCCTCAAGAAACAACTTGATAGGATCTCATGCTTCGTCGGATCTGTTTTATTCCGCCATGGGAGTCCGTTTGGGGCAGTGAGAGTGATTTTCCCCAAGTGAAACTAGTTCAAGACCAAACTCTCTATATCCAGACCTCATCGGGGACATGTGCTAAGAAACCATCAAAGAGCAGATTTCTCTGATACCACTAATCCGAATTTATGTGAGAACAAATTAAAGAACATATATAGCATCATAAACAAAAATATTTCTATGGAAACAAAGATACAGTAAACAGATATTCTATTAAATGGAGGAAATAGAACAAACTGTAAATACAACAACTAGAATGGTGGTAGCTATCTCTGAGAAGAGATGTGGTTGTTGCACTCATTTGTGCCAAGATAAATACAAAATGAGGCCAAAATGGCCTATTTATAATAAGAATGAGGGCAAGAACCCCAAAAGTCCAAATCATAACCCTAGAAGATGAACCGTCATAAAGTTTGTGGCCCCAAGGTGGTTAGTTGAACCATCAACTTCCTGGGGTCATAACTTTTGCATACGATCTCGGATTTGGGCGCTCAATCGCCCATTGGAAAGTTCTATCCAAGCTTTAAATATTTTGAATGGGCCTAAATGCATGCTGGATAAAACCATTTTGTCCCCTGAATCACCAAAAACCGTCGTTAAGTCCCTCAAAACGGTCCCGAAAGTTTTGGACTCGAAAAAGCGTAGAAAAATAACTAGGAAACTACCACAATGGACAATTGTTTTGAGCCAGTGGAATAGGTGGTTGGCCACCGATCTCTGTCTGGATAAATCCTCCCTCCTTAGGAATCAATGGTCTCCATTGCATCAAATCTCGTATCATATATCGAACTGTTTGTTGAGATGATCTGCTGGTGCAACATTTGTTGAAGTGAAGAGGTTGCCTTTCTTTGACATCCCGAGAGGGTTGTAATCGTTGTATGGATGGTTTTTTTTTGGACGAGCACCTTGAATGCGTGGCCTTGCATCGTAGAGGTACTTGGATAGATGAGGAGACAATGACTATGTTTTATTCTTGTGTGTGATGAGCAGAGACACCTTGTGCAGAGGGTGTGGAGGTCTCTGTGATATGATGGTCTCCTTCAGACGAAATTGTGAAGAGGGATAATTTTCTGGTGTGGGAGCTTATCTTCCTACCCTGCGAGACTGTGGCAGGTGCAACTGTCTCTGGTATCTGATAGATTTGTCCTCCCAAAGTGAAAACGACACTGCGCAGTCACGACTCATATACAACATGACGCTTCCACATATTCGGTTGTCCTAAAAGAACATCACAGACTTCAAGTGGGGCCACATCACACACTACCTCGTCTTTGAAAGACTTGACGCCATATGGTAGGAGGCATTGTTTAGTAATGTGGATACCTCGTCCTTTTCTTAGCCAACCGATGTTGTAGGGTTTCGGGTGTGGTGTTGTCAAAAGCTCCAATCTCTTTATGACTTCTGCTGAGATCAAGTTCTTTTGGCTACCATTGTCAACAACAAAATGTAGTGGGATTTGCTTCACCCACATATGCAAGTTGAAGAGGTGTTCATATGCCTCTGACTCTTCGTGATCCTCTGGTTGAATATGTGTGGTAACAACAGTGGCATTGGGATCTTCATCAATGATCTGGTTTCCATGGTCTGTGGTTGTGGCATTAGGTTCTGAATCAAAATTGGGATTCTAAAGCTTTGATCTTGGCCACCAATGACTGCTTTGAGCGACATTCATTAGTGTTGTGCCAAGGGATTTTATGAAATTTGCACTACTTCTCAGTGTCCTTCTTTGTCTTTCTATTCCACTTCTTTTCTTGTGGCATGGACTGGTTTTCCTTTCCTGGTCCTGTGTTATGTAGGATAAGGTTTCCCTTGCCTTGCTTCTACGGTGGATTTGTCGGTCCAAATTCTCGCTTGTTCTTTTGCCGAAATTTTTCCTCGATCTTGACAACATACCAATAGGAATATCCAAGTGAAGAGATGTCGAGGAAATCCATATCATTTCGGATGTATCGATGCATACCCCTGGGATATTTCAATATCAGGTGCCGCTCGGAGTCCTTGATACCCAACTTTTTGCGCAAGGTATGAAAGTTGTTGGTGTACTCTGACACCATCTGGTCCCTCTCTTGCTGCAGAATGGTCCATTTGGTGTACTGGTCATCATAGTTTCCCACAAGGTAATACCGTTCCTTGACGACATCGGTGAAAGAGACCCAAGTGTTACTTGTCTCAAGCATTCTAGACTCGTCTGATGATATTTGCTCCCAAAAAGTACCCCAATAATTTTGGACATGGGGGACTTCCTTAAGGAGAGAAAAGGTGATTCTTTCTTTGTCAAAAAAATTGTGGACAGAGAAATACCCTTCTAGAACAATCAACTTATTATCTAGGGCATCATCATCGATTTTTCCTTCAAATATAGGAATATCAAAGTTAACTTGTACCTTGAATGGGTTTTCATCTTTGAAACACTTGCTCATTGAAGGTGACTTCGTTATTGTCAGAATTCGTAGAAGGATTTGGGAGAAATTATTCATCATCTCGTTCCTTTGTCGCTCGAGGGCTTCCTCGAGCAGCGGTTTTATAGGATCTCCTGCTCTATCATCTCTCTTTTCTTCCTCCATGGGATTCTGTTTGGGGCGAAGAGAGTAATCTTCCCTAAGTGAAACTAGTTCGAGACCAAACTCTCTATACCCAGACCTCATCGGTGACATGCATTGAGAAACAATCAGAGAGAAAATTGCTCTCATACCATTGATCCAAACTTATGTGAAAACAAAATGAATGAATAGATATAGCATCATAAACACAGACATATTGCAATGAAAATAGAGATACAGTAAACACATATTCTATAAAATAGCGAAAATAGAACGGACTGTAAATACAACAGCTATAATGGTGGTAGCTATCTCTCAGAAGAGATGTGGCTTCTACGCTCATATGTGCCAAGCTGAATACAAAATGAGGCCAAAAGGGAGTATTTATAATAAGAATGAGGGCGAGAAACCTAAAAGTCCAAATCATAACTCTAGAAGATGAATCGTCATAAAGTTTGCGGCCCCAAGGTGGTTAGTTGAATAGTCAACTTCCCAGGGTCATAACTTTTGCATACGATGTCCGATTTGGGTGCTCGATAGCCCATTGGAAAGGTCTATCCAAGCTTTAAATATTTTGAAACAATGACTCTATTTTTTTCTTGTGTCTGATGAGCAGAGACACCCTATGCAAATGGTGTGGAGGTCATTGTGATATAATGGTCTCCTTCAGACGCAATTGTGAAGAGGGATAATTTTCTAGTGTGGGAGATTATCTTCCTACCCTACGAGACTGTGGTAGGTGCAACTGTCTTTGGTATCCGATATATTTTTCCTCCCAAAGTAACAACGAAACTGTGAGGTCACGACTAATATACAACATGACGCTTCCACATATATGGTTGTCATAAAATAACATCACAAACTTCAAGTGGGGCCACATCACACAGTACCTCGTCTTTGAAAGTCTTGATGACATATGGTAGGAGGAATTGTTGAGTAATGCAGATACCTCATCCTTGGATTATCCAACCGATGTTGTAGGGTTGCGGGTGTGGGAAGCTCCAATTTCTTGGTGACTTCGGTTGAGATCAGGTTCTTTTAGTTTCCTTTGTCAACCACAAAATTTAGTGGGATTTCCTTCACCCACATCTGCAAGTGGAAGAGGCACTCCTGTTCCTATAACTCTTCATCCTCCTCTGGTTGAATCTGTGTGGTAGCAACAGTGGCAGTGGGATCTGCATCAATGATCTGCTTCCCATGGTTTGCGGTTGTGGCATTGGGTTCTCAATTGGAATCAGGATTTAATTCTGAAGCTTTGATCTCGACCACCAATGACTGCTTTGAACAACATTCATCAGTGTTGTTCCAAGGGATTTTATGAAATTCGCACGACTTCCCGGTGTCCTTCTTTGTCTTTCCAGTCCCCTTCTTTGCTTATGGCTGGGACTAGTTGTCCTTTCCTTGTCTTGTGTTTCGTATGCCAAGGTTTCCCTTATCTTGCTTATGTGGTGGATTCACGGGTCTAAAGTATCGCTTGTTCTTTTGCCAAAATTTCTCCGCGATCTTGAGAGCATACCGATAGGTAGATCCAAGTAAAGAGATGTCAAGGAAGTCCATCTTAGTTCGGATGTACTGATGTAGACTACTGCGATATTTCAGTATAAGGTGCTGCTTAGAGTCCTTGGTACCCAGCTTTGTGTGCAATGTATGAAAGTTGTCGGTGTACTCTAACACCATATGGTCCCTCTCTTGACACAAAATGGTCCATTTGGTGTACTAGTCATCATAGTTTCCCACAGAGTAATATTGTTCTTTGACGACATCAGTGAAAGATCCCCAAGTGGGATTTGTCTCGAGCTTTCAAAAATCGTCTGATGACATTTGCTCCCAATAAGTACCCCACCAATTTTGGACATGGGGGATTTCCTTAAGGAGTGCAAAGGTGATCTTTTCTCTGTCGAAAAAATTATGGACAGAGAAATACCCTTCTAGAACATTCAACCAATTATCTAGGGAATCAACATCAATTTTTCCTTCAAATAAAGGAATATCAAAGTTAACATGTACCTTGAATGGGGTTTCATCTCCGAAACGTTTTCTCATTGAAGGTGAATTCGCCATTGTCGACATTTGTAGAAGGATTTAGGAGAACTTATCCATCATCTCGTTCATTTGTCGCTTGAGGGATTCCTCGAGCAATGACTTGATAGGATCTACTACTCTTTCATCTCTCTTTTCTTCCACCATGGAAGTCTGTTGGGGGCAGCGAGAGTGATTTTCCCCAAGTGAAACTAGTTCGAGACCAAACTCTCTATACACAAACCTTGTCGAGGACATGCGTCGAGAAACAATCAAAGAGCATATTGCTCTGATACCACTGATCCAAATTTATGTGAGAACGAAATGAAAGAACAGATATAACATCATAAACACAAACATATTGCAATGAAAACAGAGATATAGTAAACACATATTCTATTAAATGATGGAAATAGAGCAGGTTGTAAATACAACAACTAGAATGGTGATAGTTATCTCTAAGAGAGATGTGGCTGCTACGCTCATCTGTGCCAAGAAGAATATAAAATGAGGCCAAAATGACCTATTTATAATAAGAATGAGGGCGAGAACCCCAAAATTCCAAATCATAACCATAGAAGATGATTCGTCACAAAGTTTGTGGGCACAAGGTAGTTAGTTAAATAGTCAACTTCCTGGGGTCATAAATTTTGTATACAATCTCTGATTTGGGCACTCGATGGCCCGTTGGAAAGGTCTATCTGACATTCAATTCTTTCGTCTGGGCCCAAAAGCATGCCATAAATAAATATTTGGACCCTCAAATCGCCAAGAAACATCGTTTAGGGCATCAAAACAGGCCCAAATGTTTGGGACTCGAAAACCGTAGGAAAATAACTAAGAAACTGGTACAATGGACAATTATTTTGAGCCAGTGGAATAGGTGGTTGGCCACCGATCGCCATCTGGATCAATCCTCCCTCCTTAGGAAGCAATGGTCTCCATTGTGTCAAATCCTGTATCATATCTTGAACTGTGTCTTGAGATAATCTCATGGTGCGACATTTGCAGAAGTGAAGGGGTTGTCTTTCTTTGACATCCCGAGGGGATTGTAATCATTGTATGGGTGATTTGTTTCTATACAAGAACCTTGAATGCGTGGTCTTCTATCGTAGAGGTACTCGAATAGATGAGGAAACAATGACTATGTTTTCTTCTTGTGTTTGATTAGCAGAGACACCCTGTGTAGAGGGTGTGGAGGTCTCTCTGATATGATGGTCCCCTTCAGACGCAATTGTGAAGAGGGATAAATTTATGGTGCGGGAGCTTATCTTCCTACCCTGCGAGACTGTGGAAGTGTTGGGGCTTGGACCTTGAAGGTCCTTAATTTTGGCAACTCCGCGGTTTTGGTGCTAAGCTTGTAAGCGGAGTTGCGGTCCAAAATAGTCTTAGGGGCTTCGAGGTTGGGTCGAAGCCCCTCTTTTTGTAAATGTCCCATGGTTTTTGGGTACCCATGGTTTAAGCCCATGGTATTGTAATAGTGCACTTGTATAAATAAGCACTTATGTAAAGGAGTCAGAAGAGCTTTGTGTTAAGATAATGATGTGATGCGAAGAAGCTAAGGTCTATTTTTGGGTTAAGGTTAAGTCCCAGCTGAGTGCACAGAGAGTTTTGGAAGAAAGGTTCTGCCGCTAAGTGCGCAGTTTGGGGCTGTTGAGAAGATATGCAGCTGAGTGCGCAAATCAGAACTGTGTTGTTTGTAAATTGTTGAATATAAACGCAGTTCTGTGGACGTAGCCCCTACGCTGGGGGTGAACCACATATATCTTGTGTTGTGGTGGTTCTTTTTATTTTGTTTTTGTTATGTTTTTATGCATTTGATAAGTGGATGAATGATAAAGTAAGATAAATTGCTAAGTATTAACTTCGCTGTGAATTCCCAGTTAAGGGTTAAACAAGAAACTGTCTTTTGATCTAAACTGCGAAGCTATTTAAGTAAATGTTGAAGCTCTGTATTGCATAATTATTCTTTGTTAAGGCTAAAGGTACAGTAATATCCCTCTTTTGCCTGCAGAAACCTGATTCTGCGGCACCCCATAGCTGTTTTGGGTGAGACTGCAACCTGTTCGCAGGTTGTTGCCGAAAGGGCCAACACTGTGGGTCTGTTTGTTGGTGCGAAGATAAAAGCATAAGAACCTGGGTCTGCCCCATCCGCTCAACAAATTGGTTCCGTTGCCGGTTGAACCAGTATCTGCTTCAAGAGGGATCTACGTCGTACCTGGAGGGATATGATTTGGAGGCCCTCAGTAAAAGAAATCAGTGACTGGGTTGGAGATACTTATCTAAAATTTGCTAAACAAGAGAATAAGGACCCTCATCGTAGCTCAGACGAATTCTTGCAAAGGTACATTTTTACTGATATTTATGAAATTTTCTTTGCTAGTATCCACATAGAATTGCACCAGTGGTTATCCAGGTTGACAGAAAGAAAGACAAACTTCAAAGAAGATCAGTCTCCTGACTAGACCCCAGAAAGAATTAAGCTGTTGAAAAGTGTGAATAACGTGGTATCAAGAGCTGTTGACTTCTGGACAACGTGAACCCTTAAAGCATTTGTGACGGAGTTCGCCATCGACACACATACTTCTTTCAGCAAAGCAGAAAGACAGTTTTTCAAAGGACCAAGGGGTAAGTACCTGAATTCATTAAGTCTGAAAATTAAAATGCTCTTGGCTGAGAAAAGAATATTGCTTATCCAATCAGATTGCTAGATTTATTGCTACTAACCTATGTTTGGAAGTGAAAGTGACTTCAACGAGCAAAGTGGTTTGCTTCGCAACGATAAAAGATACAAGAGAACTCTTGGATCCTATATCCTAGGCCAAAATACCATTTATCCCTCATTAAGTCCAAAAGAATCTGAATCTGAAGAAACCCCTTTTGTTGGAAACCATCCTATAACTCCGCAGCGAAGATATGTTATCCCTGAGAACCCTTCGCAGTATGACAGTAACCCTAGCCCAAGTAGTCCTGTCGCAGGTCAGTCTCCCTCAGTAAGTTCCCTTCCTCCTATTACCAGTCTCCCCCCTATTATCAGTCTTCCCCCTCCTCCTCCCCCTTGATTCACTATGGCCCATGTGAATGATGATATCAAGCTCCTAGTCTTTAAAGGAACTAGATCAGAGGATCCAGAGCAGTTTTGGTTCTTATGCGAAGCTGTTTGGACTGCTAAGAATATTATGGATCAAAATACAAGAACAACACAGCTGGTCACCTCTTTCAGAGACCAAGCTTTGACCTGGTTTATGAAGTTTTTCAGTACTTAGAACTACGCCTTGGCTGATATTAAAAAAGCAATGATCAAAGAATTCAAGAAGCCTAAATCGGAGTCACAGTGTATAAATGAACTGAAAGAAATTCAGCAGAAGCGAGGTGAATCAGTTTGGGACTTTGATAAGAGGTTCAAGGTTTTGTTGGATCAATTTAGTTTCACTATTCGACCAGAACAGCATAAAGAATGGTTCATTGCAGCACTATTGCCTCATATCAGGACTCCACTTATGCAACAAAAAGTTGCTGATCAGCAAGAGGCGTTGGAAATTTCTATGAAACTTGAAACAGCTCCTGTTGGAGATAATTCTGGAATAGCCCAGATACAGGCACAGTTAGCAGAAATGGCTTTGGAGCTTCGCAACATGAAAAAAGGGAAATCTATTTGAGAAGAGGTTTGGTGTACATGATGTGAGACAAAAGGTCATGACAAAGAACAGTGTCCTGCATTAAGAAATTATTTGAATACTAGTGCACCGAACCCATTTAACCCTAATGTCCTATATTGTGAGATCTGTAGAACAACTGGCCTGCTGCAGAAATATGTTCAAGTACCTAAGAATCCCTACTGCAAGTTCTGTAAGTCAGTTAGACACAACGAAGACAAATGTTGCAGCTTTGACCTCATGAGAGACCGAACCTATGATGCTTATAGGGTACAAACCGACACACAAGGCAATGATGGATATGGTTACTGTGGTGGTACATCAGGTCGAGGTAATTTCAGAGGTCGTGGTGGTATGCCTAGAAGAGGACAAGGCCAAATTATTTGCTATAACTGTAATCAGGTAGGACATGTAGCTAGAGAATGTCAGAACCCAACTACGACATGTCGATATTGTAGAGCAGTAGATCATGTGATTGAGCAATGCCCACAGTTGATAGCCAAGATACAAGAAAGAAATGGCACTCCTACTCAGAATGTTCAGATGATTGCTGTAGAGAAAAGATCTGTCCCAGCCCTTAACGTTGTTACAAGGAGTGGAACTACGACGCAGGTGCAGAATAAGGGGAAACAGCCTGACGAGGCTTGGGTCCGTAAGACCCCAGAGAAAATTCCAGCCTTCGATGTTGGAAGAGAAAAATGCACATGTATGGAAGCTAAAGAAGCCTTTGCTGATCCAAGAACATCAGTAGCAACTATGCAACAGCATCAACAGCAGTTACAGTTTCAAGAAGCTTCGCTGGATCAAGTAAGTACATTGACATCATTTTTACAGAGTTGTATGAAGCTACTAAGAAATCAGAATGCTTTGAACGAGTTACAGAAAGTTATTGAGTCTTGCGCACCTTAACGAAGCTCTGATAGAGGAAAAACTATTAATAGAGTTCGAAGGATTGGAAGAGAAATGAGATTGCATGCTCAGATAGGAGATTATGACATGACTGATATCATTTTAGACCTGGGATCAGAAGTGAATGTCCTAACTAAGCAGACATGGGAACAAATGGGAAAACCTACGCTTGAATGGACCCCTATATAGTTGAGATTAGCCAATCAGCAGAAGATTGTGCCCTCAGGAAGATTCCCTAGTGTACCAGTGGATATTGATGGAGTCAGTACCTTAGCAGATTTTGAAGTCATTGAAATAATTGATGATAGCAACCCCTATCCAGCATTACTAGGAATTGAATGGGCACTAGACAATTATGCAATAATCAACCTTAAGTATAGACAGATGACTTTTGAAGGAAAAGGCTTGAGAGTCATAGTATTGTTGGACCCTTCTCAAGGAGAAAGGTATACAGAGTCAGTCAGAGATGAAGATCAGGATGTTTTGGATTATATTTACAACGTCACAACTAAAGAAGAAGACTATGTTAACCCTACTGCTAAAGGTATAATGGATTGGCAGTGTGACAGTTCTTGCATGACTGATTCAGACGAAGGCCTAAAGAATTGGCAGGATCGACTTTATGAGCTACATGGACATTGATGTGCAACAATTACTAAGCCTATCAGATGGGTTGGCTCACAGACAAGAATCTTACCTACTTTTGATGGCTTGACAGATCCAGAATATTTTATTGTACAATTCTCAGAGCAAGTACCAGATTCACAGCAAATGGAGACTCTAGATTCAGTATTCAGAGCCATAGCTGCCAAATGGTGGAATGGTCATAAAAATTATATTCATAGTTGGAGAGCTTGTCAAAAGTTTATTCGCCTGAGATTTATGGATCAACCTCAGGAGGTACTAAGCAGATTTAATGGTAACACTAGCCCTCAGGAACATTTGGAGCAGTGTTATGAAGCATGGAAGCATGTACCTTGTGAAGAATGGGTACATAGGTTTGTACGCACTCTGGAACCTGTAGCAAAGAACTGGTATGCGAAGGTGGAGCTTCACCATGGTACTATAAGTTGGGTTAGCCTTGCTGATAGTTTTGTGCTCACATTTTCTATTACTAAGTTTTGCCCTACTTTGGACGCTGCTATTAGGTTGATCCATACTACGGTGTTTGATGATAAAGAAATAGCCGAGTACCAACCTGATTGGAAGGAACAAGAAGCTAATGCAGTAGAATGCTATAACCTCGCCATTGATGAAGACGATGGCCCTCACACATTAATATTCCTGAGTCAG
The DNA here is from genome assembly GCA_001517045.1 of Pseudotsuga menziesii. Classification (NCBI taxonomy): domain Eukaryota; kingdom Viridiplantae; phylum Streptophyta; class Pinopsida; order Pinales; family Pinaceae; genus Pseudotsuga; species Pseudotsuga menziesii. The sequence goes on along the minus strand of LPNX010062749.1, from coordinate 630,832 downwards.
AAGGACATTGTGAAGTACATGGACCAGCAGTTGAATCACCTGAAGTAACTCAGCCCTTGAAGACAAGGAAAGTAAACATTGGATCAGAATAAATGCATAAGTATGCTACCATTGGAGATTATTGGGACGAAGAAATGGTGAGCAAAGTGACTGAACTCCTCCATGAGTATCAGGACTTATTTCCGACGAAGTTCTCGGAAATGAAAGGTATCCTTGGTGATATAGGAGTGATAAAAATACCTTTGAAAGCTGATGCGAAGCCTGTGAAGCAGCGCCCTTATCGGTTGAACCCTAAGTATAAAGAAAAAGTCATGATGGAGCTAGATAAGATGCTCGCTGCAGGAATCATTGAGCCTGTCGAAGAGTCCGAATGGGTCAGCCCTATGGTGGTACAAGAAAAGAAGACCAAGGGAGAAATCAGAATCTGTGTTGATCTGAGGAAGCTGAATGATGCCTGTTTACATGATCATTTTCCTACTCCCTTTACAGATGAAGTTTTAGACAATGTCGGAGGTCAAGAAGTGTATTCTTTCACTGATGGATTTTCAGGTTACCATCAGATCAGAATTGCTCCAGAGGATCGACATAAAACAACCTTCGCTACAAAAATGGGATCTTTTCAATATACTGTTATGCCCTTTGGATTGAAGAATGCACCTACTATGTTTTCCAGAGTAATCATATCTGCATTTAAGGAATTTATTCATAAGTTCTTGGAAGTTTATTTTGATGATTGGACTATCTTTGGTTTATTGAAAGATCATATAACCAGTTTAAGACTTATGCTAGACAAGTGTAGACAGCATCAGATTTCATTGAACCTAAAGAAGTGTCTCTTTTGTGCACCTTTTGTAATTCTGCTAGGTCACATTGTATGCAAGCAAGGATTGATGGTGGATCCTGCGAAGATAGTCATTATTGTGAACTTGCCACCTCTGAAGTCTGTTAAGCAACTTCGCACTACTCTTGGTCATACTGGATATTATAGGAAATTCATTAAAGGATATGCTCAGATTACAGCCCCTATGGAAAAGAAAATGAAGAAAGATATTAAGTTTGAGTGGACACCTAAATGTCAGGAAAGCTTGGATATTTTGAAAGAAAAGATGGTAACTGCCCCTATCTTAGTATTCCCTGACTGGAGTAAGGAGTTTCATGTTCATGTCGATGCATCTTCCATTGCTTTAGGTATAGTATTGGCTCAGTCAGGTGAAGGTAATATTGATCACCCTATTGCTTTTGCAAGTAGAAAATTGTCCACAGCAGAAAATAATTATACTACGACAGAATTAGAAGGTCTAGCTATGGTTTATGCCTTGCAGAAATTTCGACATTATTTGTTAGGATCTCATTTTAAGATGTTCACTGACCATTCTGCTTTGAAGTATTTGGTTAACAAGCCTGTGTTAGGTGGAAGGATATGCAGATGGCTGATTTTGTTTAAGGAGTATGACTTTGAGATCATATTTAAGCCAGGAAGACTTAACCTGGGGCCTGACCACTTGTCGAGGCTCAAGTCAGGAGAAGAGCCCACTAGTTTGGATGAAGGTCTTCTTGATGCCCAGTTGTTTGCCATCCAGATGGTTGATGACTATTTTTAGGATATTGTTCATTACTTGTCTACAGGTTTTGCACCCTCCGAGATGACAACACAGCAGAAGAAGCAGCTAATGGTTAGGGCAGCTGACTTTACCTTGATAGCAGGACAGCTATATAAGATGGGACCAGATGAAATACTGCGCAGATGTGTCCTGGAGCATGAAAAACCATTGATTTTGGCTGAGGCACATTCTGGAGCAGTAGGAGGTCATTATGCAGGAAAAGCTACGGCGCAGAACATTCTAACACCTGGATTGTGGTGGCCTATGATTCATAAGGATGCAAGAGAGTATTGCCACAGCTGTGATATCTGTCAGAGGACAGGTAAACCATCCAGGAGGGATGAGATGCCTCTGGTTCCACAGGTAACTTTACAAGCATTTGACAAGTGGGCTATTGATTTTGTTGGACCAATCAATCCCCCTGCAAAGAAATTTGGAGCAAGATACATTATTACAGCAACTGATTACCTTACTCGTTGGGCTGAAGCTCAATCAGTCAAGGACTGTAGCGCTGCTACAGCTGCGAAGTTCATATTTGATAATATCTTGTCAAGGTTTGGATGTCCTAGAATTCTTATGAGTGATCAAGGATCACATTTTCTGAATAAGACTATTGAAGCCTTGACCGAAGAATTTCAAGTATATCATCAGAAGAGTACTGCCTACCATCCTCAAGCAAATGGAACTGTCGAAGCCTTTAACAAGATTCTTGAGCATGCTCTGACGAAGGTTTGCAATGTTAACAGAAATGATTGGGATCTTAGAATTCCAGCAGTATTATGGGCTTATAGAACCACTTGCAAGAAGTTGACAGGCCACACACCTTTTAGGCTGGTATATGGACAAGAAGCAGTTATGCCCATGGAGTACATTGTTCCTAGCCTCAGAATATCTGCCTTCACAGAGATGGATGATCCAGCCATGTTGAATGAAAGGCTAGCAAAGATACTGGAACAAGAAGAAGACAGATTCATTGCAGGTTTCCAGCAGCAAGTACAGAAAGCTAGAGAAAAAACATGGCATGATAGACACATTAAGAAGAAGCATTTTCAGAATGGTGATCTTGTGCTCTTGTACGACAGTAAATTCATGAAGTTCCCAGGTAAGTTCAAGACACATTGGAAATGACCATACATAGTTCAGAAAGTTACCGATGGTGGTGCAGTTCAGTTAGCTAAATTGAATGGAGAAATTTTGCCCTCCATGGTGAATGGAAGTAGATTAAAGAAGTACAGGGACAAGCTTGTACCCCCTGATCAGAAGTAATAGCAAGAAGAAGAGTCTAAGTACCAAGAACAGTTGAAATTGGGTACTAGACTATAATGAAGCTGTTCTCAGAGAGCTTCGGTAGATTGTTGGAAAATTTACGAAGTATCGAAGGTTGCGGAAGAAATTATGTCGTGGGTCGAAGTTCGAAGTTCTGTCGAAGCTTGTGTCAGGATGTGTCGAAGGTCTATATTGTGTCCCTTATTGTGGCGAAGCTGAAGTTAGGGGTTGTGCCGAAGAAGAAAGGTGTGTCGAAGCTTAAAATGCGACCATTGGAAAAAATCAGATTTGGCGGCGCTGGTACGTTAACTACATTAACTGCCTGTAATGATGAGATTTTGGTCGAATCCACGGCCATATTTGGGAAATCTAGCGCCGTTTGGACAAGATCTACCGCCGCTCGGTCAGATTTGGTGTCTTTAATGCACAGTTATGGAAGATTTGGTCGTTGGATCTTATAAGAAGACACCCAGGCCTGCGAATTTCGCATTACACATTTTCTTGAGTTTCACAATTGAGTCCATGTCAGCTGATCGCGAAGTCCAGTAATTGTTGAGAGAGTTCAGAAAGAGGGGTCTGCAGAACTTTATGAGGAACCCACCTGCATCTGCACCTCACAAAGAGACTTCCCCAGCGCCGAATCAATCGATGTAGACACGATCTAACAAAAACAAGTTTAAGGTAGAAGTTCGCTCTAAGCGGAACGAAGAAAGGCACAAACCATCAGGAAAGACACCGGAGGATCCTGTGATTCAGATGAATCCTCTTGGTTCGGCATAGCTCCCACCTGAAGATTTAGAAGACTCCAGTGAGGATGAGAACGTTGCATCGCAGCGTCCACCATATCTCCCCTCAGCAGACAGTCAACAAGGTGGCCGGCTGAATGGATGAAGGACGCAGGAACAAGGCCCGACGTACCAGTCCCTCCAGTAACAGATGTGGGCGTAGGTCCTAGTCAGCGGCAGCAGAATGACCCACTAGAAGAGAGCTAAGAACAAGATGAGTCACAGCAGAGCGAAGGTGACCATGGTGGAGATGACGGAGCTGATGGAGAAGAAGAAGAGCACAATGGTGAAGAAGAAGAAGAATCAGTCAAGACCATTTCAGACCCTAATCGCCCAAATAAGCGCAAGTCCCCCGAAGTGGAGGAAGTTACTAAGCCTCAGCCCAGAAAGAAAACTAAGGCGTCGAAGGGAAAGAATATCATCGAAGAGCCCGCTTTGATGATTGACGAGCTTGATCAGGCCCTGACGAAGTCTACAGAGGTATTATCCAGCAAATGGGCAGAGTTTGAAGCTAAACATATTGCTGTGCTCACTGGCGTAGCACAGCGAATTGTAGAACTTAAGGTGTTATTGGAAAGAACAGCAACTGGCACTGCAGCAAGCAGTGCCCCAGTAGGCGCACAGCCAGATACTAGACAATGGCCTGCCAGAAACAACCGAGGACAAGTACCAAGTGCAGCTCTTATAATACCTAACGCAGCATCTCGATCGCAGAAGAGCATGAGAGTTGAGATAGATTACACTATTTTTTCTATGCCGGAGCTGCATTTTTGTCAATTGGCACTCATGAAGGAGATCTGAGAACGAGATAGATACACACACATGCAGTTAGAGAATACCACGAAGCAGAGTGAGAGCCTCGAAGCACAATTGAAAGAAGTTGAACAGAAGAAGAGGGAAACAAAAAACAAGCAGGCTACAATAGCGCGAGTGTTGGATGAGGCATGTCGAAGTCTCCCTGACTTCGACATGCAGGCTGAAGAAGAACTAGAGCAAAGAATAGTAAAGCTGAAAGACTATACACAACAGTCTAGAAGCCAGATAGAGAAGATGAAAGCAGAACATGAGGCCCAGATTGCGGAGCTTCAGCGTCGCCTCATTCCTAAGAGTCCATCAGAGGTCAAGGAACAAGGTCTCAGAGATATTCAGGCCTCAGCAACGAAGATCTCAGATCTTGTAAGTAGTGCATCAAAGCTTCTAGACGAAATTGTCGAGGCCTGGAAAAACTTGCAGGACAATCCAGAAGTAGAAAAGTTGCAAGAAACCATCAAGCAGCGACAGACAGAGCTAGATGCAGTAAAAGCAGAAATTAAGACATTGCCTTCTATGCAGAAGATGCTTAAGGTGAAGCATAGTAATGAGCTCCAGTGAGAAATTGAGTCTTGCAGAAGAAAAAAAACACTGTTAGTGATCTCTGTGCAACCCCTTATTAACGAGGCCTTGGAGTTGAGCACTGTTGTGGACAACTAGCTCAAAGTCTTGAAGGAGTATGATGCATTTGCACAGGAAAAGGCCAACGAAGCCTCTGCAGCAACATTGCAAGAGATAGTGGAAAAAGAGCAAGCAGCCGAAGATATCATGCGCAGCCTCAACAAGCAGTTTACTATCTTCACCAACAAGATTCTTGCACCTGAAAAGCAGCAGAGTGTCCCGGGACAGGACACTGGTGAGTCTTAGGGGCCTGTTGGGGCTCGGACCTTGAAGGTCCTTAATTTTGGCAACTCCGCGGTTTTGGTGCGAAGCTTGTAAGCGGAGTTGCGGTCCAAAATAGTCTTAGGGGCTTCGGGGTTGGGTCGAAGCCCCTCTTTTTGTAAATGTCCCATGGTTTTTGGGTACCCATGGTTTAAGCCCATGGTATTGTAATAGTGCACTTGTATAAATAGGCACTTATGTAAAGGAGTCAGAAGAGCTTTGTGTTATGATAATGATGTGATGCGAAGAACCTAAGGTCTATTTTTGGGTTAAGGTTAAGTCCCAGCTGAGTGCGTGGACGACATCTGCAGCTGAGTGCGCAGAGGGTTTTGGAAGAAAGGTTCTGCAGCTAAGTGCGCAGTTTTGGGGTGTTGAGAAGATCTGCAGTTGAGTGCGCAGATCCAAACTGTGTTGTTTGTAAATTGTTGAATATAAACGCAGTTCTATGGACGTAGCCCCTACGCTGGGGGTGAACCACGTATATCTTGTGTTGTGGTGGTTCTTTTTATTTTGTTTCTGTTATGTTTTTATGCATTTGATAAGTGGATGAATGATAAAGTAAGATAAATTGCTAAGTATTAACTTCGTTGTGAATTCCCAGTTAAGGGTTAAACAAGAAACTGTCTTTTGATCTAAACTGCGAAGCTATTTAACTAAATGTCGAAGCTCTATATTGCATAATTATTCTTTGTTAAGGCTAAAGGTACAGTAATATCCCTCTTTTTCCTGCAGAAACCTGATTCTGCGGCACCCCATAGCTGTTTCGGGTGATACTGCAACCTGTTCGCAGGTTGTTGCCGAAAGGGCCAACACTGTGGGTCTGTTTTTTGGTGCGAAGATAAAAGCATAACAACCCGGTTCTGCCCCATCCGCCCAACAGGGAGGTGCAACTGTCTCTGGTATCCGATAGAGTTGTCATCCCAAAGTGACAACGACACTACGAGGTCACGACTCATATACAACATGACACTTCCACATATATGGATTTCCTAAAAGAACATTACAAACTTCAAGTGGGGCCACATCACACAGTACCTCATCTTTGAAAGACTTGATTCCGTATGATATGAGGAATTGTTGAGTAATGCGGATACCTCGTCCTTTCGCTTAGCCAACCGATGTTGTAGGGTTGTGGGTGTGGTGTTATCGGAAGCTCCGATCTCTTGATGACTTTTGCTGAGATCGGGTTCTTTTGGATGCCATTATCAACAACAAAATGTAGTGGGATTCCCTTCACCCACATCTGCGAGTGGAAGAGGCGCTCCTCTGCCTATGACTCTTCATGCTTCTCTGGTTGAAATTGTGTGGTAGTAGCAGTGGCAGTGGGGCCTACATCAAATATCTTATTCCCATGGTCTGTAGTTGTGGAATTGGATTTTGAATCGGAATCAGGATTTGATTCTGAAGCTTTGATCTCGGTTACCAATGACTACTTTGAGCAACATTCATCATTGTTGTTCCCAGTGATTTTATGAAATTCGCACCACTTCCCAGTCTCCTTCTTTGTCTTTCCATTCCACTTATTTACTTGTGGCGAGGACTGGTTATCCTTTCCTTGTCTTGTGTTCTGCGGGCCAGGGTTTCCCTTGCATTGCTTCTACGGTGGATTCACAAGTCCAAAGTATCGCTTGTCCTTTTGCTAAAATTTATCCTCGATCTTGACAACATACCAATAGGAAAATCCAAGTGAAGATATGTCGAGGAAGTCCATCTCAATTCTGATGTACCGATGCATACCACTGCAATATTTCAGTATTAGGTGTTGCTCGGAGTTCTTGATACCCATCTTTGTGCGCAAGGTATGAAAGTTGTTGGTGTACTCTTACACCGTCTAGTCCCTCTCTTGACGCAAAATGGTCCATTTGGTGTACTGGTCATCATAGTTTTCCACAGGGTAATATTGTTCCTTGACGGCATCAGTGAAAGAGGCCCAAGTGGGATTTGTCTCAAGAATTCTAGACTCGTTTGATGACATTTTCTCCCAATAAGTACCCCACCAATTTAGGGCATGGGGGGCTGCCTTAAGGAGTGAAAAGGTAATCTTTTCTCTGTCAGAAAAAATGTGGACAGAGAAATACCCTTCTAGAACATTCAACCAATTATCTAGGGATTCAACATCGATTCTTCCTTCAAATAAAGGAATATACACATAATGGCTCTTCCCTTGGATCTCCATATGTTGAACTTAAGGTTAGTGTCATCTTTATAGATTGCATGATGGATTCCAACTCTACTAATGAGCATCCACTAGGTTGAGTGAATATTAGAGGAGGAAAAACAAGACAAAAATTCAACTGGCATTCGGTATGGTGGTGAAACTACTTATAGAACTCCATTTGCTGACGAGATTCACTCATGTCTCATATTTGAGCACATAGGTCTTGTTGCATGTGAAAACACTATAGATCCACAAAATTAAATGTTGTTTACTTTGGATCAATGTGATTATATTGATCGTAAGTACACCAATTTTGAAAGGTTATAAGAAAGTATATATTCAAAATTATAAAATTGAGAGGCATTGAAATGGATAAGGATTAATTCATCTACGTGTAAATATTTTTTATAGAGCTATTTCAGTATATGAACATTGAATATCCTTTCAAAGAGAGAAATTAGAGATCGGGTCACTATATTCTCTAATTCATATAAATCAATTGGGTTTGAAGTTTTAATGTGTAATCACCCAATCTCTAGGCTTGATTTGATTGCATCCACATTTGGAAAATATCTTACCCAAGCTGTGTAGATTGTAAAACTTGTAACCTAGTACTTGGGGAATATTCGGAGTTAATTACTATATACAAACTAATTGTACAAAGGAAGTTAATTCCAATATTTTCCAATGTTGACAATGACTCTATTTTTCTTTATTGCACAGTAATACAAGAACTTAGGGATTGATGTACTTAGTAAATTGTCCCTAAATCATTTGAGATGTCATCTTAAGATAGATTTAGTCCTTCATAATTATGCTTGCATCTTGGACTATGTTTAGAGCTAGGGTTTTAGGACTATGATCTGTGCACGACCAACCAAAATTGGAAGATAGTCATTTTATGTTTATTTTTAAATGTTCACAGTGTCGTAATTGCGACGAACATAACCGTCATTGATATAGAATAATAGTAAGAATTTCTACTTAATTATGTCGCAATTACGACGCCCACAACCATCGATGATATAAGCAAATCGTCAGACTTGATGCTTCCCTCCGCCGCAACTATGAATTCCTGACCGTCGCAACGGTGACTTCTCGGTCATCACGACTGCGACTTCCTTATTGTATCAATTCCAACAACTATTCGTTTCAATAGTGACTTAAATCCATTGCAATTACAACTCCTGGTCATCGAAATTGTGACAGGATACTATCGGAATAAAAGAGTGTGGCCGTCGCTATAGTGACGATAATAAGGAGATTTTCAAGTGAAAAGGATGTTTAGGTTTACTCGCAGGAGCGACGTGAGAAAACATCAGACAATAGGAGACGTAGGAATTGCGACAATTTCTGAAACGTCGGAATTGAGATGTCATGTGAAACGATGTTTGGGCCAACCACATTTTGTCAACACACTGACATTTTGAGGTTGGAAGTGAGACAAAACGGCTATCAAAATTTGGTCAAAATGTACGAGTGCAATACCAAGTTTATGGCCTTATTCTTTCAATTTTCCTAGTCAGCAACTCAGTCGTGAATCCCCCATCACTTGTAGGTTTTTCATGTCTTTTATCTTTGCTTCTCTCAACATCATCCACGATGCTAAGAACTCATCTATGTTGTTTGAGCATGTGCCTGCACCAAATTTTAATATGAAATAGTGATAAGAATATTTGAATATGATCGCCATGACTCTACATTGTTCAGGAACCATTTGGAAAGATCCATTGAAAAAACACAAGGTTTGTTATAATCAATAGTCAACATTAATAACATCATTTGTCCCTTCTCCTTAGGGGATCCCAGATCTTCCTGAATAGCCATTTTGATTTTGTGAACCACCATAGCAATTGTGCATTCTTTTTCTTCAAACAACTTCAAGTTCCTAATCCACCATATCTAGTACACAAAAATACATGGCACAACCCAATATACTTTTGCAAACTTCTATGCAATCCATTCTAGTAGACAATCCACCAAAGTTTACTTATTCCACCTAGATTTTACCCCAAGCCCTTGTTTTCTTTTCTTCTAAACATCCTTACCAAAAGCAAAAGACACAAACAAATGATTTATAGTCACATTATCCATTTTACATTGAATACATCTATCAAGCCCCATCCAATTTCTCTTTTTCCAATTATACCAAGTTAGTAATTGTTAGCTAAAACCAACCATAACAATATTCTAGTTTTAAGTGGGGCAAGTAGCTTCCACAACGGGCCCCACCACCACTCTCTATCTTTAGACCCTTCTTCCACCACTTTAGCAACATATCCAAGATTTGTTGTATACCTCCATGTAGTTGGGTTTTTGGACCTCCACAAAGCATCCTCCTCCTCTAATAATATTACAACACTGTAGTTGAGATTGTGGAGATATTGTCTCCTTTCCTCTGCATGTTCAATATCCAAATTAATATATTCTACTATCACCCAACCTTGTGACCATGCATTGTTATTCATTTGAGTGGCAACATCCTAAGATGATAAATCCCCTTAGCATGAAATACTTATAGGACAGATACTGACAATTTGAAGTTTCGTTTAGCCCCCATCCATTGATCTTCCACTATCCTAACGTTCCTACCATTTCCAACCTTCTAAACAATCCACTCTCCTACCAAAGGAAATGTACTAATCAAATCTCTCCACACAATAGAACCCCCTTGTGCTTCTTTCCTCTCAAATATGAACCAGTCCTCAATAGAGTTACCCTTCAAGTATTGTGTTTTCATAGCATTTTCCTAAAGACCATCATTATATACTAGCCACCAAAGACTGTAATGTTCTTTAAACCCCATCCACCTAAAGGTGCTTTAGGGTAGCAATCATAGACCATTTAACCAAGGGTAGTCCTTCCTTGATTCTTTTCCATGTCCAAAATGAACTATAACATGTATTCCTTATTTTATTTAAAATCCCTTTGCAATTGACAATAAACCAGAATTCTCTCTGAAAACACATTTTATCAGAACCAAGCGACCTCCCCTAGATAACCATATGAGAATCCATACTGAAATTATTACTTCTACTTTCTTGTACGTTCAAAGTCAATCCTCATATTGATATCCATTTGGTTTTTAAGTGAAACCCCAAGTAGTTAGCTTCTTGATCAAATTCTATGATCTCCATAGGGAACAAAATATCTACCTGAACTTTCAATTCTTCTAGAAGATAACTTATTAAGATTTTGGACTTAAGCGTATTAATTAGCATCCCCATTGATTTGCAAAATAAATCCAATAGTTCCTTACTTTTCTTCAATTATTGTAAGGTACCAAGCCCAAAGATCAAGATGTTGTCAACAAAAAGGAGATGAGTTATAGCTATTGAAGTTGAAATTTAATTCCTTTGAGGTCCCCCCTTCTTCTAGCATCCTTTATTAAAACACTAAACCCTTCTAGCACTAGCAGGAATAAGAAAGGGGACAAGGGACAACCTTGAATTAACTTTCTTAATGCTATACAGAACCTTGAAGGGAATCCATTAATCAACACTGCAAATGATAATTGAAGCAAGGCAAGCCATTATCCAATTAACAGTATGAAGTCCCATACCCATTTGTAACAACGTTAATCTCAATTACAACCAAACCACTTTATCATGGGCCTTCGACAAGTCTATTTTCATAATAGTTGAATCCTTCTTCCAAACTTTAATTGAGTGCATACCTTCTTGTACTATGGTTATAGCATCATGGATTTTCCTATTGTATAAAAATTCAAGTTTGTCCTTTGAAATAATAGTTGACAAAATACCCTTCAATCTATTAGCAATTGTCTTAAAAATGAGCTTGTAAAGTAAATTGAATAATGAAATGGGCATGTAATCCTCAAAAGTGATTGTGCCTTGTTTTGGGATGAGATAAATGAATGTAGAGTTGACAACCCCTACGACCTTCCTTGGTACCCTATATTCTTCGACCATTTTTACAAGTCATCTTTTAAGAGGTCATAGAATCCTAAGTAAAATTTTACAAGTAGTCCATCTAGACTTGAGGTCTTTCCCTTCTTGAAATAATTTAAAACATTCAAGACTTCTTCACTCTTTAATTTGATATATATAGCTCTATTCATGTCTGCATCAACGAGGCTAGGAACCAACCCAATAATCCTAATGATCTCACTAGTATTAGCCTACTTAGGGTCAATAAAGAGAGACTTAAAATTGGCCTCATTAGAGGAAATTTAAACTCAAAATGGGCCTCCTAAAACAAATTTATAAAATAATAGTTAAAATAATAAAATAATATTTATTAATTTTGGAGGAATAAAAGAAAAAAACTACTTTTTTGTTTGTATTTTCGACATATCTCCTCGTGTTTTTACTCAAATTTCGATCGGGAGATCTCGTTGGATGCGGAATTAAATTCCA
>LPNX010062749.1:550352-618496 GCA_001517045.1 Pseudotsuga menziesii | reverse complement strand
ATTAAAAAAGTGTTTAAGACCTATACGGTATTTCAAATTTAAAGCAATTTCATTGGCTAACAAATGATGACATGGAATTTGAATAAAAGTTAAAAGGCCTATTTTGAGTTTAAATTTCCTCTAATGTATTTGCTTCCACTTTCTCCATGAAGGATCTTGCCATTCCTTTTTTTGGATGCCTAACCTCCCAAATAGTATTGATTTGCTTCCTATGGTTTTCAAATTTGTGGAAAATTCTTGAGTTATTATCCCCTTCTTGTTACCATACTGCTCTACTCTACAGCCTCCAAGCAATCTCCTTTTTATCTAGAAGCTCCTTCTCTTTTCCTTCTAACTCTTTTAAAGCCTTAACTTCCTCTTCAAAAAAAATATCGGCGTCATTATGTTAAAAAAGGTCTTGAATCGCATCTTCCATTTCTCTTAAAACTTTCTGATTTTATATTTTTTTCATGTTGGGGGTTTTTTCCATCATGTCATTGTCCCTTTAATCCTTAAGATATTGTCAACAAATTTTTTCATAGTCGAGTCTACTTCTAGGTTCACCTAAGTCCATTTAGAGATTATCATGTCTGAAGGCTTCCTCCAATAACCATGCATAACTAAATTTTAAAGGGTTTTGGGGCTTCCATTTCTCCTTTTCATAATTAAAAAAATAGGGAGATGATCAAGTAAAGCCCCAAAACCCACCCAAGATTTGGTAAGCATTGTCATCTATTTCTCCATGGCCATTGTAAAGGCATTCTTGTCTTGACGGATTGGATCTAGGGTCGGAATTTTATCTTTGGTTCCTTTGTTTTTTTCGCATAAAGGGTGGTTTTTTTACATTATTCTTCATTAAAATGGTGCAATTCAAACTTGTTTTGTGTAGGGTACACCTAAGCAAGAATTAGAGAGGGGTTTCAACCTCTCTTTATGATTTGCATGTGTAGCCTCCATTACATTATGAGGCCATAATAGTCTTGCGCACTCTCTTCTTTGGTTCCTTTGTTTTTTTGCATAAAGGGTGGCTTTTTTACATTATTCTTCATTAAAATGGTGCAATTCAAACTTGTTTTGTGTAGGGTACACCTAAGTAAGAATTAGAGAGGGGTTCCAACCTCTCTTTATGATTTGCATGTGTAGCCTCCAATACATCTATGAGGCCATAATAGTCTTTGAGCACTCTCTTCATGGGCAATCTATTTTGTTGAATGAGACCATTGGAAAATTTCTAGGGTGACTCCATAGCCCATAAAGGTTTGGAACTAATCTCTCTTCTCTTGCAACAATCCAAAAAAATCTATAAAAAAAAATCCTCTTCTATTTTATTTTTGTTGTTTTAGTGAAAGTTTCTAACCCATCCTCTTTTATTTTATTTTTGTTGTTTAGTGAAAGTTTCTAACCCTAGAAACAAAAAATCTAAAATTAGGTTTCACTTAGATCTACTATTTTATATTGAATATTTTAGATAAATCTTTAATTTTCTGAATGTATACTTCATATAAAAATATTTATATATTCAAAATCTTGTCCATTATCCATTGTTTAGAGTATATTTATTTTGGGTAATTATTTAAAATATATAAAATTTGGAAATTGTTTTTATTGTTTCACTTCATATTCTTAGATTAATTCATAAGAAATCAAAGATAAATTGGGGTTTTATTGAATATCATAAGATTCGGAAATTTTAGAAGTTATCTCATGTTTTGACAAGTTAACTAGTCTTTTCTTGGGATATTTATAAATTTTCTGCAATTTAGAAATTGCCCAAAAAAAAGAAATTTCTAGATTAAAGTTTCACAGTTTTATCATTGATTTGGATAAGTCATTGTTAACACCATATCTATCCGATCAAAGCAATGGCTTAATATATCATCCAAACATAACTAAGGAATATTGATCATTTATTGTTGGTCAATGCCTTTGGTTAGTGTTACCCCTCATTTTGCATAAAGCTTCACTTATCATTTTATTCACAAAGCAAATAGATAGGTCGATGATGCTCTCTGATAGTCTTGGATTTATTGATGACAGGGTAATCCTTCGTACAACTTTTTCTCTCACCTAGATGATGTGGCATGGTTCATTAGGACTACACCTAAGGTTCAGTCTTGGACTCATGTGTAATTAGCTTATTATTATTGTTTTAGCAAATCAGAGGAGAATTGCACCCCTTGTTAAGTTGTGGTTTAAAATATATGTTGGCAATTACATCATTTGCATGATATACTTTGAACAACAATCACAATATTAAGATTGAAGTGAATCACCTCACTTAACACAAGTCTCTTGCGCATGTACAGGACTATGGCACATTAACCTGGAATACTCAAAATCCCTCAGCTTCTTTCGATGGTGATTGCTTAGTGGGGTTCTCGGTTTCTTGGTGTCGTTCTCTCCTTGACGCTCATAGTTGTTGTCAGTACTTTGTGCCTGAGCTAGGGTTAGTTGCGACTGTAGGCAATCTCGACTATTCTTTAGTGGGTTTGTTTTCTATTGACGTATTCTTACCCCTAGGCGCTCTTTGTGGTTGTTGTCCCCTTTCGTTGTTTCACGAGATACCCGTTGGGTTTCTATTGACTCTGTTTGGCCTCTTCTACGACTCTTGGGGGGATTGATGGCCCATCCTTTGTCTAGGAAGCCGATCTCGGGGTCACAGTAGGGTTTCTCATCTTTAAGGGAGGGTTTGTCAAAACCTCGTACTTGACGACAGGGAAAGGCCATTAAAGCACAGGAAGGTCATATGCGCTATACTTGGACGTGATGTCTTCATGGAGAGGGTTGGTGCCCTATGTAGCAGGGCTCTAATCGGTAGGCTGGAATATTGTAGTATGGGGAAAAAAGAATGGACTGAGTGGGAAACTCTACATTGGAAGCCATTGCTCACATATGTCCCTACTATTAGCTTGCTTGCTAAAGGGTGGCTATTTTTCATCTTTCTGGAGGAGGAACATGCGTCGCTCATTCTGGACTCACTTTGGAAGATTGGAAAAGTCTCTCTTGTGCTAAGTCGGTGGCATGTGGCCTTTGATCCATTGCGTGAGAGGGTGGTCAAAAGACACCTATGGGTCGTTCTCCCCGTGCTGCCTTTTCCGCTGTGGAGTAAGGATTTTCTGGAAGGCTTGGCAAACACCATTGGTCGGTTTGTGGCGCTTGAAGATGATTTTCAGTCCATTTTTTATGGACAGAAAGCAAACGTTTCAGTAGAACTGGATATAACAAAGGGCTTTCCTGCAGAAGTGGAAATCCTTTGTAATAATCGTCTTATTTGTCAAAAGCTGGACTATTTAAATGTGCCATTTCGATGCAACAGGTGCCATGATGTGGGGCACTTGGGACAGTCTTGTCCGCTCCTCTTCCAGGGACTGGAAAATTCCCGTCAGTCGAATGGAACTCAATCTTCGGCTTCTCATGGCTTGCTATTGCAAACACCTGTCGTGGACACTCCTCAGTGCCCCAGGGTTGGTAAGTACTCTCAATCTCTGTCCTTATACGATGATGTTTCCAATAATGAGCTTCTATACATACAGGACATAGAGTTTGGTGCGTCCTTGTCTAAACCCTTGGGTGCTATTTCATACCCTGTTTCGTCGACAAATCTCTCTCTTGAAGAACCTTCCTCTCTTCTTCCTCGATCCCCCTCAAACCGTTCCTTGGTTTATCCTTTCTTGGTTGTATCAAAGATGTCATCGCCGAAGGAGGAGGCTCCTCTCTTCTCTCCTGAAGACCCCCCCCCCCATTGGTTGGTCAAGGATCCCCTCTCCGCTTGTCATCCTCACCACTTAGTCCTTGCTCTGCACCAGCGTTCTCAGACCCGGCTCTGATGAAGACCCTTTCGAATTTCTCTGCTAAAATGCCTGTGTCACCATCCACCTTACCCCTGGACTCTATTCGGTTCGAAAACGTGACGATCTGAAAGCCGAGGAAAAAATGCTATAGGGAAGCTTGTGCCGGGCTCAGAGACCCCTCCCTATACGCCTCGGTTAGTTAGGATAAAATATGCAACTAGAAGTCATTCTGTCACACACTCCAGGGTACTTAGAGAGTTGTCACTCGTGCTTGGTGATTCTTGATGCGGATTTTATCTCTTAATGTGCGTGGCTTTGGTGGGTTATCCAAGCAAATAATCGTCTGCACTCTTTTCCTTTCCTTGTCTCTGGACGTGATTTTTCTTCAAGAAACCATGTGTAGTAGCTATCCTGCCCTCCTGACTTTCTCCAAGCTCTTGATGGGCTGGGAATTCTGTGCCACTAGTGCGATGGGCCTTTCGGGAGTTCTATTGACGGGCTAGAATCCCCTCTCGATTCGTTGTAAGGGTTTTGAAGCGATGGCAGGAATCCTGGTCAATGGTCGTTTCAGGGACTCCTGTACTACCCTCTCTATTCTAAATTGTTATGGGCCTTATAGGAATAGGGAACTTTTCTGGGATAAGGTGATTGAAGGGGGCTTACTTCATTTGATAACCTAATCCTAGCAGGTGACCTAAATTTCACCACTGGTGTGGCAGAAATATGGGGTATAAAAGCACTCATTGACCCCCTTGCCCCTTATTTTACACAATTTATCGTTGATCACGATCTGGTTGACCTGGCCACTCCTTCTGCAAGGCCTACATGGAGAAATTGCAGGGCCGGTGATGAAGGGATTAGTAAAAGGCTCGACAGATTCTTGATCTCATCTTCTTTGGTCCCTGGGTTACTCAAACACAGAATGTGGCCTGCTCCCTCTGATGTATTGGATCACTTCCCAATTTGTCTGGAATGGAATGGCTCGGCCTCAGCACATAACTACCCATTTAAATTTAATCGTGCCTGGCTCTTGGAGGAAGACTTTTGTCACTTGGTAAAGGATTGTTGGACCTCCTGGGTTTCATGTCCTCTTATGGATGATATGAGAGGCCTGGTTCACAAGCTCAAATTCCTTAAAAAATGTGTAAAAGATTGGACTCGTCACAGATCTGCAGAAATGAAAAGAGAATACCTCGAGGTGGACGGTGAGATCAATTCCCTCCTTATATCTTGTCCCTTGGGTATACTTTCTCTAGAGGATATGGAATCTATGAAGGCCCTAAGGGGTAGAAAGGCTTAGTTGACTGCTCATGAAATCATGACTTGGCAGCTAAAAAGCAGGACTAAGTGGGCTGAGCTAGGAGATGCAAATACAAAGTACTTTCATTCTATTGCATCAACACGCAAGAATCACAACTCTATCTGGGCCCTAAAAGATGAGGAGGATGTCTGGGTGGAAGAGGAGGACAAGTTAAAAGAGTTTGGCATTAGTCATTTTTCGGAGATTTTTAAGGATGACTTAAAAACTAATATTATTGACCAGCTAAAGGTTATACAGCTCTTTCCATTTTTTTTATCAGGAGAGGAGTCTGAATCTTTTTCTAAGGAGATTACTCTTGGTGAAGTTGAGGGGGCCCTAAAATCCTTTAAGAAGGACAAGAGCCCAGGGCTAGATCGCTGACCAGTTGAATTTTTTCTCTGGTTCTTTGATTTAGTGGGAGGTGACCTACTTGTTGTTGTGGAATCATCTAGGGTCTCTAGAAGGGTGGATGATGCCCTGAATTCCACTTTCATATCCTTGATACCAAAAAAAGAAATGCCCCTATCTTATGTTGACTTCAGACCAATCTCCCTTTGTAATCTGGTTTACAAGTTGATTTCCAAAATAGCAGCTCTCAAGTTAAAGCCCTTTCTTGACAATTCAATTTCTCCTGAACAGTTTGGGTTTCTAAGAAATATGCAGATTGTGGAACCTATTGGTATCACTCGGGAAGCTCTCCATACCCTAAAGACAAAAAAAGAATAGTGCCCTAGTTTTGAAACTGGATCTAGTAAAAGCATTTGACAGGATTAGTTGGTCCTACCTGAGGCTCATTCTTTTGCAGATTGGAGTCCCCTTGGGCGGTATAAACTGGTTAATGGGATGTTTAACCTATGCAAATTTTGCTATCTTGGTAAATGGAACCCCCTCTCGTTTCTTCATAGCTTCAAGGGGTATTAGGCAGGGATGTCCATTATCCCCCTTATTGTTCATTCTGGTTATTGAGGACCTCAGTCTTCTGATTAGGGATGCAAAGGAAAAGGGAAAGAATCGGGGCATAAAAATCTCAGGTTCCATGTATCTGACTCATATTCTTTTCATAGATGATGTTGTACTCTTTGGCATGGGCACTTTGGAGGATTGGATGGCTTTCGAAGTCATTCTGGACACTTTCTGTTCAGCATCAGGTATGACCATTAGTATGGAAAAATCTAGGTTCCTCTTTAGTGAACTAGAGGTGGGAGTCTTAGATAGCATTCAACATATTATGCCTTATAAAGTTGATCCTATCCAAAAGGGGTTCAAGTACCTCGGATTTTTTATCAAGCCACTGGCATATGAGGTTAAAGATTGGCTATGGCTAGTAAAAAATTCGAAAGAAGGATTCATCAATGGGCTCATAAACATCTCTCACTTGGGGGCAGGCTTGTGCTCATTCTAGTTGTTCTCTCCAGTATGCCAGTTTACTGGTTTGCACTGGTTCCTATCCCAAAATCTATTCTCCACAAGATTAGAAAGTTGACTTTTACTTTCTTATGGGGCACCACGGGGGACAGGAAACGATACCATCTAATGGATTGGCAATCACTTTCAAGACCACTCGATTGTGGGGTTTGGGGCATAAATTTTTTTGATTGGTTCAGTGTTTCTTTAAGACTGAAATGCCTGTGGATGGTTCTTAATGGATCAGGCTTATGGTCTCAAGTCATTACAGCAAAATACCTGAAGAATCAGTCTATGGATTCGTGGCTCAGATCTAAGCTTTTCTCGATCAGAGGATCATCTATCATTTGGAATGGATTTCTAAATACACTTTCTTGGTTGGGGAGATGTTTGGGATGGCGGGTTGGGAACAATGTGGACATACATGTCGGATCAGACCCTATAATCGGATCAAATTCTTGTCCCTTCCTTCCCCAGAAATTGATTGAATATCTTCAAGATTATGGCATCTCACCTCTACAACATGCTCGTAATCCTTTTGTTGATTCTAAGTCTTACTAGTTATCTTCTGATGACTTGGATTTGGGTGGATCTTGGGCTCTTGCCTGGAATAGTTATGTTGCGGGTCTAGAATATGGGGGTATCAGACTCAGGGATACAACTGATAAGTTACAATGGACACACAACAAGAAAGATGGGAAGGTGACAACAGCACTGGCGTATGATCTCATAGTAAATACTCCGCTTGCTCCTAAGAGGGATAAATTTGTTGTCCTATTATGGCATTGTAAGTTTCCTTGGAAAATCAAGTGTTTCATTTGGCTGGTGATAAATAATAAAATCTTGACATGGGATAACCTGTCCAAAAGGGGTTGGATAGGCCCATGCAGATGCAATTTGTGTTGTAATGGGGAAGACACTATCCAGCATATTTTTGTGGACTGTTACTTCACCTTATCAGTTTTTTCCAAGCTCTGTAAAAACTACAAGTGTGAACCTCCTGCATCAGGGTGCTCCCTTAGGGACATTCTGGAGCTATGGTTCTTGAAACATTCTGTGCATGCTGATTTCAATTACTTACCGTTTTTTTCCATACTCGTGTATATGGAAGCTCTGGAATAAGGGAATTTTCGAAGACAAGCAAGCCACAGTACATGATATATTACACCAGATTGAATACTTCATGCACTACTATCCAGTTCCTGGTAATAAGATAAAATTCAGAAAAATTGGAACAACTCCAGTTCTGGTTTATCCCTGTGGGTTTTTCGATGGGGCTGCAACAAAGTCACAGGGTGGGGTCGGGATCTTCATTGCCATCAGCAGTTCTCATTCGCTATCTTTCAAGCTTGGATGTGGAATTTCGACAAACACTAAAGCAAAGATCTTGGCCCTGTAGACTCTCTTAGTTGTGGCTAAGATGATGGGGCTACCTTTAAAGCATATTTACGGTGACTCCCTAGTGGTCATTAACTGGGCTAATAATAAAGCAGCCTTATCTTCTATAGATCTGGATCACCGGTGTGATAATATTAGACATTTGATCTTGTGTTCTTTCGGCTTGGACATTAGTCATGTCTACAGAGAGCGGACTGCTTATCCAAAGATGCCCTTGGTTTATTACCCGGTCTCTGCTCTGTTTCATAATTTTATGATGATACATTATGCATGAGTGACACTTTTCAGCTCTTTTAAGAGCTAGTGCCGAAACTTTGACTCCCTCTTTTTTGGGCACTATTTTCTTGTATCTCTTTGAGATCTTTCTCGTATGACGGGTGGACATCTTCGGATCAACGGTCCTGGTCTCTTCTTGTGCTCCTGGTATCGACAGATATATGTGTTCTACGGTGAACACTCAAATCTTTCTTGTTTGCTCCTCTTGGATATACTATGGGAACTTTTCTCTTTGTATTGTTCTAGGATGGTTGCACTTTCTCCAGTTTACATTGTTGTAATTTTGTAACTGCCCACTATGGGAGGCACATTTGATGCCCTTTGATTCTCTATGAATATCAAGGTCAGGATTTTTTCATCTGAAATAAATAAAATAAAATAAAAATTAGAATTCAAGAGTGATTGTAGGGCAGAATTTTTAGGGACCGCCTATTATATTTCCAGAATGGCAGATAATCAATATTTTTTGTTTGGGGCGGCAGGAG
The DNA here is from genome assembly GCA_001517045.1 of Pseudotsuga menziesii. Taxonomy (NCBI): domain Eukaryota; kingdom Viridiplantae; phylum Streptophyta; class Pinopsida; order Pinales; family Pinaceae; genus Pseudotsuga; species Pseudotsuga menziesii. The sequence continues at coordinate 609,863 of LPNX010062749.1, read as the reverse complement.
TAGGAGGGGTGCTTCATGACCCAAGAGGAAATTTGGAGCTTACTTTGCACAGAGAATTGGCCAATCATCGAATAACCAAGCAGAAGCATATGCTTTGTATCAAGGTCTAAAGTTGGAAAAGACTCGAGGAATTACAACTCTCATAGTGGTGGGCGACTCTAAATTGATCATCAAACATGCAAGATTTTCTTCTCTGCCAAAGAACATTCACCTTCGAACCATCCTTAGCAGAATTCATAATGTATCCCAATTCTTTGGCACAATCGAATTTTTCCATGTGTGAAGAGCTTATACCGGGGAGGATGATAGTAAAGCAAATCAGACCATCGGACTCCAGGAAGGAATTCTTTCGATGAATGGAACCCAAACCCTTGAATTTATCCCATGAGCACATCACCATTCTCGATAAATGGGATACCTTGGCTCTCCTCTATCTTGGATGGGTTTAGTCCCCCAACCTACATTAGGCATAAAATCAATTTTTTTTATAAAAGAAGGGAGGTGCCCCCCCACGAAAGCTCAATACACAACATAGGGACCCTCAAATCAATTTAATGCAAGCAGTTTTCAACCCATCGAATCGAGCCCCTCGACGCGTTCGTGGAATGTGTTCTCACGAGCTTGATATATCATCACTTGAAGATATCAGTGTTTTCTTCTACCTTAGCATTCACTTCCTCTGCAATTCGGGACAAGCATGGGTGCCTATTGATCTTTCATAAAGGCTAGTAATGATTTCATAAGGTGACGAGAAGGGGAAAGAGGCATAGCTTGTGTGTGGATGGTTTATTATGCCAGGCATGGCATCCTTTCGATTCGACCCTCTTACTTGGGGAAGTAAAAATTATATATGTTCGGCTTCTATATTTTGGTCTTTCATCCTCAAGTGCAACTCCTTATGCATTTTGGTGATTTCCAAAAGGTTGAGAAGTTGGAGGAGGAGCTTGAAGACTTCAGAAACATCATGCTTTCTTTGCAAATTCAATATAATGGTCTCTCGTCCCAAATTCTAACAGTGTTGGAAGAATCAATGACTCAAAAGCAGACAATTTCACAACTACAGGATGATTGCACCACCCTCCATCAGTGATTGGAAGAAGTTTGAGGCCGACCCTAGCAAACTATGGAATTACAAACTGATAAAGAAGCATCAAGGAATTCTGACACAGCCTCTTCTCCTATGTCATCCATTGTTCAATTGGACTTGAACACCCTAACTCTAAACATAGAACAATTGCGTCAATTGGGTTCTACCACCTAAGAGTCTTTTCACAAATGTTCCATTTTTGTTTTATGTATTGGGAGTATATTACAAACTGTATTCAAGGTAAAATTAGGGATGTGAGCTCTATGGAAAACAAATTATGTTGTTATTAGTAGTATTAGTGGTCCCTCGGCAAGGAATTTTTGTTAGTTTAGAACTACATGATGGACTAGATGTACTAGGCAGATGCTTCCCAACGTCATTTTCATATTAATAAATATTTCCCCTTCTTTTTGTTAAAAATAAATAAAACTCTTTGGTTGCTTCACCGTTGTTTTCTTGTTCTCATGTGTGCTTAGATGCTTGGATAATATATGCTTAAATACTTTCTCATGCAAGTTGTTAGGTTACTTGGAAAATTATATAATAGTATCATTGACCTGTGTCAAAGCTGCAAGTTTTAGCAAGCTACCTTAACTCCTCGAGACCTACTAGCTCCTTCATAACGACAAGGTTAAAGTCTCCATCCATTAAAACCCTTTAATTTGAAGCCACGCTCTATTGGGAGTGAGATTCTTCCATCTCGAAAGCGTCACTCCTATTCTCCACCCCTCTTTCTGGCGATCGTTCAAACTCACTTTTGACCCCATCAACCCTTGAAAGACACTGGTCTTCTCTAATCCCTCCCTCCTAGTTTTTTAAGTTCGATGTAAATTCTACTTACCAACAACTCTTTCTCATTAAGCAAGATAACTAACTAGTGCACCAACCTTAAGCAAGAGGCGCATACATCGAGTTGACAGTGAGTGTAGCATCGACAATTTGCACCAGATCTCCACAAGAGAATCAATGTAGGTTCAAGAGTAAGCAGCTACTAAGAGTTTATTTTTGCATCGTTACAATAAGCATTTTACTTGCTAATTGCAGAAATTTGTTGGAAAAAATACATAATTCTAGGGTGTTATTTGAAGCATTTTTCTAACTTACTAATTTTGGAATTAACTACATTTTTTAACAATTTCCAAAATTTTATTTCCTTGATTATATAACATAAATCGCTCACTAAACATCATTAAGAGGAAATTAAAAGTGGTTTTAACCACTAGCCCTTCAAAACTAAATACTAATACACATAATCTAAGTGTTGCTCTTTATTCATGGTCATTAATTAGTAAATTAATACACATAATCTAAGTGTTGGTTTTTATCCATGGTCATTAATTAGTAAATTGATATTGGGATTTTCTTTAGTGATTACTTCTTGTTCTACAAAACCAATTTGATATTGTACTAATTGCTCATTATATCATTGGTTTGGTTGGACGATAAAAAATAATTCTCATAATTATGAACTAATCATCCTAGGTTTATCACAAGCTCTTTAGTCTTCCTCAGACCTTGTGGTACACCTTGGACAAATTAGTAAGTCACAATAATAATTGTTATTTCTAACTTGTGAATTTAGTAAATTTTATTGCTTCTTGCTTATATTGGATATCTACTGGAGCAAGTTGCCATTTGAATTACCATTGCTATTGTTTTATTTTAAGTATATGCGTTGTCTATTCTTGAACATCTAGTGCTAATGCCATATCTTTATGATGTTTATGTTATTTCTAAGTGCATAAGCCTTATTAATATCTCACATTGTACTTAGTTAATTTATATAACTCTAAAATTGCCATATCTTCCATCTAGATCTAAATAATAAAGAATTAATCAAGTAGGGCTACCCCCATGCTTGGATTTAGAGTTTGGCTTGAAGTGAGAGGTTGAAATTTGAGGTGATAATGGAAATCAACATTGGTTTCCACCTAGGTTGTAATAGTGGGTTAGGACTTTTCCCATTTACGTACAGTTTGGGCAGTAACAATGCCTGCCCAAAATTGTACAAAATGCAAATATTGAGGTTCATTAGATGCCATATTGAACTTGCATTCTAACTATTGGCACAACATAGCAAAAATACGTGATATAGATGGATAGATTTATGTTTATTTTTTGTGTCAATCCCACACAAATCGAATTTTCTAGCAAAGTTAAGAAAAGTGTTCAAAGAGCTTAAAAAGGAAAAGAAACCGTATGGATATCCATCCAAATATACAATTCAGAATGTAGTATCTAGATATTACTATGTAGATATTTTATAATTCAAAGATAATAATATTGTTCATGGCCTCAACATATAAATTTCAAGAGACTTTTTGTTTTCTATGCTAGGACAAGGGTAACTACTTTTGTTTCTAAATCTACATTGTGTTGTTTAGTACATAATTTGATTTGAGCAAAGTATTAACAATATAGTCACAAAATTTAAAGGCATTGCTACTTAAAATTTAGAATCATGAAATATAAGCAATGGTCGAACTAAAATAACAAAAAGTAGTTTTTTTGTCCATAGTGTTTTCTCTGCAACTTCAATGTATTCATTAAATATTTGAACTTTGTCATAGGCCAGCACTTTGCAGTAGCAATGGGGGCGCACCCAAGGGTGGTTTTCAAACTTATAGGAATGGGTTTCGCGAGTCCCACAACATGGAATGGCCATACATCATGATGAGGTGAGCAAAGTCTACAACCATATTAAGGACTGAAACACACCCCGGTCCCCAATAATCTCTTCAAGGCATGCCATGATGTATGGCCATTGAGCCACGATCTGTGTAAGAGAAGAGCAGCAGCCCTGAATTATTCCTGTGACTTAAATGTTTACCGAAGATTGCAGAGAAAGACAAAGTTGAGTTTTCCATTGCCGTGGACAGATTTAGACTGTGGAGGGCGCACTCTCATTTGGGCAAGAGATTCCTGTGTGTCTGTGTGGGCAAGTCAAGTCATATCAGTGGAGTTCTCAAACTGGAAGTTCTCATTGTTGAAAGCATTCAAAATCAGCAGCCAGAGATTACGGGAAGAACACACTTCTGTTCACTGTAGGCACCAGGAATATATTCTATCTGAAGTCTGTTATTTATCAGTGCCTCATTCTCAAGAGATTACTGCTGTACAGAATGGAGTCTATACTCCTGTGCCCATTCTGATATATACAGAAGAAGTATGCTGTTAGGCATAAAAAGGGCAACCTACAGTTACTTCAGCTCTTTATGATTCTGCCACCAAGAAGAACAAAGAAAAATCTGAAGATGATGCTTGGTCTCCGAAGACTCCAGAAGTAGGACCATCAACGTCCAAAGTTGCTCCCCAGGCACTTGCACATGACAACAAGGATTTTGGAAGTTCAAAGATGAAACAAGGAGTTAGGTCGGTTCATCAAAGCAACTTCATAAAGGAAACAGCTCCAAGACCCAGGTATGAAAGTGGCTTCAATGGTTATTGTTATTGTTGTTCTAACTTTGGTCATAAGGCTATGGATTGCAGATTTTATGGAAGAAGAAGGGCTGGAAGCCCCAATGACTCAGTCAGATGTTGGACTTGCAATCAAGTCGGACATGTTGCTGCCACATGTCACACATTGAGATGCTACTCCTGCAGTGGGTTTGGACACAAAGCACATGAATGTGCCAGTCAAAGAAGTCAACCAAGAAGGAATACTCCATACACATCAGCAAGAAGATTTGAAGATCAGAAGTCAAATGTCTACAATCAGGGATGGAGAAATGAAGTTGATCAAAGAAGTGTTGGAAGCTCCAACAGCTCAGTTAGGTGCTGGTCATGCAACAAATTTGGGCACAAAGCACAAAACTGTTGGAATGATATGAGAAGACTAACATATATATCAGCCAAGAAAACCAGCAAGGACAATAAAGGAACAGATGCTCAAAGGACAGATGCCAAGAAGCAGGTATGGATGAGGAAGATCGAGCAGTTGCAGATAGGAGAAGTTGATCAGAGCAGGGAGGATGGCTGCCATATGGCAAGCCAAGTGTAAGGTCTCTCAAAGACCTTAGCACACCTTGAGTTCATGAGGCTGGAGAATGAACTCAAAGGAGAAAGGATGGGTACTCCAGGCATAGAGACAGGTCCTAGGATCGTACATATTGACAGGGGGAGCAGTCAACAGTGATCAGAGATTTCAGAGACAGGTATGTGGGCACCCTTTGCCATTGATGCCAAAGGGGGAGAGATGAAGACAAAGGGAGAGATGAAGACAAAAGGGGAGCATGCTCATAGGGGGAGCATGAGTTGTTGTCATCAATGACAAAGGGGGAGATTGTTGATGAAATTGTCATTGATGCCAACATGGTCTTGATGTCATCGATATCACCACTTTGTTGAACTCTTGAAGAAGCCATGCTGATGATGCTGAAGACCCTAGAGATAATCCTGAAGCCTTGGCAGACAATGGAGAAGCCCATGAAGTCTTGGAACCCTTGATGAAGACCCTGATGACCTTGCAAAGGTCATGGAGCCCACTACTGGCAATTCAAGTCATTTCATGATGGCTTGCACAAATTGAAGAAAATATGAGTAAAGGATCTTGTCAATGCAAGCAAGACCCTCATAAGATGATAGCCCTTGTCATGCCCTTTCCAACGGTAGGTGGCACGTCACGTGGTTCCTCATGGTTGATGAGATATTAACTTTTGAAGTTGACCCAACGAAAATTATAAGTCAGCTTAGTCAAACACAAAGTCGGCTCAGTCAAAGTTTTATTAAAAAATAATAAAATATTTTTATAGTATGTCGGCCCCATTAAAAATAAATTAAATATGTATGTTGGCCCTAAAATTATGGAGGATAAACTAGTATAAATACCCCACGCAACTCTTCATTTTTCACATGGAAATTTCGGCCATCTCTGAGGCAGCCGCAGGAGCAGTGGAAATTTTTTGTTGGGAGCAGCTCGTTTTGTGTGGAAATTGTCTGTGGAGCAGCAGAGATTTAGGGCTGGTCATTTTCTACAGCAGTCTTTGTCCTCAGGCTGCTACAGCAGCTCTTAAAGACCTTTTGTTGAGGCAGAACCAAGTTTGAAAAACATTCCTCTGTGGAATTTTTGTGAAGTTCTTGGCAGCAGCTGAGAAGAGACCCGAGGTTAAGTGCAAAAGCAGAAGAAGTGGATCCAAACCTTCCACGGAGATTTTGTTTTTGGAATGAACCCTCTGATTTTTGAAGAAAGAAAACAGTCCTGAATTTTGTAAGCCCTAAACTCAGGTTCAAGTCTGCAAATACATAGTGAGAAGATTGATGTGCTCCAAAGTTGACAAAATTTGCAAGCATTCTCAGTCCAGTTTTGGCATGATTTGAGCTTCTTCCCCACCATATACACAATCTGGTTTTGATTTGTGTGGGAGGTTTTGCACAGCATAACAATGATGACAGCCCTTTGAAGAATGTGCAGTGCTAGAGTCTAAGCTGAATACACAGTCTGAGTTTTTGCAGCGTAGCAGCAGCCATGTTTTCAGTGGTCTGAGGACATATGGACGAGTGGACTGAGGTTGCCTAAGACCTATTCACAAGCATTCAATTAAGTCATACACAGTCCTGAATTTATTCTTAACCAGCATTCAAACAAGTCCTAAAATTTGTTTCAAATTGATAATGAGAGTAGACCCAAAATATCTCACAGAGCAGCAGAGTCAATACACAATCAGTCCATTCTTGTTTTTTATTGGAGTCCATTCATAGCACAAATATACAGCTCAAAATGCATGAACAGTCTAAGTTCTTGGGTTGTTATCAGCACTATCCTCTTGCCAACTAAAGAGTCATCTTCGGCAATAAGAAGGACATCACAGAAGAATTCAAGAATTTATTCTATATTCAGTCACAGTGGTCAATTAAGGGCTCAAAACAGTTCAGAAATTGCAGCATCCATGTCCAGTAGAGTTCACTAAAATTCGTTATCTGTTGAAGGATTTGGATGCAATCTTGGAAGCCTTTTTCTTGGTGGAGATACATAAAGACAGCAGCATATTAGAAGGATTTTGAAGCCCTAAATAAGGCAGCCTTAATTCTCATGCCTAAAGGCTAAACAGTCCAGCTTGACAGTGCTTAACCTCTTGAAGAGATGACATTAGGTTGCTGTTTTCAAAGCCTTATGACAGTCCATTCATGAAGTTGACAGCCTAGTCCAACACCTGAAGAGATGATAGTGTTCTCATAAAGCATTTTGACAGTCCACTCCTTGAAGACTTTGACAGTCTCTTTTATGAAAAAGGTTGACAGTATGACAGAGACATGAAGTCAATAATGATGATGTGACAAATTACAGAAAACATAACAAGTACAGACATTGATTAAGGTATGTAATATGATATGGTGATGATAATATGCTTGTTGACAGTAGTATAGTGATACAGTGAAGAGGGTGACAGTGGCAATGTATACACATTGAGGTATGACAAAAATAATAGTCTCCTTCACTTCATGATGGTATATACTTAGAAGTTAGCTCTCTTAAAATCCTAACTCTTGCTTGACAGTGAAGGCAATGGTATGATACTAAGTGATGACAGTGGTAATATTTGCATGCCAATGTCACCAGTATGCAGTAGATGTGTGTGAGCTTGAAATCCTGTAGATAGGCAAACTTGAGCACAAGCAATGAGTAGATTGAAGCACTTGTTGAATGAGCTGAGCATGTGAAGGTTGTTGTTTAAGTTGAATCTCTGAAGAGTCCAAGCATGGATATGAAAGCTCTAAATCCTTGATGTTTGACTGCTACATGACAGTTAAGATAGCCCAGTTTGGAGATCCTTGGAGTTTTATGAATTGACAGCCCTATTTCATGAGGCTTGAGGAGAGAGATGACAGTTTGACATATAGTGAATTTATCAGTGAATATTCAGTATTGATGAGCATGCTGGTGCGTTGATACCTTTTACCTTATGATGATCTATACACTGTATGAAGACGAAGTTGCATACAATGAAATGATGATGCATTTCATCGATCTCTTTACAGTCTGTGTAGTATGCACAGTTTAGGGAGATGATTGCTCTAACTTGTGATGATTAGCTGAGGACATATGTAGGAGTGGATTGAGGCTACTCAGGTTCGAAAGTTGCAGGCCTAAACTAATCCAAAATGTTGCAGACTGAGACAACTCAGAACTGTCCAAAACACAAAAAGGGAGGTCAACATATAGCTCAGTCTTACACAGTGAATGCATGAAGGGTTTAGGATGTTTTGGCTAATTTCTGTAAGGCAGCCATTTGAAGTTTAAACAAGACATTGTCATGACAGTATAATGATGATATAAATACTAACAAAGTGGCATGAAGCAGTACGTCTACAAAGAGCCAAGACATGACAAGTTGATGACAGCAGCAGTTCATTGAACAGTCCTTGATGACTCAACAGTGTTTTGAGCAGCTGTGATTGATGATTAATGTGCACAGATATTTGAGCAGAGATTGAGACTATGAACAGCAGAGGTGATGATGAGCAGATGAACAGTAATAGCAGTGATGAGCAGAGATTAATGAGCAGTGGTACAGCAGAGTTGATGTGATGGGCAGAGAAGATGAGCAGCTTTGATGTGTCAGAGATTTCTTGTGTGACACAAGGATACTGTATTGTAAAATCAAGCTTGTCTTGCTTTTGAGGTTAGGATACCTCAAACCCTTCTTAGCAGGGTCTAAGAAAACCAGGCAGGGTCCTGGATCAAGAGTAGGTGCTCTATATATCAGTAGGTGCTGATTTTGCCTAACGGTTGTAGCCGGACCAAAATAATATAAAAAGATTACAAATCTATATTGTGTTGTGTTTTGTTGTGTTATGGTTTCTGATGATCTAAATGCTTATGCTATGTGAATGATGTTTATGAAATGATTATGGTAGAGTAATGGATTGATGAATTGGTAGCTAACCGTGATAAGCTAAAATTGGCTTCACACTGATTCACCCCCCCTCTCAGTGTCAACAGCAATGGGGGCGCACCCAAGGGTGGTTTTCAAACTTATAGGAATGGGTGTCGCGAGTCCCACAACATGGAATGGCCATACATCATGATGAGGTGAGCAAAGTCTACAACCATATTAAGGTCTGAAACACACCCCAGTCCCCAATAATCTCTTCAAGGCATGCCATTAAGTTTATTTTATCCTAGTGGGAAGAGAGTTGTGTTCTACTGATCAATCAAGTGTAATTTCTTCACAAGCCTTGGGTTAATCACTCCAAGAAAAATAAAATGTTGTTGTGGTATTGTAACCAATTTGTTGTGTTTTCTTGCAATATCCCAAAAAGTTAGCACAATCAGTTTATCCTAGGTAGTCATAGGTAGTCAAACATGGCCATGTGCAAGTTCTCAAATATTTTGGCAGATTAGAGACCCCTCAAACATGATTCCTAAGACAAAAGTTCAAGCACGTAATGGTTTGGCCCAAAAGGGCCTTTAACCAACAAGAAACAAAAAAATAAATCAACCTCGCATCTCAAGTCCTCTCCCACTAGAAATGTAACACACCTCCGTCACATATTTACATTAGTTTTAGGGGAACATACTCGGGTTATAGTGTAGGTTCAAGACACACTCGTGATGACCACGCGAGTGGGTCCTACCCTTACACAAAATATTAGATTATGTCAGTTCATATACCTATAATAATAATAATAATAATAATAATAATAAAGACATGGGGATTAATGAAAACATAAAGTTGCATAACTTCATAAATTAAACTAAGTTAATCTTTAATTAAATAAAAGAGGGGGTTATTTGAGAAATATAAGAAAATAATACAGATTACCTATTTATCTAATTAAGGATATTTTGGCATGGGGGGGATATTGCGTGGAGGACATGTGTTTTGAGGGGAAGAGCTTGGGGAAAACATATAAAGGGGAAATGAGAGGGAGGAGGGGTTCTCTCCTCTTTCCTCCTCATTTTGCTCTAAGAGGATATGGTGGTTTTGGAGGCTGAGGATAGGAGACTAAGGATGAGGGTGTTTCTGGCCCGATATTACTAGCTGACGGCTCGAGGGCTCCCAGCTTATGACTAGGAGGTTGGTTGGGAGGAGTGGTCCTCCGGTTTTTCTGTGTTGCTGAGGGTGGTGGTCAACCTGCTTGCTTCTACGGTAGATTAGTAGGTCCAAAAGGGTGCCCTAGGTATGTCTTTTTCCTTATAATGTTGGTCCTTGACTTGGTTTCACAGTTTACAAGTACAATGGTTATTGTTATAGGTATTATTTGTATCTAAAAATGATAAATTTGTAATTTTTGTTGGTAATTATGTCTGTAATTTTTTTATTTACAATTATATTTAAATTCATTGTTAAATTTAATAATGTGATAATTTATTTAATGTAAAATTCTCGTGAATAAAGTTTACCCCCCTTTACGCCCCATATTCCCTATAGCGCTCCCTATTAGATGTGCCAAACAGGGGAGTCTTTTTTCCATTGTAAAAGGCCAAGTTGGGGCTTCTTTATGTAAAAGTGTTGGTCTAGCGGGGCTCTAGACCCTTGGTCTAGTCATGACAGGTCTGTTTGGTCCTTATTTCAAAGAGTGTTGGCCTTGTGGCTCTACTAACTACCCCTTGATGGGAGGTAAACCCTCATCATGTCGAGCATTTATATCCTGCGTGGGTCTCTGGTCACCTTGAAATGAACCCATTAAGGCACATGGTCTAAGGGCTCCTAGCCACATTTATGGTTTTATGCTTTGTAGAGGTGATTGCACTTGTAATGTTTGTCACACCCGCCCTAGCACACCTCATTCATACCCCTTTGGACCTTATCTTGTTGTATCATCCTTCCTTTTTGGTCATCTTGGTCTTGAAGAGCAAATCATCCACCATCAAAGCAAGCTTTTAAAGGTCATGCCAACCTAAAGAGGGCATTGAGGGCAAAATACAAATGTTGGGGTTAGATGGGGCATGGCGTCCTCCTTCCAAGCTCAACTTTCATCATGTTGAAGTATTTCATCATTTTTTATTATTATTTTATGTTTTATGAGGTTTAGCCCCTGCATTGTGGGTGACAAACCCTAAAACAAAAATCCATTTTAAAGACAATTTAGGTAGGTTGGCTTAGAGGATGGCTAAGTTATCCTTTTCCCCTATAAATAAGGCTCCCTCATGTCATTTGTAACCAAGATCATGGGATCAAACATGACTGAAATTTTATTTCTTCTTGTGTACATGAGCAAATAAGTGGTGCACACCTCCTTTTTTGGCAATTTCTAGGGTTTTTAAGGCTCAAAGTTGATGTTTAAGGCATCTTTACTATATTTGAAGGAAATTCTAAGATGAATGGATTTTATCTTCTTCTTTCTCTCTCGATTATGGTAAAGATCTTGAAACTCGTCTTGCATTGTCGGAGGCATCCAAGATAGGAGCAATTTAGGGTTTTATGCATAATAGCATAGTCTTGTTAATGAGACAACCCTATTGAAGGGCCTCTCTTGTTTGGGCCTTGGCTTTACCCCAACTAGGTCAAGGGCAAACACAACCTAGCCCTAGTTCTTTCAAATATTGAATTGTCAATTCTTAGAAGAAATGTTAACCCCAATTTCTCTATGCCTAGAAGGAATAAGACCTATGTATGATTCCCTCATATCCACTAAATCTTTCTTTACAAGATCCTTTGTATTATATATTAGAAAAATACAAATTAAAACAAAACAAAACAAATCCTTAAAATTATATTTTTTTGGAAAATCCAGAAATATTTATTTATTGCGGTTGTGATTGTTTCGTATTGCATTTACTTGCGGAATACATAATATTTACTCTTGTTATAAATTTCTAAGTTTTCATGTCATGCAAAAATCCATAATAGGTTTTCTTGCAGCTCAAATAAGACATAATCTAAGGTGATGTCAGCCCTAGAGGAGGTGATGTTAGCCTTTAGAATTGGTTGTGTCCCTTGTTCAGATCTGGTATAAGTGTTTTGCAAGTTTATTTTTGACAAAAGATCAAACCCTAGTGGTTGGAAAGGGTTCCTACTTCATCTCCAAGCCTTGGTGGTTAACCCTAGGGGGTTTTGAAGTGTCAAACCACGCTAAGCATCATCTTGTGCACGCTACTACAAATACGAAGGGAAAATCAGTCCCAAATCTCAACAATCATCCGTCAAACTAAGTGCACCCTAGGGGGAATAGGATCATGTTTGGTTGGTGAGTAGTGGGAGAGATAGCATTGTCCTTGTTGAATACTTTACAAGTTATTTCTATCCTCATTTGGAAAGCCTCATGTGGACAAAGGAGCGGACCTAAAGAGAAGATAGTGGTGGCAATGAATGCATCTCCTAAAAAGCTGTCAATCTTAGCACCAATCCTCGTGACCTAATTGAAAGGGTGTTAATTTGTGCAGTAACACTTCCTACGATCGATGATATTGGAGACTTACGTCTGTTACCTACAATCGGTGAGGTTGGAGTCTTACATTTGGTATCAAACCTCAGCTTCAACTCTGTGACCTGAAAATGTGGTTAAAAAAATGGGGGGTTACATATAAATTTGGATGAAGAATTTGTATCAATGAATAAATTTAGGGTATCTATTTCGATCCTAGCTCCATTAAGGCTTGCAATTTTACAAAGATCTCAACTCCCTATTTCCAAGACCATTACTCAATGCAATCTTGATTTATGTGAAGCAAGAAATAAAATCGTTAAGACTACCAAAAAATCAATTTCAAGCGACTCAACTTGATCCATCATTGCAAGCTTTGTGTTCCATAAGTCTCCCAATGATTTCCAAGTTTTCTTTCCTTATCCTCCCAAACAAAAAATGATTCAGTCTTCAGTGGTTAGCTCTAGTGCAGATGTGTAAGAAGCGACATCGTTGTTAATTGCAGCACAGAGTTTGTCAATGGCGATGGAAATGGGAAGCCTAGGGACTCTTCGTTGCATGAATCTCCATAGATTTCAATCACTTTATCCATCTAAATCCATCTTGTATTTGCTCAAAGCAACTTTGCAATTGCCTTGGCGCTTTTCCTCTATGTTCCTAAGTCAAACCTTGCAAATCACACCATTAATACCTTCCAAAAAAAATCATTTCAAAAGCCAATCACCACAAATCATGGCTTCTGATGTGTAGGCAAGGCCGATGGTTTTGGTGGACGAGAAGTTGGGGGAAGGAAATCTATAGTTGCTCCAAAGCTAGGCCAATATGGACTGCTCCTACAATTTAGTGCTAGAGGAGCTCTACACAAATATCTCGCTCTATGATGCTCTCATCTTGAGGAGTGGCACCAAAGTGACCCCTAAGGTGTTCAAATCCTCATATAGAAGGCTCAAGGTTGTCGAAAGAGCGAGTGTGGGTTATATAATATGGATTTGTAAGTAGCAACCAAGTTTGGGTAATTGGTGGTCAATGCTCCCCCTACCAATACCGTTGCAGTTGTTAAGCACGTGATTGCCTTGGCTACATCTATGATACCGAATGTACCCCAAGTGTATGCTTCCATGAAGGCTAGGCAAGTGGCAACACAACAAGATTGTTGGTGTGTTATTAGTTGGAAAGACACTTGCAGTTATGGGTTTTGGGAAGGTTGGAACGGAAGTTGCTAGATGGGCTGAGGGGCTGGGAATGCATGTTATTGCACATGACCCATATGCTCCTGCTGATAGGGCATGGGCCATTGGTGTGGATTTGGTATCATTTGAGGAGGTCATAACTATTGCATATTTTATTTCACTGTACATGCCATTGACTCATTCTACAGACAATATTTTCAATGATTAAACTTTTGCCAAGATGAAGGAGGAAGTCGTATCGTAAATGTTCTGCCCAAATTTTGGAGACAAACATCCTCCTATTTTATATAAACATGGGCTTAAGTATGGTGGCATTGGAGGAAGCCAAGCTAGAGGAAACGGGCTTTCAACCAGAAATTTCCTAATGCAAGGTAACTCGGGTTCCGCCAGTTCCAAGGTCAGAATTTTATATGGGCTTTGTGTTAAGATTCCATATGCTAAGCTAGATTATCAGCACCCAATTTCAATTTCATAACAAAGGCATATAGACAGGATCACTGAAAGAAACAATATCAAAAGATAAACAGAGATTTACCCTTGGAAAAACCCAGCAAAAGCTTCCTCAATATAGATGATCAAAAGATAAAAGGTAAAACCCCAAACTGATTCTTCTCCTCCTTGCAGCTACAACTCTCTCTCTCTCTCTTATGCGCTACAGAAGTGAGTGTGAGTGTGTAAAAATGAGGAGAGCCTCACTTCTATTTATATTCTTCTATTCACTTGATTTTCCACTCAACAAGTCGGCCACACTAAAACTGACTGTGTTGACTTCTCTAGGAGGACTCTAACAACTTAATATTATATTAACTTGGGTGCTAATGACCCGACTTGCAACGGAGGGAATTTTTTCATGACTCTTAGTAATTCTCCCGATAAGAACATCGGGGTATAATGAAATACAAATGATTCTCCCGATAGGAACATTGAGGATAACAAGTAAATACACTTCAAAGTTACAATAATTCAACACTCCCCCTTAACGAAAAGGGTATTCTACAACGACATCAACAACAGCAGCAGGAGAAGGAGAGAGAGCATATTTCAACATCATCAGGGTGATACATCTATAGATCATTGGAAGCTTTTTCAACATCTTTGACATATAGTCTTCATCTTCAAATTCAGCGGCAACAACATCATCGTCAACATTTTAGTCTTCATCAATCAACAGCATCATCATCAAAAAATACTATGACCTTTTGATCATCATCATCATTATCAGCAATTCTCTGAGCAACATCATCATCACACTCTGATCTTTCGATCAACAACATCATCGTCGTCATCATACTCTGATCTTTCGATCAACAACATCATCATCGTCATCATACTCTGATCTTTTAATCAGTAACATCATCATCATCAGCAACAACCTGCAATCCACAGTACAAAAACAAAAGTCTACGGATCTCTTTTAGGACTTACGTCCAAGGATGATACAATCCTACCACATTCTCGATGACTGAAGTCACCGGATACAATTACGAGATAATCACTCCCTATCACTTTAGGACTAAGTCCAAGGATGATGCAATCCTACTACATTCACGAGGATCGAAGCCACCGGATACAGTTTAGGACAAATGTCCAAGGATGATACACCCTACCATATTCACGAGGACCGAAACCACCGGATACAGTTTAGGACAAATGTCCAAGGATGATACAACCCCACCACATTCATGAGGACCGAAGCCACTGGATACAGTTTAGGACAAATGTCCAGGGATGATACAACCCTGCCACATTCACGAGGACTGAAGCCACCGGATACAGTTTAGGACAAATGTCCAGGGATGATACAACCCCACCACATTCATGAGGACCGAAGCCACCGGATACAGTTTAGGACAAATGTCCAGGGATGATACAACCCCACCACATTCTCGAGGACCGAAGTCACCGGATCTGTTCTGAACAAATGTTCAGGGATGATACAATCCTGCTTCTTTCTCGGAGACATAAGTTTACGGATCACTTTAGGACAAATGTCCAATGATGATACACTCCCACTGCAACATCAATGCTCTCCCTTTCGGGGAAGAAGAACACCAAGCTTGTCTCGAAAGTATTCAAACTTTACTCAAGACAAAGGCTTCGTCAACACATCAACAACTTGTTCATCGGTACTCACATACTGGAGCTTTATGGCTCCCTTCTACATCATATCTCAAATGTAGAAATATCGGATTTCTATGTGCTTCGACCTATCGTGGAACACTGGGTTCTTCGTCATCTTTATACAACTCTGGTTATCACATAGGATCACAGTGGTATCCAACTCCAGGTTGAATAAACCTGACATCAGCTTCTGAAGCCATATGGATTCACAACTAGCAGAGCAAGATGCTATATATTCTGCTTTAGCCGTGCTAAGAGCAACACTAGACTATTTCCTGCTAAACCATGAAATCATAGCAAACCCCAGACTATAACATCCACCTGATGTTCTTCTTCTGTCTGAGACACTTCCAACCCAATCTGCATCTGTATAGCCATACAATCTGTAATCATGGTTTCCATCATAGTATAGACCAAAGTCTATAGTCCCTTTCAGATATTTCATCACATGTTTTGCAGCTATCAGGTGAACACGTCTAGGTTGAACTAGATACCGACTCAAGGTGTTCACAGCAAAACAAATCTCTGGTCTAATATTTGTTAGATACATCAGCGACCCAATAATCTGTCTGTATTGAGTCACATCCACCAATTCTTATGATTCATCAGCCAGCAACTTCAAGTTGGTATCCATGGTGTTGATGTATTTGTAACTTCGGAATGTATTCATTTGTATATCTTATGTATTGTACCCTGATGTAAACAAGTCATGTAAAGTCATGTAAAGTCATTGAGGTTAACCCTCCATTGTAAGTCGGGGCAATAGTCCCCACAACTGAGTTAAGGTTATCTCTCCTTGTTGATCAAAGGAAAAAATCCCCACAGTTGTGGGGCACTAGGGTTATTAGACTCTCCTAGAGAAGTCGGGCCTGGTAAGTAATTGTTAAGTGAGGTCGACTTGTTAGAGTAGACATTAAGTGAACAAAAGAATATAAATAGAGAGTGAGACTCTCTATTTATCACACGCTCACTGGGACGCACGAGTGAGAGAGGAGAAGCTCTCTCAAGTGAAAGAGAGAGAGAAAACAACTATGGGAGATCATCTTTTCTGTCTTTGGGTTTTACTGCTGTTGTTGGTGCTCATTCTATCTCTGAGGAAGTTGTGGGGTTTTCTCCTTTATGGTTTCCCCGAGGAAAATCTCTTGTGTCTATTGTCTCTTGTGATTATTGTTGTGCATGTTATTCTCTCAGATAAGATCCTAAGATCATATTGTTTAAATGATAAAAATCTAACATGGTATCAGAGCTAACCTGAGAAGAAGACATTGTGCAGCTGCAAAAGCTAGGGCTTCTTACTTTTTGAGTCTCTCTCCACAATCCATCAGCAAAAGGATGCTAGGCTAACTTTCCATTGAAGGGCGCATCTTTCTATCGAAGCAGAATTTGATTCCGAGCATTTTCAATTTTTGCTGCAGGAAGTTAGGGCATTTTACAGAAGAGGAATTTTTTAGTGATCCCAGCATAGGATTACTCTCCTCATCAAAATCGAAGTTTAGAGACCTGGATTGAGATTTTTGGTTGGGTGAAACTCTGAGAAATTCAAACCCTAATTTGACCCCGACCCTAAAAAACCTCAAAATACTGAAACTGATAGTTTTGGTACATTCGCTATATCTTGAGAATAGAGAAGGCTCAGGAGCTGAAACTTTCACAGGCCGAAGATAAAATCCTGATGTACCCTATGTAAAACTTTCATACTCAGATTCGCTATATTCTGGGAGATATGACTCCTCCAAATCAGGGTTCCAGCCTCTTCCAAGATTCATCCCTAAACAGGACACCTAGGGAGAATTGTTATATCTTGAGCTACAAAGGTCCAAATGGAATTTCGCAAGATGTTCCAGATAGGGCACAGACTGTACTTTCTGTGGTAAAAGTTTCAGACCCTGATGATGAAACAGTGACACATGGCAGTCCGTACAAGTTCACTATGTTGAATGGTCCTAAAACAGGTCACCTTGGGAAAACTCTCATAAGTCCCAATTGGTGAAACCAATTGTGGTAAAACCTATGGCGTTGGAAAGAGGACATACAAGGTTACCTCAGTACGAAATTTCAGACACATAGGAGCAATACTTTCGGAGATACCGCAAAAACAGTATCAGGAATTTCTGCAAGAAAAAATTGGTAAACTAGGGCCTCCTGTTCCGGGAGCTTCCTCCACTGTTTTCGGAAAAGGAGTACATTGGACAGCTCGCCTTGAAGAGTTCTATCTTTCTATCCAATCAGAGCTGAAAGATTCCAAGTTTTGAAAATTAGGGTTTCTCTGACAAACCCTAGATCAGCCAGTTCTGGAACCAGGACGGACACCTCAAATCGATAAGACCTAATCTTTTGCTATTTACAGTTGAGGTTCTCATTTCAAAAGGACTAATCACACCTGTTTGATGACAAGTTTGGTGAGGCTGACAACTTCCAAGCATGGAAGTATAGGATCTCACTAGTTCTTGAAGGAAATGAATTGGACACCTACATAAGTAGACAGGTTCCAGTTCCAGAGGCAGATGAGGCTAAAAGCCCTACACAAGAAGAACTTGGTTAAGGCCAAGAAGATCATTGTTGATTCAATCACAGATCACCTTATACCACAAGTGTCTTCCCTACATACACCGAAAGAGATGTTTGATTCCTTGACCAAGCTAATTGAAGGGAAGAACATAAATCGAAAGATGACTTTAAGAAAATAGTTGAAGAATGTGAAGATCCAGAATGCAGAGACCATATAGTCATACTTCACAAGGGTCTCTCAAATCAAAGAACAACTTGGAGCAGTAGAAGAAGAAGTGGAGAATGCAAAAGTTGTGATAATCATCTTAAATGGCCTCCCAGGATCATGGGCTTCATTCATTCGAGGAATGTGTGCCAGAAGGAAGTGATTATTTTCAGCAGACTCTGGGTAGAGCAAACACAAGAAGAAGCTCGACTCATAATAAGAGAAAAGAAGATGGGAGCAACTGAAAATCAAGCTCTCACCATCCAAAGAAGATCCCTCAAGCGATGAGGAATATGAAGAACTCAATTCTTGAAGAACCTCTTATCCATCTTGAGCATTTGGATAAGAAATGATGTTGTTATGAATGAAGAAGATGATGAAGCTGAAAGGAGTCAACCCACGAAACAAATAAAGATAAGTATTCAATTGTCATTTCATGATATTGTTTTGTTATGCATTTGTTTATATTCAGTTGATGCATTATGCATGATAGAATGTTTGTATTAATGATAGAATACTACTAATATGGATGTGATGGGTAAGTAGCTCATGCTGCTATACAACTCTCCATTGCTACTTATCTAGAATGAAACCTCTTTGTTGACATATTGGATTAGTGCACAATCTCAATGATGTCTTGGTAGAGATGGAAGGCATCTAGAAAAGTTTCCGTGAAATATGGATGAATGTTGTATTGGATAAAATAGTTGCATGATCATATATTTATGCATAAGAATTTGCCATTATGAATATGCCTTATGAAATGTTTCTAACCATACAACTGATGCATTTAACTTGTAGGAAATATCGTATACAATCGCCTACAAGAAAAGAAGGACCAGACTTGTTCTGAAAAACAAGTGACGACAGTTCAATAAATGAAGAATAATATGATGATATTTTCAAAGAAAGAAGAGGTCTCAGACACAGTGCAGTTATGTGACACTGTTGAGCGACATCATTGATGCAGACCCTTCCAGCTATGAAGAGGTAGCCAAGAAGAAAGGGAAGGAGAATAGCAGTTCAAGAAGAATGATGTCTAGGATGCAGTATC
The DNA here is from genome assembly GCA_001517045.1 of Pseudotsuga menziesii. Classification (NCBI taxonomy): domain Eukaryota; kingdom Viridiplantae; phylum Streptophyta; class Pinopsida; order Pinales; family Pinaceae; genus Pseudotsuga; species Pseudotsuga menziesii. The sequence continues at coordinate 590,391 of LPNX010062749.1, read as the reverse complement.
GAAACCTGAAGAGAAGTCTGTGGGATACAAGGCAAGATTCGTAGCACGAGGCTTCTCACGGAAAGAAGGCATAGACTACGAAGAGACATTTGCAGCCACTAGAAAGACACGTGACAGGCAGTATTATGTGTGCAAATGAAAGAAGGCCTTGTACAAGCTCAGAAGAAACCCATGGGATAACACATACATGAGGAGCTTGAAGATCACCTAAGGTGATGAAGATCTTAACCTTTGCTACAAGGTTGGAGATGAAAGCCTATAGAGAATGACAAGCTCACAGATGGGTGCAAGAAGAACTTTTGAAAAGGTTCAAGATAGAGAATCTTGGTATCCAGTGACCCTAGATGGATACATAGAATATTAGTAGCAGAGGAAGCTACTTGTCACTCCAATACAAAATGTTTCAATGCATAGACTACGAAAGGCAGAGGAAGAATGATGCTCCGCTTCAGAGGGAGTGACTGCAGAAGATCCTGAGGTTCGACATGGTATGACAGAATGGACAGATTACTGATGACTCTAGGCTTTACTTTTGCTTCAAGGTTGAAGGCGGAAGACCAGTAATGCTCTTGTTATATGTCGATGACTTGTTCCTGATAGGAAAAGAGGAACTCGTTAGAGATGCAAGGAGACTTGCTGTCGAGTTCAAGATGAAGAACTTGGCGATGATGCACTACTTTCTAGGCATGGAGGTGTGGCAGAATGGGGATGGAATTCCCCTGGGACAAGAGAAGTATGCAGTAGAGATCCTAAAATGGTTCAGGATGATGGACTGCAAGGCCATGACCACACCTATGGCATCAAACCTGAAGCTATTGAATGTTGCTTCATCAGAATCGGTTGATGCCACGATATATCATCAGATGATTTTTTCCTTGATGTACCTGACGAATACGAGACCAAATATTTGCTTTGTTGTGAACACATTGAGACATGTTCACCTGATTGTTGCAAAGCTTATTTTGAGGTACCTGAAGGGTATAGTTGAGTATGGGCTCAAGTATGAGGCGAATCAGAACATTAACCTGGAAGGTTATGTGGATTCGGATTGGGCAGGCAGTGCCATTAATAGGAAGAGCACTTCGAGGTGCTGCTTCAGTATGGGATCAGGTGTGATCTCTTGGTTTGGCAAGATGGAGTCCTACATGGCGTTGAGTACACTCGAGGCAAAAGATGTTGTCACTTGCTATTTGGGAGGTAGTATGTTTCTTTTGAAAACTACTATTTGATTTTATTGATCTGACTTGCATTTTTGTATGATGCAGAGAGGAGCAGTGAAGCTCCAGTATGTGATCCAAATCGAGATCTCTCGAAAGAGGGAGTTCTAGCATATCCGATGAGGCAGGTTGTCTGAGCATAAATCCTGGCAAAGCTCGTAGGTTGCTCAGACGTAATCGGTCATGTAGGTTGTCCTCGAATGTAATCGGTCCTAACGAAGCTCGCAGGTTACCCTTGGACGTAATCAGCCCTGATGTGATTCTATGCTAGAAATGGCCATAGTGAAGCTTAAGTACTTCAGGGAGAAGCTTGGTGTTCTCCAGATCGAGGTTCCCTCCAAAGGGAATTGATGTGTATGTTGGCCTTTCTGACATGGTGGAAGGTTGAGCTTCACATGATCATATGTAAATGAATAGATGCTCTGATGTGATTGTGGTTTGTGTTACCACATGATCAATGCAGAGATATTCTGATGTGATTGTGGGAAGTGTTCCCACATGATCAGTGCAGAACCATTCTGATGTGATTGAGGGATGTGTTCCCACATTATCAAATGTAAGTGCAAAGATATCCTGATGTGATTGTGGGATGTGTTCCCACATGATCATTGCAGAGCCATTCTGATGTGATTGAGGGATGTGTTCCCACATGATCAGATATAAGTACAGATTCATTCTGATGTGATTGCGGAATGTGTTCCCACATGATTAGATGTAAGTGCAGAGCCTTTCTGACAAGATGAGATCGGATGTAAGTGCAGAGCTTTTCTGACATGATGAGGTCGGATGTGAGTGTTGGGCCTTTTTGACATGGGTTTTGGATGTGTTCCTCCCATGGTCATATATGAGTGTTGGGCGTGCCTTTCTGACATGGTTCTTGGATGTGATCCTCCCATGGTCAGATGTAAGTGTTGGGCGGGCCTTTCTGATATGGTTCATTCCATGGTCAAATATAAGTGTTGAAGACGATGAAGACCTACATGAAGGCTAGGCCTACAACCAGCATGAAAAAGGGCTGGCTCTGTAGAACTTCCTGTGACAAGTAGAATTGAGATAGCACCAGTGATGATGACCCAGTGATGATCCAGGAGTGATGATCCGAACTTGATGATGATCCAAAATTGATGATGATCCAATGATGCTCCAAATCAAGTGATGATCCAGACTTGATGATGATCTAGTGATGATCCAAATCCAGTGATGATTCAGACTTGATGATGATCCAGATGATACAGAGAAGAAGACTCGTGCTGATAAATTGTGTCGAGAGAATACCTTCCTAGTTAAGAGGGAGTGTTGATGTATTTGTAACTTCAGAATGTATTCATTTGTATATCTTATGTATTGTACCCCAATGTTCCTATCGAGAAGTATCTATAATGTAAACAAGTCATGTAAAGTCATTGAGGTTAACCCTCCATTGTAAGTCGGGGCAATAGTCCCCACAATTGAGTTAAGGTTAACTCTCATTGTTGATCAGAGGGCAAAGTCCCCACAGTTGTGGGGCACTAAGGTTATTAGACTCTCCTAGAGAAGTCGGTCCTAGTAAGTAATTGTTAAGTGAGGCCAACATGTTGGAGTGGACATTAAGTGAACGAAAAAATATAGATAGAGAGTGAAACTCTCTATTTATCACACACACTCACTCACTAGGGCGCATGAGTGAGAGAGAAAGAACAACTATGGGAGATCATCTTTTCTGTCTTTGGGTTTAACTGCTGCTATTGGTGCTCATTTTATCTCTGAAGAAGTTGCGAGGTTTTCTCCTTTATGGTTTCCCCGAGGAAAATCTCTTGTGTTTATTGTCTCTTGTGATTATTGATGTGCATGTTATTCTCTCAGATAAGATCCTAAGATCATATTGCTTAAATGATAAAAATCTAACACATGGATGTGGCCATGGCTTTACATTCCAACATATCAAATCTTTTCAAGATTTCCACTGCATACTTTCCCTGGTTGAGAAAGATTCCCTCTGAAGTCTGCCATGCCTCCAGACCTAGGAAATAATGCATTATCTCAAGGTCTTTCATCTCAAATTCTTCAGCGAGATTCTTCTTGCATTCCACAATATGTTTATCATTCCCTGTCAGAAACAGATCATCCACATATAGTAATAATATGGCAGGTTCATCTTCTATAGCCTTGAAGTAAAGGTTAGGATCGGGTTTACTCTTGGCAAAGTCTAAGCTCGTTAGGAAACTATCTATCCTTCCATACCAAGCTCTAGGAGCTTGCTTCAGGCCATACAGTGCCTTCAACTTGCATGCGTGAGTCCGTCTGTCTTCAACTTTAAATCCTTGTGGTTGTTCTATGTATACTTCTTCTTCAGTCACACCATTCAGGAAGGCTGTCTTCACATCCATATGGTGTAAGTCCCACTTCATCATGGATGCAAGTGCCATGATAGCTCTAATCGAAATATACCGTGCTACTGGTGCAAACGTTTCTTCATAATCAATTCCCCCTTTCTGAGAGAAACCTCTAGCCACAAATCTTGCCTTGTATTTCTGCCATGATAGCTCTAATCGAAATATACCGTGATACTGGTGCAAACGTTTCTTCATAATCAATTCCCCCTTTCTGAGAGAAACCTCTAGCCACAAATCTTGCCTTGTATTTCTCTATACTTCCGTCAGCTGCATGTTTTATATTGTAGATCCATTTGGAGGATACTACACTCTTGCCTTCTGGTTTGGGAACTGTATCCCACACATCGTTCTTCATTATTGACTGGTATTCTTCAGTGATTGCTTCTACCCATTCTTTCTTTTGTACAGTTTCTTCATAATTTGTTGGTTCTTGATCTACAAGATCACACATCAAAGCTACATAGCTAGAAAATGGCTTGGGCTTCTTGCTTATCCTTGTGGAGCCTTCAGGAGCTCCATATCTTCCTGCTTCTTGTATAATTTCTCTTGCCCAAGCAGGGTTTCTTTTCCGTGATATCTCCATCGTGGGAGGTTCTTGTGGTTCTGTCATATCATGATCTTCAGGTGTTTCATCGTCAGGAAGGAAGGTAGCCTCTACATTTCTGGGAGGTGCCTCTTCCTCATACACTTCTCCATGTTGACATTTTCTGGATCTCTTGAGAGCTGCTTCTTCATCGAATGTTACATCTCTACTGATTTCCATGTGATGGAATCCAAGAATGTGAATTTTGAATGCCTTGGATACTTCACAGTATCCAACAAATATCCCCTTCTTTCCAGAGGGGTCCAACTTGGTTCTTTTCTCCTTCGGTATATGAACATATACTAGACAACCAAATATCTTGAGGTGACTTACCTCGGGCTTCTTTCCCGTGAACATCTCTTCTGGAGTCTTGAATCCAGATCATTGTGAGATATTCTATTATGTACATAGACAGTAGTTCTTGATGTTTCTGTCAATAGATGAATTGGAAGATCTTGATCATATATCATTGTCTTCACTACCTCATGATGGTTTTGTTCTTTCTTTCCGCAACACCATTTTGTTGAGGATTGTAGGGAGTAGTCAATTCTCTCTTGATTCCAGCATCTTTACAAAAGGCTTCAAACTCTTTTGAAGTATATTCTCCACCATTGCTTGATCGGAGTGTCTTGATTCTTTTGTCTAAAAGATTCTCTATCAAGGCTTTGAATTCCTTGAATTTCTCAAACACATCGCTCTTTGCTTTCAATAAGTTTATCCAAGTCTTTCTTGAATAGTCATCAATAAATGTAATATAATATTCAAAACCACTCAAAGATGTGGAAGACATTGGACCACACACATCTGAATGAATCAATTCCAACGTACCTTTAGTTTTTGTTTCACTCTTCGGAAATGGATTCTTGATATTCTTCCCTTTCAAACATCCTTTGCAAATGCCTTCATGGTTGATCTTCAACTCTAGTAATCCCGTCACTACTTTGTTCACATGAGGTAGTGCTTTGTAATTGATGTGGGCAAGCCTTCTATGCCACAGTTCACTAGGGCTAGTGGACTCATGAACAAGGGTTGTTTCTGAATGTCCCTTGAGTTTATACAAGCCTCCTTCTTCTTCACCGATGACAACTGCATCTTCAATTAACTTTCCTTTGGGCTTGTTGCCTCCTTTCACACACCTGGGGGGAACATGGCATAAATCTTCAAGCCACTCGATGCGTCCCTGGGGGCAAGTCTCGATTCAAGGTTGTCACCTTGTTCTTGACTCCTCTGTTTAAGCAAACTCCTAGCGAAGCCAAGGCAGGTAGACCCTACGAGTTACTAAGGCTGGTTACTTAGATGATGGTGGTATAAAATGAGTAAGTTTTTTAGGAGTTTTGATTTAACAATTGTAAACAACAGATAACATGATGAGACAATCACAAATAAGCACGATATGACACCCAATCACATATAGATTGAAAGAAATAAACAGTTAATCAATGCCTTTAAATGGAGTCGAAAATAATTAAGAGTACTTGCAAGTGCTGAAGTGAATGTTGTGCAATTGTATCTTGGTACGTTTTAAATTAATGTGAAAGATGAGTGAATTAAATTAGGCAGGGGGACTCCAGATATACCCGAAGGGTACTTGGAGTATGTCCAAAAGTAACAATCGCTACAACTACCCGCAAGGAATGTGTGGGTTGGATGGAGTCTCTAAAACTGTGTTCATAATACACCCACTAGGATGTAACAGAGATCGACGCCTTGAGGTCATTGTCCAGTAGTTCCCATTTACTTTGGATATTTTGCCATCGTTTACGATTTAATCAAGGCGTTGGATTTTCACCTGCGGTGGTTAATTGGGAAAATGAATCCTAATTATTCTAGTCACTCGCGGTGCTTTTGATGCAGCTTGACTGATCGGATGAACCACAACCAAGTGCAGAGGATACACACCGGAGTCTTGTAAATTTTAGTAAATTTTAAAAGCGTGTTTTTGTTAAAAAAAAGACCCTCCAAGAATCTCTTTCGGTCCAAGTGGACCTCAATCGGGAAATCAATGAGAGATTAATTTTATTGTTTGCTTGTGAAAAGTAACAATGAAAAAACACAGACCACAGGTTTTCTAATTAATTCTACCACGACCCTCTTTCACCTTTCGGTTCAATCAGGGATTCGTAGAGATTCGTGGGGTAAGTATTAGTATTACTTTGATTTCAAAATATGAAATAATGATAAATATGATCAAAGTACACAATCATGCATGACAAGACTAAGTTAGAGCAAAAACGAGAAAAAATGCAAAAAAATGAAACCGACGCGAATCTCCCATTGAGGGATGGGGAGAGGGCTCGAAAGAGCCTACTCGAAGTGATTCTTTATTATTAAAGGTTACAATATCAGCAAACTAATTTGCACTTTGGTCCTTGTTATCCGGGATCCAAAGGCTTACAACAAGCCTAAAAAGAAGCACAACGGTGGGGGAAGCCTCCGGGAAGCTCCAGTTCGCCCAAGAGTCGGAAAATGGGCAAAGTCTCCTTCTCTTTTTTGTTAAACCTGCTAAAAACCAGCAAGCTATTAAACTCAAATGTGCCCAAAAACACTTTAAAAGTGCTTTGGGTCACCACACTAATTACCGAAAAAAAGACTCAGTTAAAAATTGTTAAAAATGAACAATTTTAGTTTTGCAAAAGGGAACCAAAAAAAGCAAGCTTTCCTTGAGATCTTAGCTTGTTTTTTGGGCAGCCAATATGATGTGTAGTTTCTTGCAGAATTTAAAACTTTAAATAACGAAAAAAAGAAACTACTTTATTAGCAAGCTTTAGATCTACGATTTAGCTACTTGCAAAAAGGGAAATTTCTTCACCTAGATCTGTCTTTAAAATATGATATTCTTTATGAAATTTCAAGTCTAAGCAACAAGACTCTTAGGAACTAGATCTAACAATGTATAAGCAATTTTTAGAAGTAGATATGATCATAAGAGGACGAACAAGTAACCGAAAAATTGATTTTAATAGAATGGAGGAAGAGAAAGGGAAAGGCCTGTTGTTGGACAGATCTGCAATGGAAACTTGTTAGTGGAATACAGATGGGCAATGTCTTCACAAAAATGTTGGATATATAGTGTAGTCAAACTAGATTCACAGCTCGTCCAATCTTTGCCACTTGAAAGCTAAACACACAACCTTGCACAAAACCTTATGAGATCCGGATATATATATGAAAAAGAAACAAGGATTACATGCAAATAAGCTTACTAAACATGTATAATCTAGATCTTCAAACACATATGCTATGAGATACAGAAAAACAAGTAATCTTACTTTCCCAACTACACTCCTATTGATTCAGCTGAATCATTCAAGCCAGACAAGGTTCAGATGCAGGGACTGAGAGAAAAATCGGCAACATCAACAGCCGCAAGACAATGCTTATTCCATACACATGAGCGCATTACACCATTTAGCCTCCAAAGCTTCTTTATTCCAACAATGAAAAGATTACAACAGTATTACAATAGCAAGCCTATTCTCTCCAACTCGAACTAACTTCAAAAAGGGAATGGCAGCTTCAATTTATAGCTAGACTAGCCAAGAGGAGCGCATGCCAGACTGAAAGAGAGACTGCAGCTGATGGAGAGTTAAGTCAAGCCTGATCTGATGATGAACTAAGTCTAACTGGACTGGAACTGCAAATCGGAGTGACACCTCACTCAGGTTACTGACCCATCCATCAAACCATTGCCAGATTGATCCACACGTGTGGAGGAGAGAGAAACGGGGGTGCTACCGTCAAATCTGCATGAGCCAGTTAAGCTCCTCTTCAGCCTTGATCAATACCTTCAGTCAAGGAATGACAACTCCCGGTCAATCTGAAGCCGATGAGACTGATTTCAATCAAATCGAAGCAAAATCCACTGCTTTTGGATCTTGGATTTGCTCCATTATTTAATTAATTTTTAATTTAATTAATTAATATTTGATTTTTTTGGATTTTCTTACCTATGTGATGGAAAAATCACTCAAAACTTAGGAAAAGTGGGTTTATGGGTCTACCGGGTGCTCCGAGTTAGAAAATGAGCACCCCCATGACTGAAACTAATTTTTAACCCCACTTTTATTATAAGACCAATTTTTCCACTTAGACTATTAAAAAATAACCTAAGTTTTGTGGAAAAATTAAAATTAAAAATTAAAAAAAAACAAAACCTAGGGGAACTTAGCACATGTTCATATGACTCGACCATAATGCCTAGCATGTTTATACATTGACACACAGACTCTAATAACCTCAATAGACCAAAATGCCAAGCCGGCCACCCCAACTTTGGAGGTATTGAGTGAAAAACTCAAAAATTATCAGTCGTATATTCAACAACCAATAATAACCAAGAAAAAAAACACTCTGGGCTGATCGGATTGATAACTGAGTCCAAGAGACCAAGTCTTTTATAGACACTATCATGCTAGAACATGTTATTACAACTCTCCCAAGGGTGTATGAAGATGTGGTAGATAAAAAAACACTTCCCAGAAACAAGTTTGAAGGTCTTCTGAAGTCCGAACAAATCATCTTTGTCTAGTTCACCAGGCTCACTTGATAACGCCGACTAAGTACAACTTAGGTTGTACCATATGGCTCCAACTGCGAGACGTGTGCTCGATCTGGTCATAGGGCAAGGAGAGGATACGAGAACACCAGAATCTCTGGTTTATAAACCCTGTAAAAACATCTTAACTTAACAAGAAAACCTCAGTAGCACAAGCTTTATATAAAGTCCAAATGAACCACTAAGCTAACTTATTTAAACAAAATAAATGTAGCTAATTAATGAAAGAAAAGTTTTGTTATAGCTAAGTACAAAACAGAAATGCAGAAAGTAAAGCTCTCTTTCAAGGAGTTTATTTTCCTACCATAAGCATGATATAAAAAGGGTTAAGTGTAATCAGAAATCCAATATAACCATCTAAGCATTTTTTTAACATAAAAAAAATTTGCCTCGTCTTTGGTTACCAGCCAAAGTAAGGATACTTTGTTCAGAAAATGCAAACCTGCGTGATGATTCGGAATGGGCGGGATGGATGGGAAATCATAGGCATGAATAAAGTCATTAAAGTTCTTCCCAAACTGGTATGTGCTCGCGCACGTTGTTTCTATCCATGACTGGATAGAACTGATATACCAATTGGCAAGATGAGGCAGATTGACTACATCATCATATCGATCATCATGGCTTATCAAATGATAACTCGTTGCATAAGCCCCAAGTAGCTCCAAATCATAAGGAACATCTATATGTGAAGAAGATGGTTGAGAATGATATTCCATTAACTGCATCACATATGACTTTTCACAACACTGCTTCTCAATGTCTTCATTATTGATATCTTTGTGCAGCTTTGCATGATATGACTCTAAATGATCATGTGAAAATTATGAGTGCTCCTCTTCCATACTAAGATTTTTTCAGGTATCCACGCTCCCCTCTATGGACGTATCGTAGATTGGACTTCCACAACTTTTTGAATACACTCCCCTTGCTGGACATATCATGGATGGGATTCTCAATAAGATTTTCACAAGTTGGATTATCTATAAAATTCCAATAGTCATCACTCCCATCTATGTCAGATATGAGAGAGTCTTCCTTGCTGGTATCACAACCTAAGATATAACTACCCTCCTCCAGTTCATAATAATCATTCTTCAAAGTTTTGGTTTCAAAGATATTAGGAGAAGTTAAACTTTCCAAAACTTCATCCCTAAGTGATGAACATAGAGGAGTGTCATCATACATGTTAACACCTCTATTTTGAAGAGTATTGAAAGAAACATGGTGGAGAAAAAATAAAGGTTACATGAACTTTGGTTAAGAGTAATAATGTGAATATATCATAAAATGACGCATAGAGGATAAAATTGTCTCATAATCTGATGGTGTAGAACAAAAGAGGTGAAAATCAATGGTTTAGAACATATCCGCTCTATGGAGATGCACAGGAGATAAGGAGAAGCGGATGTATTTGTAATTAACAGAGCACGAAGATCGACGGTTGTGGGACCAAGCCGGTAAAATCTACGGCTGATAAGAAGTCCGCTCTATAAAGATGCACGTTGTTAAAAATAAAAAGGCTCAGCGAAATGTGTACATGCAGTTTTAATCTAACGGCTTAAACAAAAAGCGAATATTCATCAACAGTTGTCAACAGCGCCGGAAGATAAAGTTGCACGGTAGTTGAAGTGGAAAGGCGGTAGCGGAATAAAAACCACGATACACGTAGTGGTTCACAGTACATTCCGCGGAGGAAAGTGGTTAAAGGAAAACCGAAACCTCCGAAATAGACCTTTATATAAAGGTGAGGTTGACTTATTTTTAAAAATCATTTTTTATTTTGCATGCTGGGACGAGTGAAGGAAACAGCCCGCCATCCTTTCACAGTCAACCTCACGTACATACAGTTACAGTCACAGGGAAGCCTCGAATACTTGAGTTCTATTTAGAGAATTATCGTCGTTTTTCTGTTATGGAGAAAGAGAAGGGGTTAGAAGTTCTTAACCGGGTCTTGGATGAAAGAGAGGAATTCATGGTTGATAGAGACAGAAGTGTGTATGACCCGTTTCTGTCGATGGGAAATGTATCAATTACTAAAGAAAGATTGTGGCAGTATAGTTTACAGGGAAACGACATTTTGAATGTCTGCAAGTCCTTTTTGTATTACTTCGCCATTGAACAGACTTTACCGTTTCCTGAATTTGTTGAATGGTGTACAAGTAGTTACTCACCTTCTGAGAGAGTCATTATGAGTCATTCCACGTCCAAGATATTATGTAGGATTGATGCAAAAACTATTCGTGGATTCCTTAATTTTCCTGATAGTTTCCCTGACAGTGGTGAGTCTGTGAATGAGTCTATTTTAGCCGAAATATACAAAGGTTGTAAAACTGAAATTTGATGTGAATTTTTGTCCAGTATTCTTAATGAAGGTCTAGATTTTATGATCATTAGAGGAGGACTGCCCGCTGTATCTTATGAGGCTTATGTGGATCTGGAAGTGTCTATCAGAGAAATAACCGAGTATGACGCGCCAAGTGCAGAACAATGGAGGACCGTGGAGAGATTCGAGAAGACAAAGTATATTCTTCATCCTTAAAAAAACAGGTGTTGCGTGATGTGGAGCTGTTTATTCGGGCCTTGCTGTCACCAAGTTGATTTTAATTAAATAATCTGTTATCAAGATCAAAGCATGTAGTTTATTCCTAATTGTTAGAGATATGGTTACAAAGACTTTGATTAAACAGATTATTCAGTTATTAAATCTTCTTGGGAAGAAATCATTTATGTATATATTTGCATTTACTTGATGTATTGGTTGTTGAAACCCGTAGGTTGGATCAATGTTTTTTGAGGACATATAATTTTTGAAATAACAAAGTTGAATGCGTGTGGATTATCAGATATTCCTCTGCCATCTACGTTACAGTCTGTGCTTTTCTTTCCTATGTAATTGTTTTTTCTCCAATGCTTACATTCCATTTTGTTTTCCTCATATCTGAAGCTGACTATTGTTTCAGATATTCCATAAATGTTTCTGCTAAAGTTAATATGGAATGCATCTTATGATGCTTTATATTGATGGATTGTTCATACTTCTTTCTTATCCACCTGAAATCAATGAATGACTGTAACTAAATGGTTATCTTGCATTTGATGAAATCTCATGTATGAGACCTTTGTGCTATCTTTATATATTTTGACTCCATTGCCCAATGGTTATGCATATTGTTTCAACCATCTACATAATGTTTAAGTGTTGATTCTTATATCTGGCCTTCTTAAATTTATATTTGACAGATCCCTCTCTGGAAAGAAAAGCCAGTTTCTTTCTGAAGTGGTTTTTGTTGTTACCTTTGAGATTTACCTTTTACAACCTGGGTACATTCTGAGTGATAACAAATTGGCGTCGTTGCCGGAGACGAAAGTTCAAATCTTCCCTGGGTATGAACGACATAGTTTCAGATTTGATTGTTGATGGTGGAGAACAATCAGATATCAGCAAGGTTGTGCATCTTTCACCTGGCAACTCCATCTTCGAAGAATCAAGTTTTCAGAATTCCTATGGCGACTCCACTGTCAAAAGATTGTGAAGTTTGAAGAGTCGATTCAGTATATTCATTTGTCGAGATGAGTTCTTTGTCTACAAGGTATGCTCCTATGAATCATGCTCACATTCCTGGTTTTCCAAATCGAATACCTAAAGTGGATTGGCAAACAGGTCTTCCAAAGTTTAAAGATCAAAAGAATGATGATGCTGCCCTTCATTTGGTTAGATTTCATATACATATACATAAGCTGGGAGTTAAATTGCATGAGGATTCTTTAATAAAAATGTTCATGGCTACTTTAGAAGGAGATGCAAGGTCATGGTATGAAGGGTTACCATCATAAAGTTTGTTTTCCCTTACTGATTTTCATACAGTGTTTCATGAACATTACAAAAACCAATACCCCTCCTTGTTGCTGGTTCAAGATTGTTGTACGCATGTTAAAGATTTCATTGAAGATTTGGAAAACTTGTATAGTGATGATGAGTTAGTGGATGAAGAGCTTTTAGAAATTTTATATGAGAACCCATTTCAGAAAAAAAGAAATACAAATTAGATGTCTTCACATTCAAGAAAAATCTCAGCAGTTAATAATTTCTTCCTCTACTGAAAGAGACATGAGCCAAAACTCTGATTCAACCAGCTACATTTCTTTTCCTGAAGTAGATGATAATTTGCAGCAGTCTTGTCAATCTTTGTGTGACCAAGAAGGAAGTTGGGATGGTCAATCAAACCCTTCTTCATATTATTCAACTTCTGAAGTTTTGTTTCAAGATGAGGCTGCTTATTCCCAATCAGAAAATTCTTTTTTGTAGCAGCAATTTCCTCTAAGTTCCAATGCTTTTGTGGGTGATTACATAAAGAATTCTAATTCTGTAAATTTCTAGTCTTACAGTCCCTCCACATATTTATTTTCTGAAAATGCAATTAAAGAGAAATCAGACCTTGGATTAGAATTGGAAAAAAGATATAAACATGAAGATGATCAACCTAGTGATGTGAAAGAAGAGGGTTATACTCTTGATGGCTTTTCTAATGATTGCGGTCAGCTTGTTAAAAATTATGTTAGTGATGGTTTTAAAGAAAATTTTAGTCTACTTATATATAATGAAAATGAAGAGCAATCATGCCATCAATCTCAATATGTGAAAGAACCAACAATGTACAATATACCAAGGGATCATAAAGAAGGAGATGAGAACTCTAAATGGGATGTTTCTTTAAATCTTTCCAATTCAGAAACGTTTTGTCAAGAAGACATCTTTCTGTTTAATCGTGTTCAAGAACAAAATGATATTCCTCTTTGAAGTGCTTGAGAAGAATGGAGTTGTAAATGTAGAAATATTAAATGAAGTTGTTGATATATCATTGAAAAACAATCATGAGAATTCCTTTCAAAGGCTCTTTTAAAGATCGGTTTGACAGTATGCAAGAGGAGTTACTTTTTGGACAGCCTTGTCATGACAAACAAGTGATTGAGTATTTTGAAATTTGTCATGTTTTTTATGATCCAGTAGCAGAGTACATAGATAAATTTTTCAAATGGAGTAGTTGGCTATATGTTTGCAGCAAAGGACAAATTTTTCATCATAACCTATTTCTATTTTGTTCTTACGTTCTAATTTCGATCAAGCATGAGGAAGAAATGGAATTATTGGATAAATTGCTTGATTGGCTTCATTGGAAGTCAGATTTTGCTTGATTGGGCATTTGTGCTTAGTTTAAGTAGGATAGGTAGGCATGAATAAGCTGGACATGGCGAGCATTTCTTTCAGCAGTTTTCAGTTTGGTTTTAGTTTCAAGTGCAATTCAGTTACAGGTTATAAGTTGACAGAGTGGGATTTGTTTGCAAAATGGTTTCAGTTGATGGTTCAGTTCAAAACAGGTTGAGGATTTCAGAGAAAAATTAAGAGAAGCCCAATGGATTTGGCACTTGGTCTACGAGTTCTTTGATACCTCGCAGGGAGGATATCATCCCTTGATGGAGCCAGTTGTTAACACCTCTATTTTGAAGAGTATTGAAAGAAACATGGTGGAGAAAAAATAAATGTTACATGAACTTTGGTTAAGAGTATTAATGTGAATATATCATAAAATGGCGCATAGAGGATCAAATTGTCTCATAATCTGATGGTGTAGAACAAAAGAGGTGAAAATCAATGGTTTAGAACAGATCCGCTCTATGGAGATGCACGGGAGATAAGGAGAAGCGGATGTAATTAACAGAGCACGAAGATCGACGGTTGTGGGACGAAGCCGATAAAATCTACGGCTGATAAGGAGTTCGCTCTATAAAGATGCACGTTGTTAAAAATAAAAGGCCCAGCGGAATGTGTACATGCAGTTTTAATCCAACGACTTAAACAAAAAGTGAATATTCATCAACGGTTGTCAGCAACTACGGAAGATAAAGTTGCACTGCAGTTTTAATCTAACGGCTTAAACAAAAAGCGAATATTCATCAACGGTTGTCAACAACTCCGGAAGATAAAGTTGCACGGTAGTTGAAGTGGAAAGGCGGTAGCGGAATAAAAACCACGATATGCGTGGCGGTTCACAATACATTCCGCGGAGGAAAGTGGTTAAAGGAAAACCGCTAAATGGAACCTCCGGAATAGACCTTTATATAAAGGTGAGGTTAACTTATTTTTAAAAATCATTTTTTATTTTGCATGCTAGGACAAGTGAAGGAGACAACCCGCCATCCTTTCACAGTCAACCTCACGTACATACAGTTACAGTCACAGGTAAGCCTCAAATACTTGAGTTCTGTTTAGAGAATTATCACCGTTTCTCTGTTATGGAGAAAGAGAAGGGGTTAGAAGTTCTTAACCGGGTCTTGGATGAAAGAGAGGAATTCATGGTTGATAGAGACAGAAGTGTGTATGACCCGTTTCTGCCGGTGGGAAATGTATCAATTACTAAAGAAAGATTGTGGCAGTATAGTTTACAGGGAAACGACATTTTGAATGTCTGCAAGTCCTTTCTGTATTACTTCGCCATTGAACAGACTTTATCGTTTCCTAAATTTGTTGAATGGTGTGCAAGTAGTTACTCACCTTCTGAGAGAGTCATTATGAGTTATTCCACATCCAAGATATTATGTAGGATTGATGCAAAAACTATTCGTGGATTCCTTAATTTGCCTGATAGTTTCCCTAACAATGGTGAGTCTGTGAATGAGTCTATTTTAGCCGAAGTATACAAAGGTTGTAAAACTGAAATCCGATGTGAATTTTTGTCCAATATTCTTAATGAAAGTCTAGATTTTCTGATCATTAGAAGAGGACTGCCCGCTGTATCTTATGAGGCTTATGTGGATCTGGAAGTGTCTATCAGAGAAATGACCGAGTATGACACGCCAAGTGCAGAACAATGGAGGACCATGGAGAGATTCGGGAAGACAAAGTATATTCATCATCCTTAAAAAGACAGGTGTTGCGCGATGTGAAGCTGTTTATTCGGGCCTTGCTGTCACCAAGTCGATTTTAATTAAATGATCTGTTATCAAGATCAAAGCATGTAGTTTATTCCTAATTGTTAGGGATATGGTTACAAAGACTTTGATTAAACAGATTATTCAGTTATTAAATCTTCTTGGAAAAAAATCATTTATATATATATTTTCATTTACTTAATGTATTGGTTGTTGAAACCCGTAGGTTGGATTAATGTTTTTTGAGGACATATAATTTTTGAAATAACAAAGTTGAATGTGTGGATTATCAGAGCTTCCTGTGCCATCTACGTTACAGTCTGTGCTTTTCTTTCCTATGTGATTGCTTTTTCTCCAGTGCTTACATTCCATTTTGTTTTCCTCATATCTGAAGCGTAGTGTTGAATAGTTCAGAATTCATACTTGTTGTGCTTTGACTATTGTTTCAGATATTTCATAAATGTTTCTGCTAAAGTTAATATGGAATTCATCTTATGATGCTCTATATTGATGGATTGTTCATACTTCTTCCTTATCCACCTGAAATCAATGAATGACTATAACTAAATGGTTATCTTGCCTTTGATGAAATCTCATGTATGAGACCTTTGTGCTATCTTTATATATTTTGACTCCATTGCCCAATGGTTATGCGTATTGTTTCAAACATCTACATAATGTTTAAGTGTTGATTCGTATATCTGGCCTTGTTAAATTTATATTTGAGAGATCCCTCTCTGGAAAGGAAAGTCAGTTTCTTTTTGAAGTGGTTTTTGTTGTTACCTTCGGGATTTACCTTTTGCAACCTGGGTACATTCTGAGTGATAACAATACACATCATAAATTTCTTCATAAATGTCGATCTCAATAATGGTTTCCTCATGAGGGCTTTCTGGAAAAATATTAGCATTGCAACAAACTTGAGAATACCTCAAATCTTCAATGTTTTCAGTTATGGTGACATGAGGAGAGTCTTCAACAATGTGTTCAATCATGGATTCCTCGTGAAGCTCTTCAATAGGATCATCCTGAGTGTGCTCATCTATAATGGAAGTCATGGGCTCCTTTAACTCATTTAAGTAGGTGAGGGCCCTTTCTACAACAGTTACCATATCTCCCTCACCATTATGCCACCTCTCAAAAAACATAGTACATAAGTCTTCAAGGGAGGTAATGCATTTATCAGAAAGACCACAAAACCATATCCAAGCCTTCTTTTCCAAAGAATTAGCAAAAATTCGCATCACAGTATCCCTATGAAGTATGTTGAGTTTATTCACAAATGAAAAAAAGAATATGATGTGACAGACAGCTGAATCACCATTTACATAAAAAATTGGAGCCTGAAAATATCTTTTATCCTAGAGATATTGTTCATGGTTAGGAAAACCCAGGATGCCCGAGAAATCGATGGGAGGATATGCATTGGAAATTTGAGCACCATAATCCTCATCATCCATAACGGTTTATCAGTTGCATATATCAACCATGTATTTGTACTGAACCGGAGCTATCAAATAATGAGCATTTAAAGTTTTACTATGTCGTATGAGCTCATCTACACACAATAAGTCTTAACAAAATTATGAGAAAGTAGGGCTTTATCCCTTCAATGGAGTTGCCATGTGAAAAAGAAAAATATGCATTTATAACTCTTTCACAACAAAATATTTTTTGCTTTTCTTTGTAAAAATAAAAAACTGAAAAAAGTGAGTGGAGTCGCCAGATGAAAATTAAAGATCTACTCTAAGCATTCATCAAACAAAGCAAAAACAAACAGGAAGGAAACAAAAGTCGTACTCCGGGAATAAAAAGATTTATCCCCGGCAACGGCGTCAAAAGATGTTGCCGCCTTTCACATACCTGGGAGGGAACGTGGCAAAAATCTTCAAGCCACTCGATGTGTCCTTGGGGGCAAGTCTCGAGTCAAGGCTGTCACCTTGTTCTTGACTTCTCCGTTTAGACAAACTCCTAACGAAACCAAGGGTGGTAGACCCTACGAGTTACCAAGGCTGATTACTTAGATGATGATGGTATTAAGTGAGTAAGTTTTTTAGGAGTTTTGATTTAACAATTGTAAACAACAGATAACACGATGAGACAATCACAAATAAGCACGATATGACACCCAATCACATATAGATTGAAAGAAATAACAGTTGATCAGTGCCTGTAAATGGAGTCGAAAATAATTAAGAGTGCTTGCAAGTGCTGGAGTGAATGTTGTGCAATTGTATCTTGGTACTTTTTAAATTAATGCGAAAAGATGAGTGAATTAAATTAGGCAGGGGGACTCCAAATATACTTGGGGGGTACTTGGAGTATGTCCAAAAGTAACAACCACTACGACTACCTGCAAGGAATGTGTGGGTTGGATGGAGTCTCTGAGACTGTGTTCATAATACATCCGCTAGGATATAACAGAGATCGGTGCCTCGAGGTCACTGTCCAATAGTTCCCACTTATTTTTGGTATTTTGCCACCATTTACGATTTAATCGAGGCGTTGGATTTTCGCCTGCGGTGGTTAATTGAGAAAGTGAATCCTAATTATTCTAGTCACTCGCGTTGCTTTTGATGCAACTTGACTGATCAGACAAACCGCAACCAAGTGCAGAGCATACACACCGGAGTTTTGTAAATTTTAGTAAATTTTAAGAGCGTGTTCTTGTTAAAAGAAAGACGCTCCAGAAATCTCTTTCGGTCCAAGTGGACCTCAATCAGGAAATCAAGGAGGGGTTAATTTTACTGCTTGCTTGTGAAAAGTAACAATGAAAAAACACATTAACACAAGTTTTCTAATTAATTCTACCACAATCCTCTTTCACCTTTCGATTCAATCGGGGATTCATGGGGTAAGTATTAGTATTACTTTGATTTCAAAATATGGAATAATGGCAAATATGATCAAAGTATGCAATCCTGCATGACAAGACTAAGTTAGAGCAAAAACAGGAAAAAATGCAAAAAAGTGAAACAGACGCGGATCCCCCCTGGGGGGATGGGGAGAGGGCTCGAAAGAGCCTACTCAAAGTGATTCTTTATTATTAAAGGCTACAATATCAACAAACTAATTTGCGCTTTGGTCCTTGTTATCCAGGATCCAAAAGCTTACAACAAGCCTAAAAGGAAGCACATATGTGGGGAAGCCTCTGGGAAGCTCTGGTTCGCCCAAGAGTCGAAAAACAAGCAGTCTCCTTCTTTTTTTTGTTAAACCTGCTAAAAACCAGCAAGCTATTAAACTCAAATGTGCCCAAAAACACTTTAAAAGTGCTTTGGGTCACCACACTAATTACCGAAAAAAGACTAAGTTAAAAATTGTTAAAAATGAACAATTTTAGTTTTGTAAAAGGGAACCAAGGAAAGCAAGTTTTCCTTGGGATCTTGGCTTGCTTTTTGGGCAACCAATATGATGTGCACTTTCTTGCAGA
This sequence comes from Pseudotsuga menziesii, assembly GCA_001517045.1. NCBI lineage: Eukaryota > Viridiplantae > Streptophyta > Pinopsida > Pinales > Pinaceae > Pseudotsuga > Pseudotsuga menziesii. The sequence continues at coordinate 571,304 of LPNX010062749.1, read as the reverse complement.
ATTTAAAGCTTTAAAGAACGAAAAAAGAAACTACCTTATTAGCAAGTTTTAGATCTATGATTTAGCTACTTGCAAAAAGGGAAATTTCTTCACCTAAATCTGTCTTTAAAATATGATATTCTTTATGAAATTTCAAATCTAAGCAACAAGACTCTTAGGAACTAGATCTAACAATGTATAAGCAATTTTTAGAAGTAGATCTGATCATAAGAGGACGAACAAGTAACCGGAAGATTGATTTTAATATAATGGAGGAAGAGAAGGGGAAAGGCCTGTTGTTGGATAGATCTGCAATAGAAACTTGTTAGTGGAATACAGAGGGGCAATGTCTTCACAAAAAAGTCGGATGTACAGTGGAGTCAAACTAGATCCACAGCTCGTCCAATCCTTGCCACTTAAAAGCTAAACACACAACCTTGCACAAAACCTTATGAGATTTGGATACATATATGAAAAAGAGACAAGAATTACATGCAAATAAGCTTATTAAACATGTATAATCTAGATCTTCAAACACATATGCTATGAGATACATAAAAACAAGTAATCTTACTTGCCCAACTACACTACTATTGATTCAGTTGAATCATTCAAGCCAGACAAGGTTCTGATGCAGAAATTGAGAAAAAAATCGACAACATCAATAACCGCAAGACAATGCTTATTCCACACACATGAGAGCATTACAAAATTTAGCCTCCAAAGCTTCTTTATTCCAACAATGAAAAGATTACAACAGTGTTACAATAGCAAGCCTATTGTCTCCAACTCGAACTAACTTCAAGAAGGGAATGGCAGCTTCAATTTATAGCCAGATTGGCCAAGAGGGGCGCATGCCTGACTAAAAGAGAGACTGCAGCTGATGGAGAGTTAAGTCGAGCCTGATCTGAGGATGAACTAAGTCTAACTAGACTGAAACTGCAAATCGGAGTGACACCTCACTCAGTGAACTGACCCATCTATCAAACCACTGCCAGATTGATCCACACGTGTGGAGGAGAGAGAAAGGAGGGCACAACCCTCAAATCTACATGAGCCAATTAAGCTCCTCTTCAGCCCTGATCAATGCCTTCAGTCAATGAATGACAACTCCCGGTCAATCTGAAGCCGATGAGACTGATTTCAATCAAATCGGAGCAAAAACCACTGATTTAGGATCTTGGATTTGGTCCATTATTTAATTAATTTTTAATTAAATTAATTAATATTTGATTTTTTGGATTTTCTTACCTAAGTGATGGAAAAATCACTCAAAACTTAGGGAAAGTGGGTTTATGGGTTTACCGGATGCTCCGAGTTAGAAAATAAGCACCCCCATGACTGAAACTGATTTTTAACCCCACTTTTATTACAAGACCAATTTTTCCATTTAGACTATTAAAAAATAACCTAAGTTTTGTGGAAAAATTAAAATTAAAAATTAAAAAAAAACAAAACCTAGGGGGACTTAGCACATGTTCATATGACTTGACCATAATCCCTAGCATGTTTATACATTGACACACGGACTCTAATAACCTCAATAGGCCTAAATGCCAAGCCGACCACCCCAACTTTGGAGGTATTGAGTGAAAAACTTAGAAATTATCAGTCATTTATTCAACAACCAATAATAACCAAGGAAAAAAACACTTTGAGCTGATCGGATTGATAAACGAGTCTAAGAGACCGAGACTTTTACAGACACTATCATGCTAGAACATTTTATTACAACTCCTCCAAGGGAATATGAACATGTGGTAGATAAAAAAACACTTCCCAGAAACAAGTCTGAAGGTCTTCTGAAGTCCGAACAAATCATCTTTGTCAGTTCACCGGGCTCACTTGATAACACCGACTAAGTACAACTTAGGTTGTAACAGGGCCATATGAGTACTTGGCCATCTATGAATGCAACTCTGAATCCTTTCTTATTTAAAGCTGAGATAGAAAGTAAATTCTTCTTTAGACCTGGTACATATAAGACTTCCTTCATCCTCAGGGGATTTTCTGAATCAAGTTTGTAGCTTGCTTCACCAATTCCTTTGATTGGATATTGATAGTCATTTCCTAGAGATACTTTCTCAGGAGAGTTCTTTTCTTCAAGTTTTGAAAGAGTTTTCTTTTGTCCCGTCATGTGCTTTGAAGCATCACTATCAATAAGCCAAGTGTCTTCTCCATGTGTTACAGTCCCAGAGAATGCAAAGAATAGTACATACTCTTCTGCATCTTCTTCTCTTGCTTGCTTTCTTGGAGGTCCTTCCTCTTCTTCTTCATCATCCTCATCTTCAGCTAGATGTGCGTGATGCCTTTTGTTGTTGTTGTTCCTCTTCTTGTATTCTTGTCTCTTCAAAGGGCAATTTCTGGCAATGTGTCCTATCTTGTCACAATGAAAACATTGAAAGTTGTAGTAGTCCTTGTTGGGGAGACTTTCTCTTGTTTTCTGGAACCTTCTGGGTGGTTGAGACTCCTTGTGGTTTCCCTTCTTGAAGTTAGGTTGAATCCTTTTTCTTTTGGTGTGAGTGGCTAGGGCTTGATCATCTTCCTTTAGTAAAGCTTTTGTATTTGACACTCTAGTCTCCTCTTGAATACAATATTCCCATACAACATCAAACTTCATGCTTTCCTTCCTAGCACACATCATTTGGATGAATGACTCCCAGGGTCTAGTGAGACCATTGAGAGCAGTCATAACCAACTCATCTTCATCAAGGTTGTATCCGATAGCTTCTAGTTGTTCCTTGAACTGGGAGACCCTTGTGAAATAGTCCTAGATGGATTCTCCATGACTCATCTTGGTGCTCTTTAGCTTAGCTCTTAGATTCATCTTTCTATTGATGTTTCTTCCTTCATACATTCTGGATAAGGCATCATACATTTCTTTCGGAGTCTTCTTGGATGACACATGAGGGATCAAGTGATCCTTGATAGAATCAGCAATAATTCTTTGTGCCCTAATCAGATCCTTCTTGTACTTCTCCTTAGCTTCAGCCTCTTCAGGTTCAAAAATTTCATCCTTGATATATTTTTCAAGATCGTTCTCCTTGAGAATGAGGCCAGTCCCGTATTTCCATGCTCGAAAATTCTCTATGCCTTCTAGCTTGTCCTCAAGCTTGGTGCTTGGGGCCATTTTGTCAGGAGATCACTGAAAAATGAAATTTTGGGGAATGAGAAATTGTACTTACCAGGAGATGCACTTGACTGAGGTAGGTTGACTCGTGTGCTTGGTTTCTGGAGGTCTCAAGTCTTCACCCTTCAAAATTGACTTGCGAGATTCAGCACTGCAGCTTCTAGCAGTTTTCTAGTTTACTGGATTTCTGCAGTTTTCTGGTGCAATTTCAAATTAGGGTTTGACTTTCCGGGAGATCTACTCCTCTAAAAACTTCAATCCTAGGCTCAGAAGATGCGCTCTGGGAGGGTGCAACTTTCCATTCAATCAGATCTCCAAAATTCAAATTTTTTCCCGAAACCCTAAATTTCTTGTCGGGGAGAGAGAGAGGGCTTTTTCTCCTTGTGAAAGCTGTCCTATTCAAGTTAGCCCTGATACCATGTTAAGATTCCATATGCTAAGCTAAATTATCAGCATTCAATTTCAATTTCAATTTCATAACAAAAACATATAGACAGGATCACTGAAAGAAACAATATCACAAGATCAACACAGATTTACTCTAAGAAAACCCTAATGGAAAAAATCCAACAAAAGCTTCCTCAATATAGATGATCAAAAGATAAAAGATAAAAACCCAGACTGATTGTTCTCCTCCTTGCAGCTACAGCTATCTCTCTCTCTTTTATGTGCTACACAAGTGAGTGTGAGTGTGTAGAAATGAAGAGAGCCTCACTTCTATTTATATTCTTCCGTTCACTTGATTTTCCACTCAACAAGTCAGCCCCACTAAAACTAACTGGGCCAACTTCTCTAGGAGGCCTCTAACAACTTAATATTATATTAACTGGGGTGCTAATGACCCGACTTACAACGGAGGGAATTTCCTCATGACTCTTAGTAATTCTCCCGATAGGAACCTCGGGGATAATAAGTAAATACACTTCAAAGTTACAATAATTCAACACTCTGTTCTAGCATCTGAAGACATGGCTTTGCATTTGCTGCATTGTTCTTGAAGCAGAAGTCTCCGAAGAATTGGTGCATAGAGGGCATGCCTATAGTAAGCTTGGGCAACTAACACAAGTGAGAATGAAAGGAGGAGGGTGTTAAGAGTCCCAGTTAGCAGTTCCCCTTTTCCAAGAAAACAAATAGTGTGTTGTACAAGATGAGGGAAGATAAGCCTTCTGGCTTCATAAAGGCACCCAATCCACACTATCTATTAAAGTTCCTCTGCGTCTCCATGTCACACCGTCTGATTTTCCACTGTTATTCAGGCTAAGACAAGGAAATGAAGTTCAAGTGGGACCTTTTGAGCCAACAGGTCTTTATCTGTGGCATGTCCTATCATCTCTGGTTTTCCAACAACGCTTTTCTTTACATATGCCTTTGGCATTTGGGTTTCTGCACAATCTCAATTGCAAGAAACAATTATTTGGGCATTTGGGTCTCTGAAATTCTTATTTGCACAGTGAAATCTCCTCTTGTCTTATCAACCAACATCATTTTTTTTAACAGATTTGTCTACTTGCTTCTGCATTCTGCAAATAGAGAGTTGGTGAAAGTGAATAGATTGTGATGCAATCTGAATTCTGTATTTTAAGGATTAGGGGATTGGGAATTATTATTTGTTAAAACAATATCAGTGTTGTAATTAATGATAATGAAACAATAAGCCCACCCATTTTACCAATTCTAGTAGAATACAAAATCTGTATATATCCAGGTTTATTTCTTTTGCCTTCGATGGGAAGCTCTTATAATAATAATCTTGGCCTTTTTACCCAAATTAATGATGTGGTGCTTGTGAAGGTCTTCGTGCTTCTTTGCTTTTTAGTGGATATTTTCTTGTCTGGTTTGAAACCTGGGTTATTAGTTGCAAGCTTTGCAAACTTGTCTATTATTCTTAATTTTCTGATTTTGTAACATAACAGCGTTAATTTTGATCCCATTGCACCTGAAGTATCCTTAAAGCAGGGATTCACAGGCTGTATAAGATATTTTTCGAGACATTTTTTCTGTTTGTTGACATCTGGTCACACCAAGAGAAGCCCATTGCATTCTAGAAGTCAAGGAGATAAAGGGAGTCTTAGCTTGGGCTTTTGTGAAGAAGTGAGATTGTATTATTCAGCTCCAAACCCAACCCTTATTGCATATAAGGGAAATATCATGATACTGGCTAAAGCGGAGCTGCCTTTTAGAAGTCCTGCCAAGATTTCGTGGACAGTGGGTGAGATCAACCCTCGTCCTCTAAATGTCTTCACTTACTGGGTAACAGTACTGATATCTTGGTAAAATCCTCCTAGTCTTATTAGGAAGGCAAGGCTTAATGCTTTTCTATATCAAAGAGCCAACATGCATTGAAAATTTTAGCATATAACAATGCATTTCTTACTTTTACTCACTACTGTCTTTTTTGTATTTCAAAACAGGTACATAGACACTACATCCATACACTATGATATTACTCACTTGTGGTCTCTTACAAATCTGTGTTTTAGAATATGATAATCACATCTTATTCTCGCCATGGGCCTGTAGAAGAGGCATTGAAGCTCTTTCACCATCAACAACAATATAGCTCTTTGACCTTTTTGCATGCATATCCATGAGAACTTTTTCCATAAATGCACTGGATTCAAACCCACTTCTCCGTATCTCTACGTGGATTTCCATCCCCTATTGCAGCGCTGCCATGCTGACACAGGGAATGAGAACACTGGCAAATGCCTCGATATCCGGCTTCACACCTGCACACTGCATTGCATGAAAAGTCTTCAGAGCTTACTGTACCCATTCTGTGCATATCCTGAGATCATTACAATCCAGGAAACAACATTTGGTTTCGGCATTTTTCAAGAAAGCTTATGGGCTTCATCCACGAGCCCATTCTGGATATAGCACGTAATCATTGCATTCCATGAGACCAGATCTCAGTTTGGGCACTGGCTAGACTCCTGGAGTCCTTTGCCTTTAAATTTTTTATACAGTCTTACCTTACTGGGAATAGGCTTGGATCTACATAAACATTTGGGAACATATTTGTCTTGGGTTGTGCTACTTTGAAAAATCCCACTCTTTCACCAAGTGAAGATTGCATGGGTGTCTAGAAGATTTTAAAGATCTTGGATGCAATCAAGACAGAATCACAGAGGTGGGCCAACAAATACTTTAAAGTTTAAAATCTATTAGAAATGAATGTGGACATTCAACGAAAATCATGATCTTACAACACAATTCTTTGTGCATACAGAAATGCAATCATGACTGATGAGGTAGTCAACTTAAAGGAGATGACTTCTAAAGTATTTCCATATGATCTAGTTAAATAATATTCAACATTATAAGCTATGGGTGTAGTAGTGGCAAGCAATAAATCAGTTAATAATATCTATGATTGCAGCAACATCTCCCTTGATACCTCAATACATTATTCACGGTAGAATTTTGGTGTTTTTATATTGCAGGTTTATAATAACTCTGATACTTCAAAACTTTGTATCCTCCAGTGGAGCAGATCTTATCTTGTCTTACAAAATTTTATTGATGTCTAGAAACTTCCATATTTGTAGGTCTAGTCCAATTTGTGATTACTAATGCTAAAATTGATCAAGAGAAAGATGATAAACTTATTGTTATCTTGGATCATTGTGCAACGCATTTTCCAGCCTACTTCTCCAGACTGTTTCTGGCCTATATACTATAACTCTTCATTCTGGAGAATAGGAAATAATTATGGTACATTGTCTTTCAAACCCCAAAATTTATCAGGTTGCATCATGAGGAGAGAATTGGGGCTTCAATAGCCAGATGATTCAATATAGGCGTCCTTACTAGACCTGTCCATGAGCTCTAGAGCATTTTCATAATCTCGGAGACATTCAATGTTATCTCAGACTTCTTTGATGACCCTCATGATGTCTTCAATTCATTTTTTATGCATGGTGTCCTCCCTATACTAGCTAATTTCGTCTTTGAATTCTTCTGACACCATGCTGAAGGGCTTCATATTACCTTTGTGGAACTCTAAGGTGAATATTCTAGAGTTTGATTTTACTCTCGAGCCCTTGAACTTACTCCTCAATGCTAGTATTTTCAGAACAAGTAAATTTTTCTTACTGGAAAGATAAAGAATAGGGATGCCAAAGATGAACAAGAATAAGAAAACTTCCAGATCTGATGGTTTCTAATTAAAATAGTAAACATAATATTGAAATTTAGCTCAGCCACCTTATTTGCAATCTCATTTGCCCTTTCACTTAGATTATGTGTGACACCAGTGAAGGCTATATATTCAAAGTCACCTAATGCATCATGTGCTTATTGCCTTCTTTATCCTGTCCATCCATTCATCCTTCATTTACATCATGCTTTCAGTCTCTTCTCTCTTATTATTCTGATTTCTATTCTCCACTAAATTGTCCTTACACACTCAAAGGGTATGCACCATGTTACAACCCTGATTTCTATTCTCCACTAAATTGTCCTTACACACTCAAAGGGTATGCACCATGTTACAACCCTATTTGCATGGGGTAAATTTTTACCTTTTCAGGGCTTGGAAAAAGTTTTGGGCATGAAAGAGACCCTGCTGGGTGCCTATCAGCATCGAATAAACAAGTCTGGGTGCTGTGAGAGCCTTAAACAGTGGCCCTAATCATCTGAAAGTCATGAACAGCAATCCTGTAGCAGCTTGGATCAATGTTGGACAGTGCTGTATTGATGGCAGTGAAACATATTGAAGATGGCAGCCTGAAGACCTCTTTACAGCCCTCCAAACAGCATTTTTGGGAAGGCTGTAGCATAGTTCAAGCCTAAAGGAACGGTCCTGGGAACTCTTATACCAGCCTGGGCATGAGGGGAGTAATTTTGGGCAATTGTAGTCTCCAAGGTACCCTGAGAAGATATGAACTGTAGTTCTGGGCACTCTAACAGTGGAAGGTTGATCAAAAGGCAGATCTGGGCAGTCTTTAAAGATATGCAGCAGCAGTAAGAAGGCCATTTTATTATACCTACAGCAATCCTACATTCACCAGCAACACACCGGCAGCCAAAGGACAGAGTCAATGGGCATCTTGGAAGGTTAAATAGAATCTTAAAGCAGGTCTGGGCATCACCTATTCCCTGTAGCAGCTTCCTGTAACATATTCAGCATATTTTGAGGGAGACACCAGCCTTGGAGAGGTAGAAGACAGCCCTGTGGAGGAGCTTGACAGTATTGTTGGTATTTTGGATCATATTCAAGGACACCGTTCAGCTTGGGTGCAGATTCAACCTTCATTCTCTGCTCTAGTTTGCCAGCATTTCAGTCTTTTCTCTGCCTCAGGCCAGCGACCTGTTAAAGAGTCTTTTATGCTGTAGGAGGTTGATTTAGGCCCTTGCTCTGCTTGTGTAGAAGGTTCCGATCCATTGTCAGAAGCCTGATCTTGCTTCTGTTGAGGGGCCGTCTCATTTATTCACTGATCCGTTTGCTGTTTGGAGGTCTTTTTCAGAGTGATTCCCTATCTCTTGGAAGGAAGCCTTTGAGCAGCTAACCTCTAAATGCTTTGTTTCAAATACCTTTATGATATATTGGAATTGGTTGCTTGATGAGACGTTATGAAAGGCTAAGGTTGCCTTGGGCATACTTTGTGGAGCAATCACCCCTTGAAAAGCCCTTTGAAAATTGTTTGGAGTTGCCTTGTGGAAAAAATTTTGATGGAGCAACCCCCTCCTTGGTATCTTGCGTAAATTAAGTGGACATTTGGCGTAGTGGAAACCATTTGAGGAATGCTTAGTTGTCATGTGGACATGGTGTAAATGCCTTGCGGGCATGCCTTGAAAAGGATTTTGTTTAAGGAAGCTTTGGAAGTTGGCAAGTGGGAAACATTGAGGGTTTCAAACCCCATTTGGAAAGTTGCTTGATGAACAAGTAATCTTAAAGAAAGCCTTTAGAGGCTAATGTGGGCATCTTGGTTGCTTGATTGACTTGGTGGGTTGAAGACGCCACTTTGAAGAGGGCTTTGAGTTGGTCTGCTGGGAATTTCTTGGAGCATATTCTTTGGAGGGGCCTTTGGAGACCATGTGGCATCATCATCAACCACTTGCTGTCTTGCTTGTTAGAGACATTCCCCTTTGTTAGGGGGCCCATGTATCTCATCATTGTACAAGTGGCTTTGACCACTTTATTTTACTGTAAGTTGTTAGAAGTTAGTTGCTAAGTAGGGCTTTTATATTATTTTACCCCACCCTAGGCTAAATCTATGGAAACAATTAATATTTTATGTATAAGGAAGTTTAGCTTCTCACATAAATAGAGAGCTACTTCCTCATTTCATTTTCATGGTTGGACTTTGAGAACACCTCTCTCTCTTGGAGCTTCATCCATATATCTTTCTTTTGTGCATTTATGGCGTTAAGGATTCTTTCTATGTGGTGAAGTGTTGTCATTCTTGAGACCTTTTCTTCTTGGTTCTATGGTTTGTGCTTATGGATTAATGGTGGAATGTTCAGTTCTTCTACAAACCTCTCAAAGTTGATCCAATGAATAGTTGTTGATAACTCTTGGAAGTGTTAAGTTTATATGCGGTTATAGCTTAATTTCTAATTTCACGAGCATTTAATACATTTTCAAAACAACAGCATAAAGAGGATCTCTGAAAGATACACAATCACAGGGTACACAACAATATATATCTGGGAAACCCTCATGGGGAAGAAAACCCAGCAAAAACTTCCTTAATATAGATTACCAAAGTACAATGCCCAAAGAACAAGGCTCATAAGAAAGAAGGAGACCAAACCCTAAAACTAAGAGCCAAGACAAATCATCCTCCTTCGCTATCCTTCTTCTTCTTCTCTTGTGCAATGCTTGAGTGAGCTGTGTGTCTCAAATGAGGGAGGTGCCTCATGTATTTATACTCAACAAGTGAGTGACAACTTAACCTAACAGGGCCGACTCATCAATTTGACTGGGTCGACTTACCTAGGAAGACTCAAAACAATAACTATATAAGACTATTTTGGGTACTATTGAACTGACTTACAATGGAGGGTTTTCCTCAAGAATTTTACATGACCAAATACATCAAAGACATCTCCCGAAGGAGGAATAATATAAAATACAAGTAGAATATTCTTTGTAGTTACATTATTTTAACACTTCCCCTTAACAAGAAGGGTATTCTACTAACAACATCAACAGCAACAAGGGTGGCTCTATACAACATCATCGAAAGGACGGAGGAGGAGGCATCATCAACAACATCATTTGGAATATTGACTAGTACATATATAAATCATCGGAATTTTTTTTCAACAACATCAATATTAGAAACTGGAACAGCTTGTTGAAACATCATCATCATCTGCAGCATAAAAAACTGATACATTAACAACAACGACAGCACGAGGCTAGCTCATCAACATAAAGCCGGAATAACATCAACATCATCATCTACATGTGACAGGTATAACAACATCATCATCAACAGCTCAAGGCTTGGAGCAACAACATCTATGGCAACAGAATGAGGTAGGTGTATCAACAACCAACATGGACGATCCTTCCTTTCGGAATTATGAGATCAAGTCTTTACGAAGCCACCAATATTGATCACAACTAACACATATGTGCACAAGTACTCGGAGGATCCTTCCTTTCGGAATTGTGGGATCAAGTCCGACAACCAACATCTTAGACAATCCTTCCTTTCGGAATTACAGGATCAAGTCTAACAATCAACATTTAAGGCGATCCTTCCTTTCGGAATTACAAGATCAAGTCTAATGATCAACATTTAAGACGATCCTTCCTTTCGGAATTACGGGATCAAGTCTAAGGATGATCAATCCCAACTTAGCTACCCATTGTGATCAAGATACCATAGTATCATCATTACTACTCCCCCTTTCGAGGGAAGTCCTTACGGACGACACCAAGCTTGTCCCGGAAGTGCTTAAACTTCACATGAGACAAAGGCTTAGTCAACACATCTGCAACTTGCTCATTTGTGCTCACATGTTAGAGCTTTATAGCTTCCTTCTGCACCATGTCACGAATGTAGAAATACTGGATTTCTATGTGCTTCATCTTATTATGGAACATGAAGTTCTCTGTTGTCTTCATGTAGCCTTGGTTATCACATAGAATCACAGTGGCATCCATCTCTAGATCAAATAGACCTGATAACAACTTTCAAAGCCATATGGCTTCACAACTAGCGGAACAAGCTGCAATATATTCTGCTTCTGCAGTGCTGAGAGCAACATTGGATTGCTTCTTGCTTATCCATGAAATCATGGCTGACCCCAAACTGAAACATCCACCTGAAGTGCTCTTTATGTCTAAGACACTTCATGCCCAATCTAAATCTGTATAGCCGTACAGTCTGAAGTCATGATCTCCAATATAACTGAGACCATAGTCTACCATACCTTTAAGGTACCTCATCACATGCTTTGCAGCTACAAGGTGAACACATCTGGGCTCAACCAGATACTGACTCAAGGTGTTCACAGCAAAGCATATATTTAGCCCAGTATTTGTTAGATACATCAATGGACCAATAATTTGTTAATATAGTGTCACATCCACTAACTCAGACGAAGCATCAGCCAACAACTTCAAATTTGTATCCATGGGTGTGGCCATGGCTTTACATTCCAACATATCAAACATTTTCAGGATTTCCACTGCATACTTCCCTTGGTTAAGGAAGATTCATTCTGGGCTCTACCATACTTCAAGACCTAGAAAATAGTACATCAAGCCAAGGTCTTTCATCTCAAATTCTGCAACGAGCTTCTTCTTACACTTTGAGATTGGCTTCTCATTACCTGTCAGGAATAAATCATCCACGTACAACAATAATATGACAAGTTCATCATCCATAACCTTTAAGTAAAGGTTAGGATCAACTTTACTTTTAGTAAAGCCCAAGCTCGTTAAAAAACTATCAATTCTTCCATACCAAGCTCTTGGAGCTTGCTTCAAACCATACAAAGCCTTTTTTAACTTGCAAACATGCGTCTTTCTATCTTCAACTTCAAATCCTTGCAGTTGTTCTATGTACACTTCTTCTTCAATAACAACATTTAGGAAAGTTGTTTTCACATCCATCTAGTGTAACTTCCACTTCATCTTGCCTCCAAGTGCCATGATGGTTCTAACAGAAGTGTACCTTGCTACGGGAGTAAACGTATCTTCATAATCAATTCCTTCCTTTTGAGAAAATCCATGAGCCACAAATCTAGCTTTGCAGTTTTCAATGCTTCCATCAGCTGCATGTTTTATCTTGTATATCCATTTAGAAGATACCACATCTTTACCTTCTGGTTTGCGAACTACATCCCACACATCATTCTTCATTATGGATTGGTATTTTTCCGTCATGGCTTCTACCCATTCTTTCTTTTGAACAGCTTCTTCAAAGCAAGTAGGCCCTTTTATCTACAAGATCACACATCAAAGCCACATAACTGGAAAATGGCTTTGGCTTCTTGCTTTGTCTCGTGGAGCCTTCTGGAGCACCATACTTCTCTGCATCTTGAATAATTTCTTGAGCCCATGTTGGCTTTCTCTTGTGAGAGATAGTCATGCAGGGAGGTTCTTAGGGCTCCAACATATCATGGCCTTCCAGAATCTCGTCATCAGGAGAAAGTGCAACTTCTTTGATCGGTTCTGCAACTTCGGGAGTTATAGCTTCTTCATATACTTCTTCAAACTGCCATTTTCTGGATTTCTTGAGAGCTACGTCTTCATCAAAGGTTACATCCCTGCTAATTTCCATATGATGGTAACCTGGTATATAAATTTTGAAGGCCTTGGAGACCTCACAGTATCCAACAAATATTCATTTCTTTCTAGAAGGATCCAATTTGGTTCTTTTCTCTTTGGAATATGAACAAACACTGAACAACCAAATATCTTGAGATGACTTACTACTGGTTTCTTTCCTATGAACATCTCTTCGGGGGTTTTGAACCCAAGTGCACTATGGGATATTTTGTTTTGGACATACATTGTTGTTCTTGTTGCTTTAGCCCACAAGTGCATAGGAAGATCTTAATCATGGATCATAGTCATTGTTGCTTCCATGATAGTTCGGTTCTTTCTTTCAGTAACACCATTCTGTTGTGGATTATAGGGAGTGGTAAGCTCCCTCTTAATCCCGGCATCTTTGCAAAAGTCTCCAAATTCATTTGAAGTATACTATCCTCTATTATCTGACCTGAGTATCTTGATCTTTCTTTATGAGAGATTCTCTACCAAGGCTTTGAATTCCTTGAATTTTCCAAATACTTCATCTTTTGATCTTAAAAAGTAAACCCAAGTCTTTGATCTTGAATTTTCCTTTTGTCTTCATGTTGCTTTTCAGAATGGATTATTTATGTTCTTTCCTTTCGCACATCGTTTACATCTTCATCGAGGTTCATGAATCAAGCTTGTAGGTGGCTTCTCCTATTCCCTTGATGGGATATTGATAATCATCTCCAAGTGAAACTTTATGAGAGGAGTATTTTTCTTCAAGACTGGAGAGAGTCTTCTTCCGACCTGTCATGTGCTTTGAAGCACCACTATCAATCAGCCATGTGTCATTTCCAGGTGTCACGGACTCAGAGAGAGCGGAGAATAAAACATATTCTTCAATTTCTTCCTTTATTGACTTCCTGGGAGGTTCTTCTTCTTCGGCTGCATGAGCATGATGCCTTTTGTTATTCTTCCTCTTATATTCTTCTTTTCTTGCTGGACACTCTTTAGCAATGTGTCTCATCTTATCACAATGGTAACATTGATAAAAGGAGAAGTCTTTATGCTTGTGATTTCCCTTTTGAAACTTCTTAGGAGGATGAGACTCCTTATGAGTTTCCTTCTTGAAATGAGGTTTTCCTCTTCCTCTTCTAGCATGAGCAGCTAGAGCTTGGTCACCATCTTTAAGTAGTGCTTCTCCGTTTGCTACTCTAGCTTCCTCTTGAACACATTCTTCCCATACGATTTCAAATTGTAAACTTTCCTTGCACAAATTGTCTGGATAAAAGCATCCCATGGTCTAGTAAGACCATTGAGAGTGGTCATCACTAATTCATCTTCATCAATCTTGTCTCCAATTGTTTCTAGTTGTTCTTTGAATTGAGAAACCCTTATGAAAAATCCTTGGATACTTTCACCCTTATTCATCTTTGTAATTTTGAGTTGGGCTCTCAAATTCATCTTTCGGTTAATGTTTCTTCCTTCATACATTCTTGTTAGGGCATCAAACATCTCCTTAGGTGTTTCCTTAGAGCACACTTGAGGAATCAAGTGATCCTTGATGGAATCTGCTATAATCGTTTTGGCTCTAATCATATCCTTGTACTTTTCCTTTGCTTCATTTTCTTCGGTCTCCGACACAACTTCCTTGATAAACTTAGCAAGATCATTCTCTTCTATATTTCCATATTCTATATTTCCAAGCAAGGAAATTCTCTATGCCTTCTAACTTGTCATCAAGCTTAGTGCTTGGAGGCTGTAACACCCCGGTTTTGACCCCGTTTGCATGATGTATATAATGTAATTAATCGTGGTGAGGAGCTAAAGGCAAAAGCCCCACCATCGATTTGGTTGTGTATGTTTCGGCAATGGGGATAGTTGCTGATGGTATATCGTGCTATCCGGCACATTATAGTTTGGCATCATGTAAATACGCACATCAATTAAAAATAAACCCACAACCAGCTGCGGCAGTGCAACGTTAAAATGAAAAGGGCATGATTCCAAAGGATAAGGGTGGGGGGGATGTCAAACCTTGGTCTATGGGGGGGGAATCCATGTGTTACCACCCTGTTTGATTTGCCATTTTCCCTTGTCTCATCCAACCACTTTAATGTTTTGTGGAGTAGTTGAGGCAGTTATGGCTGGGAGTGGAGTGTGGCGAGACTGTCAGTCCTTGCCCACGCGTACACTCCACCAGCGAGTTGACCTCACGTTGGAAGCAACCTCCACCGCCATTCTCTCCACGATGCCACTCTTCTCGGGTCGATTGTTCCTCACGATTGTCTGTTCATCCGCGCGCATAGGCCGGGGTCTGTTCACTCTCACGCAGGGAGGTGCAGGAGGAGGCCGGTTCATCTTCCTCCCGTGGAGCTGACGAGCTGGAAGAGCGGCCTCAAGAGCACGATTTCTGCTGTGTATGTGACATAGCCGTGGTTTTAATCCACGATTCTGGCTTGCTGTTGGTTTAACCCGCGATTTGGGTTGTTGTCATTCTTCCCCTGATTTTTTGGATGTTGTTGAGAGTCCAATTTCTTCTTCCATTTCGGACTGTGTGTGGGTTTCTTCCATGTTTTGCCTGGGCTACGTCTTTTTCCCCTTTGCGCACAGGTTGAGAGTTGTTCTTCCCCATTTCTGTCTGCGTCACTTTCTTCAGCGTTTGCATTGAGGAATTGTGTGCTGTGGGCGCTTGGATGTTGGGTTGGCTGTTGATTGCCATATCCGTTGGCTGAGTTTCCCATGTCTATGGTGGGAGTTTTGCTTCTTCCCCAACTGCGGAATGTGTAAGGTTGCCATAGTTTTCATTGTGAGTTGTGGCTGTTGATGTACCCTGGTTTTGGGTTGCTGTTGAGTTGTTTTGGCCACGCTAGGGCCAAGAACAACTCTGGGTTGTCTTGTGGGCTTGAGCCGCGTTCACCCGTTGGTTGGGATTGTCACCTGGTTGTTTTGCCTTCCCCACAGAGCTGTGAATGGGTTGTTTTGCTGCGGTATGCAGTGGTTGGTCTTCAGACTGTTGAGAGTGGGATTAGAGGCTGGTTATGCATGAGAAGTTGGTGTTGAGGCCACCAGCTTGGCATTTAGCCTATCCTAGCTCCTTGATGACCTGGTAAAACCCTACTGTGTGGGTTTGGCTGATTGGCAAACCTTGGCTATGTGTAAGCCTACATTGACCTTTAGTCCTTGAGGAATCATGCCCAGCTCGGGGGTGGCAGTGTTGCTGAGAGATTGATGAGCACGCTGGCCTATGGTTGGGTGGAACGTTGTAGCGACGTAGCTGGTTGCGGGGCAAGTTCTTCATTACAAGATAAGTACTGCTGACTATTCCATCTCTGCAACTATATCTATTGTTTCATGAGAAATGATGAACATGTTGAATGCTGGAATGTATATGTTTGCTTCTGTTGAATGTTGAGGAACTGTGTATCATTGTATGCATTATGATAAGTTTTTAATATCAGCATTTATCCTTGTTTCATATTCATGGGGCTGTCTTCCCATTTGTATGGCGTTAGTAGCGTCCTCTTGCCCGGTCGGAGGGTGGGGGACGTTACAGATTGGTATCAGAGCTCATCTTGCAGCATGGGCCTGAATGGGCCGTAAAGATGCAGTGACAGAGGCAGAAATTTCTTTCTGCCCAGCAAAGATCAGAAGTTGATGACAACAAACTTCCACAAAAATGATCTAAGTGTTTGAACAGTCGGCTCATCGGAACACTTAATGGGATGGACTTCCGATGTAGCGGAGAGCTAGGCGGAAGCATACCCGACGGAGGACAGTTGGAAGGAAAATCGTGGAAAATTTTCTAAGTGTTCGGCGTCCGTCGGCGGAAAAAGTTGATCGAATGCCCGCCGTTGCGGATGGCTAGACAACTACGCGTCCGACGGGCCGAAAGTGTCGACTATCGGAAGAAGATAGTGTTCTTGCGCCCGCCGTTGCGGAAGTCTAGAGCACTAGACTTCCGACGAGAAGAGACTGCCGATGCCAGTCAGAATCAGTTCACCAATCGGAAGAAGATCAAGGATCGTGTTCCGCCATTGCGGCTGCGGAAGGAACTATTTCGCCGACAGAAAGAAGGGAATGGAGCCGATCAAGTGGCGAAAAGGAACACTAAAGGGAGGGAAAATTTCGAAAATTTTTCGAAGTCCGAAAAATCATCAGATGAGCGGCGGCGGAAGAAAGATGTTGAGGGTGCCGATACGTCGGTGGAAGAAAGTAGAAAGGGAAAAATTTTGAAAATTTGAAAATCCTCTAAGTATGGAAACCATCGATGAAATTTCGCTATTTGAGCAGCCGATGCGGTGGCAAGCATCGGAGAAAAATGGAAGATTGTATCGCCAATAATTAGAGGATTGGACCGCCGACACGTCGGAGAAAATTAGAGGATCGGTTCGTCGATACGTCGAAAGCCAGAGGAGGATCGGCCCGAAACATCGAAAAAATTTAGTTGATTGGACCGCCGATGAGCGTTGGATGAAAGATGAAGATCAGAGCACTGGAGTGTTGGAAGCTTAGAGAACTAGCCGTCTGACAAGTAGAGGATTCGATCGCCGACAAAGTCCGGAAGCGTAGATGAACGGACTGCCAATAGGTCGGGAGAAATTGGTTGTTTCAACCGCCGATGAGTCGTTTAGCCGCGGAATCCACAGACGGTTTACTGCCCGACGTTGCGGATGCCTAAGGAACTATCCATCCGATGGATAGTGGTTCTGGTCGCCGACGCAGCGGAAAGGATTGTGGTTCGGATCGCCGATACAGCGGAGAAGTTAGTTGTTTTGACAGCCGAAACGTCGGACTGATAGTCAAGATGAGACTCGATTCTGCACAAGGAAATTTTGAGTTTTTCAAGTGGGATTTCTTAGCAAATTTTGACTGTTTTTCAGTGGGATTTTCAGCTGTTTTTCAGTGAATTTTCAGGTGGCTGAAGTTGGCACCCCCGACCAAAATATAGTTGTGTGTAAAAATGCAGAGATTTGATGAAAATTTTCATTTTTAGAAGTGGTATGGTTTCCACACCCGAAGTCAGAATGAAGCATGTGGATAGGCGTTGGAAAGCTTATCCAGTAGGGAACAAGGGAAATTCACCAGAATCTGAGCATGGAGCAGCAAAGTGCTAATGACAGCCGCTGCTATCAAATGGACAAATCTGGAAAATTGCATGCCCAGGGGTAGCAAAGACTATGAAGGCTAACCAGTTGTTGTGTGGAAGAGGAGTTCCATGCGAGGATGTGGGACTTGAAAAGGGAAGTTTTCCTTAAACCCTATCTTGCTGATTATAACTACATTTCCTAAGTTTTATAGCTGAAATGTATGAGGATATGCTTTGCGTACATAAGATAGTAAGGATTATACATTTATAATGAGCCACTAATGATAATCATTGCATTGGTGTTGGCATTAGTGGGAAAACCAACGACGACATGGACCTAGCTGAATATGTTGCTGATGCTGATGAATGTGACTAGCAACCCTCTAGAGAAAGGGAAGAGGCAACAACCCCATAAACAAAAGTTGGTGAGAAAATTCTGCAATCTCCTGCAAAGGACCAACCAAATTGGTCATGTCAACGGTGTAAGTAGGACCCATTAAGGTAAGAGCTTAATTATGACAAGTTTCAAGGAGTGGTAAAGGTAAGAGACCTCATACCATGTGGATATTTGAATATAGAAAGGCATCATGCATGTATATGTTGATTGAGCGTGGTAGCCAAGGAAAGTAAGTACTGATGGACTGATTGTAGTAATGCATCCTATATGAAGTAGTCATGGTTAAGCCATGCATGGTATGTTGAATGCATAGTATTCCTGAATCAATGCAAGGTAGCATTGAATGGATATGCATTAAAAATATTTTATGAATCTTGTAGTTATGCATTGGATGGATGCATATGAAGGGTGTGAGTGACTGATTGCATAAGTATAGGTGCAAATGTTGTGATGCATTGAGATCAATGCATGTGATATTATGAATAACTAATGGCTGAAATGATGAATTGATGATAATTCTGGAACTGTTTCAAAGGTTGTTATGAATGCAGGATAGTAAGTGCATAAAGAGGATAGTCATGACAATTGGCTGCCGGAAATGCTCTATGGAAGAGCAAGGTGGTACAAATGATACGCTTGTGAAGTAAGGAGTATCTAAACATTTCATTTAATTGCATGAATGATGTGACTATACCTTGCAAATGTTAGTATGATAATGATTGCGTGAAGTAAATGAGTTTGGTAATATTGATGTGACTAACAGCTGGAAGTATTTGAATTTTATAAATTCTGAAAATGCTTCAGTGATGGTTGTAGCAATGAAAAGGTTATATGCATCCAGACTTACCAAGTGTTTGGTTGATTAAAGCTTAGGTTTCAGGTAGATTATTTAGATCATGGCAATGAGAGTAAGACCATGACAAATGCCGGAATCTACCATGTGAAAGAGCCAAACCTTATGAGAAGAGTCTCATGGCTGTGAAAATAGTTGGTATGCATAATGGGTTGTTAAATTTGAATTTGTGAATTTCGGATTTAAGAAATTGCTGACAACTACTAATCACTATTGGCTTGCATAAGATTGTGTCAGGAGGACGCACTGTAAGTGGATATTCATATTTTGCTAGTAAGCATAAAATTATAATGGGCATAGTGGTGCTGCTTACAAGAGACCCACAATGAGGATCACCTCACTGCTAAGCAAACTAATTTCTGTAGTAGACAGAATTGCAAATTCCTATTGAATTTGATTACTAATGTCATTGCTTGGTTATGGAACAATCAATTTGGATTGTATTATAAGATAATGATTGATTGCTTGGCTATTTGATGAATGTGCCAGGGGTACACACTGCAGGAAGATCATGTGTGATGGCTTGCAGGAGCCAAACTTCATGGGGAGGTTTTCCCCTATCTTGGAAATGGGTTTCGGGTGAAACTCCATTGGACATTTTGGAAATGTCTCATCTGCACTACATGTTGGTAAGAAACATGAGTGAGATGGTATGAATTATGTCAGTAAGACATGCATGAATATGAAATGTAAAAAGGAGTTGATATGGCTAACCGAGGGACTGTCAACTCAGAGAAGGGAGCCACCATTCCTCCTTAACGAAGGAATACTACAT
Organism: Pseudotsuga menziesii; assembly: GCA_001517045.1. NCBI lineage: Eukaryota > Viridiplantae > Streptophyta > Pinopsida > Pinales > Pinaceae > Pseudotsuga > Pseudotsuga menziesii. The sequence goes on along the minus strand of LPNX010062749.1, from coordinate 551,375 downwards.
CGGCAAATGGATAAGTGTTCTGTAACCCTTGCTAAGAATACGCATGTCAAATTATTATATTCCATATGCAGAACATGTTTTGATTTTATTTCCATTATGACCGATTGCTTGAGTATGAATAGGGCCTACATGGCACACACTGGGAAAGGGTGCACACTTTTCCGATGTCAAGTCATGAAAGGGTTTTCAAATATTGATTACACCCTAAGGAGTGGACGCACTCCTGGTGTCTCAATACTTGATAGTGAATGATATGAAATATGATTACAGTTTTAGAGCAATAACGCTGATGAGTTTGCTTATATTGCTTGTGTTGACAAGCTAAATAGATGCAGTTGGGTGTTGCACCCTAAAGAGAAAATGAAAATGGTTGTTGTGAGGGGTTGCGGAGTAAGGGTTATTGTTGATATAAGTATATGTTTATATAAGTGTACTGTTGGTATAAGTGTATGTGTTATTGTTGATATAAGTGTATGTTGGGCTGTGATATGCCTAAGGATCCATAGTAGATCCTAGACCTGGAAATGGTCGTGGTAAAGTTCCAAGCCCAGTCGACATGAGGATGTACTGGCTGGACATTAATTATTTGATGTTGAGGAGCAGCCGACGTGCTGACCTAACATCCAAGTTCATAGGCGATCCCAAGGCTTGCAAAGCGAAGCAGGATCCTGTGGACCAACGAGAAACGCACAATACAGATAAGTATTGGATTATTTTGCTTATGAATATACATGTGTATATGATTTGGTTATGATTTTTTAAGCTCTTGTTCTAGAGATAAAACCGATGAGAATAAACTAAACATGTGAATCTATTCAATGTTTGGATATAGGTATCGCTAGGAGCGAGGGCTATGAGAGCATCCTAGGGGTGCATGTGGACATGTGACTGTCCTGGAAAGCTCGAAATGAGCGACAATGAAAAAGGTGCTAGTGAGACCGTGAAGTTCCTAGCAGCCGAGACAAACCATGTGAAGAGACTCCATGGTTTAGAGGTCTAAAATAGACCAAAGACACTAAGTGT